>BMAW01130662.1:165025-229727 GCA_019974015.1 Nephila pilipes | reverse complement strand
TGACACATTCAGTAACTGCTTAGGAAAAAAAATACTATAAAGGCTGTTTTGATTAAAACCATGAAATATTTGTTTGCTTGAAACTTTCGATTAAAACAATTACCTACTTTAAAAGAATTTAAATTATTTTTTAATTTAAATTCTATAGTTATTATTATACAAAAGTAAACATTATGTTACTAGATAAAATAAAAGTAATGTTATTTTCTTAGTTTCTCCTTCCATCATTATTTACATATTTTTATTAATATTCGTTTTAATGTTGCTTTCTTAGGCGCTATTTTTCCCTTCTCTAAAGATATCAACAAGGTATCGCAAGGTAAAGATATCAAGCACTCAACAAGGTATCGCTTCACTTTTCAGTACATAGATTATATTAATTTTTCGCACTTAAGTACATAACGTATGTTCTGATTTCGAATGCTTGGAACTTTTTCCAAGCTAAATTGCGGGGATCGGCTTAGAAAAAAATAATCTAATTCGCAAAAAACGTATGTACTTTTCTGTTATCCGCTCAAAAGCGATAAATCGCCAAATATATGACATTTTTTTTTATCTCATACTTTAGAATATATCTTAAGTTTATGAAGAAAATAAAACAAATTGAAAGGACCATTCTTTTTATAAAATGAGGTTTTTTTTTCCGATAGTGTTTATTTTACTGATTTGTTGAGTCACCAGTAGAACGAAAAAAATGGGGTTAGCGAGATTCGTCTTAAGCTAACGGAAAAATACCAAAACGTGCCTTAAAATAAATAATAAAATAACATAGATTAAGCGCTTATAAAAATAAAAATGGAAAAGGAATATTACTTTAATCTTCTAGCTTACAATTTAGGTGTTTTGAATGCAAACGTTATGAAAAAAAAGTTAATGAATTCTTTAAAAGCCACGTTGCCTTCCTGGCAACTTTTTCGAGCGCTGCAGAATTTTTTTTGTTTACGCTTACAATTGAGATTCGAATTATCTGTATATTTTTGGAAGAAAAAAAAAGCTCTCTTTCGAGTTATACACGGATTGGAATATTTTCGGAAATATACAGTATGCTTCCAATTTTCATCAACTTTGCAAGTTGTAACATACTTTCAATAAATGCTATATAGCATCATAACCTTCACAGAACTGCAGTTTATCACGCATTTTATGTTTGTTTTTTTAAATTTGCATTTCCCTAACCTATTTCTCAACTATATGTATATTTGCGAACATTTTAAACTGTTTAAAGATGTGATCGAGGTCACAGAATGAATCATTAAGAGGCAGATCTCTCGTTTTGCGTGCAGAACTTATCCTTCTCAAAAGGCAACTCACACACATCCAGAATTATCAAACTTCATAACATCGCACGTAACGTAAAGAAGCGAGGCGCAAAACAAATAAACAAAGATAAACAGGTAAGCGAGAGTGTTGTCCTCGAGTTGTGTGTGTATATTTCCCTTTACATAGATAAGGAACGAGATTCGATTGGTGATATGATACCAATTAGGGATCAATATTGTTTTAAAAGCGTGTGGTATCTTTATTATCGGGTATTTTATGACATAATGATGAATTTCTCCATTTGAAGCAATTTCATTCATTTCAGCGTTTTAAAGTAATTATTATTAAGAGATAATTCTATCTTTTAAAGATATAATCTTTCATACTCTATTTAAACCATTATTTATGTAAAGCTACGTGTCAATTCTGAATGAAAGGAACGTATTTTACATAATATTTATGTGCGATTTTTTTCTGTTTGCGTCTGATGTATTTTCAAAATAAATTAGTCATTTAAAGTAAAACTTGTAAAAACTAAGAAGAAAAAGAAAGTTTCCCCAAAACTAATATTTCCATTTTTATTAAAATAAATAAGTGGATTATTACAAAAAACTTGCTAACATGCGTATTAAAATATATTGGATTCAAATGAAAAAAAAATGACATTTTCTATTTTAAGTGACTGAAAAAAAACATTGATTTTTTTAACGAAATTCAAGAACATATTACCTAGATGCCAGCTCGTACTTTGATTGCTTTATTTTATTTTGATCTATCGCTTCTACATTATTCAGCTAACCTAGTTCATTTTTCAAAATTTTTCATACAAATATTGCAGAAATGATAAAGAACTGCAATTCCTAGCATAATGGAATCCTTAGACACAGTTGCGGAAAGAGATAGACGTTGGGAATTTCATTTATCTCTACCTTTCCTGTGTGTGTGGTGAAAATATCTCGAAACACTCTTCTAGATAACACTGGTTTAACGAGGACGTGTGCATTCTAATTTTCCATTTTACGGATTAATTTAGTTATAACGGATTTTTTTTCTTTCAAATACTGTTAAATATTCTTTTTTATTTACCGATAGCTGAAGCTTACTTTAGTTACATCTCTCACACTAAGAGTCTATAAATTATTTATACCATCTATAATTTTTCAGTTTTCAGATCATCTTGTGTAAGTTTGTGTGACTTTATACAAACCATTATTAAGCCAACACCTTTTTTACTATAATATAATTAAGGCTAAATTTTTAGTTCTCAAAAAAGTTCTTTCAAAAGGTGCATATCTTGCTTTTTTTTATCACTTATATTATGTTTTTCATATCTTACTAATAGAAGCAAATCTCTGAAAATTTAAAATTGGATTATTTCCACATAATTTTTCATTTTTGAACTATATAATGTATAAAATTGCAAGCTGGTCTTTAGGCAAAATAAAGGAAATCATACACCATGTACGAATTATTTCATTCAAAATGAATTACTATAATTGCCTCGAAGTCTTCTGCAAATTATTCGCTGTGTTTCATTGTTGCATAGTATAAATTAAAAGATTTCTTATTATATATTAATGTTATGAATATAATATGTATCTATGTCTATAATTAATAAAATTCCATATAACATTTTTATTCTTATTATGTTAATTTTTTGTGCTGCCGTTTTCGACTCGTTTTTTCAATTTTAAAAAGTAAGAATTCTGTGAAAGCCTTAAGGTAAAAAAAAAAGTAAGAAAGCCTTCTAAAAATTAAGGTAAGGGACACATATTATTTTAATTGTCTAGTAAAAAATATTTCGTTATGAAACCAATGAATATGTTATGGAAAACAATAAAGTAAATGGGATCAAACAGGAACAAACAAACAAAAAAATATCTGAAGGATCCTATTGTTCAACTGATAATTTTTTTAACTTTCCTGAGATACGTTAGAAAAATGGCTGTTCTTTTTTTGGATTTCTGAGTTTTTGTAGGGCACGATCTGCGCCAGGTCGTCCGAAGCTTATCTCTTAAAATCACTTTATGTGATTAAGAAAAATGCTCGCAATTTGCCGATCATTGAAGCAATTCGAAAATAATATTATGATACTTTATATAATGATAAAATAATGATGTTTTAATTTTTGATACAAAAATTACTATGTACATAAAACGAAACAAGTAATAAATAAAAAAAATAATTAAGTCAATTCTTACTTAAGTCAACAAAATTTTTTTTTATTTTATTTACTTTTTATTAAATAATTACAATTAATATAAATATGTATATACATATGACAGAATCACAATAAATGGCAAAAGAAGTTATTTTCCAGCGATCTATACGCTTCGTCACTGACGGTATTTATATCTAAATTTATATCCTGCTAAATATCTTATATAAGAAAAAAGTTTTTCTCCCGTATAAAACTAAAATTAATAAGTTGAAAATCAAATAAAAGAATGTTATGCTTCGACGAGATTCGATCCGAAGGCAAGAAGATTCTACGCCGACGCTCTACCAAATTTGCCATTGTAAGACAAATGACGTAGTAGAAGCATAGACTTGTTTCTTAATTCATCCGGTAAATTAAATAGTTGGAAAGCAGTTTAGCCCAATCAAACTTGGCGACAGGAATTATTTGGCGGTATTTTGCCAAATGTGGCTACCCTGGGTCGCTTCGCGGAAGTTTAGCCAAAAAATCGCCACGTTTGGCAATTTTAATAAGTCACTTTAGTGTAAATATTTAAAAAATGTGATTTAAGGTAACCGAGATACAAAAATTCAGTTTTTTGCATAACGGTGCTTCACTGATTCCATATATATATTATTTATAAGACTTATTGAATAGAATGTTACAAAATTGAGTTTTAAATTTTTAAAAGCATATGTCACACCATAGAGAAAAATATATTAATTTGCGTTTTTTCTCAAAATTGTGCTTTTTTTTTTTTTGGATTTAAGCACATTTTCTATAAAATTTATTTTATCCAAGGTGTTTATATTTGCCCGTTGTGAAATGAGGCTATTTTCTATAATGGAAAAATGAGGATTTTATCTGATAAATACTTATAAATATCAATTTTTCTTAAAAAATTTCAAATTTTATTAAATTAAAATTTTTAGATTATAGTTATAATTAATGTACAGAATGTCATGCTTATAAATTATCTGCAATATTTTAATGATACAAATGCAATAGAATTTATGCAAGTTGCATATTTAAAGTTTACATGAGTTACAAATGTAAATATAGAGCTATGGATTATTAATTTTTCTTAAATGTTATTTTCTTTGCATAAATAGGTACAAAAATATTCAAATGTATCATTGTTAAAATATGACTTCCAATAAAATAAGATCATATTGTCATTGTCAAAAGTGCCTCAGTTGCCTTAAAAACTGAAAAATAATTAAAAAAAGTAATCGTAAAATAGAAAACCAAAGTTATGTATTTTATGTAATTGAAGTTTTAAAACATTATTAATAAACCTACGAATGGCCACGGTAGCTTAAGGGTCATGACCACGGATTTCTTCGAGTCGGGGGTTCGAACCAAAATGCCCCAAAAAACCCGTCGCGTAGCCAGGGCTGATGCACGTTAAATCTGTCGAGGGTCTCAAAGTCCTCCTGTTGGCGTGGTGTGGAAGTTAGGAGAGGGAGGTGCCAGTTTGGTTACTACCCTCGTCACTCAACTGAGGTTCAAAAGTATGAGTTCTGCCGCCAATAGCCCTTGTGTGTTGCTTCTAGCACGACGTTAGTAGAACCAACCTAACAATAACGTATCTTACTTATTAATTATGGAAAGAAATATTGCTTTTTAATATTTTAATATGGGTTCACAAAGAAAAATCTGAATGAAATGTATGCTTACATGTTCTGTGATTGTTTACAAAGCAAAAATATTTTCTACCTCCTCAACTCAAGGAAAATGTAAAATCGTTACCTGGTATCGTATCCCTCTCATAAACGTAGTGTAATTAATTGTTGACTTTCTCAAAGTTTACTCAACTCGTTTTCCAGATAAGTGTCATTCAAGTGTAACTAACAAATACGCGATTTTTTTAACAAACAGTTCAAAATTTCAACCCATTATTCAATTTACTCATCATTTGCTGAGTAAAAGTGAATGAATAACTAAGTAAACATTCGGAAAAAGTGCATTAAGGGATTCTTTTGTTAAATTTTCACCCATTCGCTATTTCCGCATTTAGGTCAATGATCTCCGTAAAATATCCATTGGGGTTATTTAGTTGGTTGGTAGCATCCCTGCAGAGAGCCCGTACCGAAATAAAATAAATAACAGTTATACAAATAAAATAACTAACTAATCGTAATATAAAGGAGTTATAATACTAGATTCAAGTTTCTGATAACATATATTTGAAATATAATGTATTTTATATTATTATGATTTTACTTTATTAATGTCTTCACACATTTCCTGACTTTTCTATTCAATGTAAAATATACATATTACGTAAGAAATTTCTCTTCCCATTACATCATTCTTTATTTTTCGGTCATTTTTTTTACACTTTTATTTTGAAGGCATAACTTCAAAATGTATTAGTATATTATTAAAATTTTTGTATTTCCAAGAATTTTTTTTAAAAATTGAGAGAAATATAGTCATTATAGAAATATAGTCATCAAATTGAGAGAAATATTTAAAAATTGAGAGAAATATAGTCTAAATTTGCAGTTTTCTCTTTTTTGAACTTATAGATATAAGAACGTTACTTGTTTATCTGCCGTTATAATAGAATCAATATTTCATTGACTAAAGCGATTTGTAAAAATTCAATTACTAATAATAATACTAGGTTGTTTCAAGTAGTTTTAGAATACTTTTTTCAGTTTTTTAAACTGTATATTTGCTCATTTTATTTATGCTTCAATTTACCTAATTTACTTATGAATCTTGTCTTATAACTGACTGGAAAAGACATTCAATTTCTTTAAATCACCAAATTCAATAAAATACAGATTTTTTGACTAAATTTGCAGTGACAACTAATTAAAATATTTTTTAAAATAAATATAAAAAAAAATATTTTTATGCAATTAAATAATTTTCTTGGAAATAACATATATATTTGAATTTTAAAATAAGTTTCTAGATTATATAGACTCGTTATTTGATAAAATAGTATCATAAAAATACTCATTTTTTTAACCAAAAAAAATTCGTGCTATATTAATAAAGCTTTTAATTCTACTTTTTGCTCTAACATAAAATGTAATTTGCTTGATATGATATGTTTCGGGACAGAGATTAGAATTTATAGGAATAAATTAGTACTATAATAATAAATAGAAATTAAAATTAATAATACTCTTATATATAGAAAAATAACTATACAAGTTTTGATATGACATTTATTTAATTATTTATTTATTACTTATTGATATAAATGTTATTTCCTTATTCCATTTTCGGAAAAAGTTAGAATAGTCAAGAGTAATTATATACTATAAATAATAACTGATCAACTTTTCTTTATTCCATATACATAATTGATTTCATCTGACCAAATGTCATGTGTGGTAATAGCAGTTTCTCTTTAATAAGCAATTTTTATGACAATTATTTGAGTAAAATTGTATTTAAATCTACACTTTAAGCCATATACGAAGTTGTAATTATTAAGTATCATAAATTATATTATCAATACAAAATAATACATAATATATATGCAACAGTCAAAATATATTAAAGTCACTAATAATAGTTTTTGTCATATTAATTATATTAAGTTCAATATAAAAACAGGTACAACAATTATTAAAGCATCATTTCTTTATTAATACTGAACATTTTGCCTTACATTGTACAACTTAAAAGCCTGTTAAATCACAGAATAATTAATGATTAAAGTATTACTTTAAATATATTTTGAATAAAAATATTTGTATCATTAAAAGAAAAAAAAAATATGAACATTCTTTTCTGACACGAAAGATGGAATGGAAAAAAGATTACGAAGTCGATTTAGCAGAACTATTCCAATCACAAAAATAACTTTTTTACTTCCATCAATTTACTGAACTGATGAGAAAAAAAATGGTTGTATTTGAGGTAGTGACCATTACAAGTTTTTTATCCTCACTTCAGACGTTATACATTCGCTCCACATTCGATTTTCTACGGTAAATTACTTTTTGACTGGAAGGCGCATTTTTGATCCAGATTACGTGATTTTCACACTAAGAGATAATTTTGTGGGAATATTTCTTTGTATTTATCCCATTAAAATATTTCACTTGATGCTTAGATGCACAATCTGTGCATGAATAAGAAATATTTTCTAAAATAAATGCTAATTTAGTTTTAATCCAGTACAACTAAAAATGCACGTGAGAAATAAAAACTGCGTTTGGTTCATTTGAAAATCATAAATATTTAACTCAGATTATTATAGCTACATGTTGATTTTTGTTTGGTTTCAGGAAGCAGCAAATTGAAGTAACCCAAAGTATCGTAAAGTTTCAATTAATATTCCGGGATTTTACAGAGCATATAGGGACTCCCTTAAATTCCCGGGATATAGTTTAATACTAAAAATTATCCAGATATAAATTTTGCGCTTCTTGTTCTTTCGAAGACTGTCATTGTAGAACCGGAGTAGATTGAATTACATTTTCTCCATACTGCAGTTCTTTTGATTCTTCGGCTTCTTGAAACCAAAGAAACCGACTTTAATAGCTGTAATTTGCAACATTATGTTCTTATGAACAATTTATTATAATTTAACAATTAAAATGTATAGTAAAATTAATCCAGACAACTCGTTTATTTCTTGGTAATAATTAAAACTTTATGATATCTCCTCGTACTTACGTCAAACGATTTTTAAATTTATTTCGTACAATTTATGCTTATAATTTTGATACTGACATAAATTAGTTTTTAAACATATTTTGTACAACTTAACATAATTCAATTTTTCGCATTATTTTGATACTTATCTCGCACAATTTGCATGCTACAATCAATTTTAAAATTTATTTTGTATAATTTTAATACTTACGTCGATCAATTTTATAATTACTTGGCACAAGTTTAATATTTCATACAATTTTGGATTCTTACATCGTAATTTTTAAACCTATTTTATACTATGATATTTTTGTCAGAGCACGCCTTTTTCTTTTAAAAGTGCCACGGTAGCCTATTGGTCCATAATCATGGACTCACGGTCGGTGTGACTCACGGTCGGTGTGACTCACGGTCATAATCATGGACTCTCGTCGAGTCATAAGTTCGAGCACTGTGCCATTAAAGACCCACGGAGTTTGAAGAGGAGAGGGGGGGTTAATGCATGTTAAATTTTGTAATGCTCCAAGTCCTCTCTTTGGCGTGGCGTGGAAGTTTGTGGAGGGTGAGGCCAGCTCACGTATTATCTTCGGTATTTAATCGAGGCTCAAATATACAAGGTACGCCATCAAAAGCCCTCGTATTGCTTCGCAGAGCGACAATAAAAAAAAAATTCTGATTTCATTCTTTTAAAACGTATTAATTTTCTTTTTCAAATTTTATTTTATTTTCAAATTTCTCTCTTATTAAACAGAATTAATTTTCATTGGTAAATTTGACCTAAATATAAATATACATGCCTCCTCCTAAAATAAATATATTTTGGAGAAACATGTGGTCTCTCAGATGGTGCTCTGCATCTGAAAAAATTGAATAAAAGTTAATTAGAATTGTCTTTGAGGAATATTGATTGCTTCGAAGAGATCAGCGCCTTTATTTTGATTTGTAAAATTTTATTACAATATATTGTTTTTATAATAAATATATTTACAACGAAGTAAAGTGAGGAAGAGGGCTTTCTATTGCAATTTTATAATGGAGGTTCTCTCAAAAAGAAATTTACCCTTAATTACCATTATCATCCCCCCCCCACACCAAAATGTAAAAGATTTCTGAATGTTAGAAATGGGGTGTATCGTTAGAAACGTATAACAATACACGTTTTCTCGTTTTCGGGATTTTAAAAACTAATCCATTATATTACATTATAATTCTACGAGTTATGATATTATGAAAAATATTGATGTTTCGCAAAATTTCTCTCAATTCCTTGAATCGCAATGTAACTCAAAAGAATTTCAGCACAACCATTCTACTTCTACAGCTCAGTCATTCTATAGACAGCTGCAATATTAATTTATAATAATACTAATAGCTATATTCCGATTCAGAATTCTTTACTTTAATTACATATGACTTATTTCCTGCATTATTCAACGCTACAGTCATTTTAAAGTTTATTTAAATATTCGATAAGTTCAAAACTCCAATTGAAGATGAGTAAGGGCAGGGCGAAACATCTTATTATCTATCAAAGAATATGCAAGATCGCTTTTTCTCTCTAATATCTCTTAACTGAGTAAATCCTAGTTTATATTCTAATAATAAAATCTCAAATTAACCAAATCACTCATTCCGATTCCCATAATTCTTGTTTATAATAGATTCAACTCTTATTACACAAACGAGAAGTAGCTTCAATGCAAACGACAAATAAAGATGATTCGATCGAAATATGATGTCTTAATATTCCCATTCTCTCGTCGCCTCTTGTGCCATAGCTAAACTAAATATACTAACACTAATAAGTCAGTAACTTATACAAGAAGACGATAGACAGATCACAGACACAATATTTTATTCCACAGATTTGTACTATAACGACAAATGAACACCGACTCTCCAAAGTAACACCCTAGATATATTTACCTGTCTCACTAATATCGAATTAAAATTAGTTTACTAAACCTTCTCGGTTGAAGTTGACTTGATTCTTCGCTTTACCACGATCGCTCTCACCCGTAGCCAATCTTGATCTCGTCTACCACGTATAAGGCATATACTCAACGCTAGTGACACTCAACCTCTATCGTGCGACTCTCGCTTTGCTTATATACTTTCCTATCTACCGCATTTCACTTTATTTCTACCTGCCTCTAATTTAACTAATCACGTGTCATTTTGGTTGGGAAGAAATTGTTTTTTATAGAAATCAATCCTAATTAAAAGTCCCCAAGGTTAGTGAAGCCCAACGTCACACAATTTACAAATATCTGTTAGCTTGCCGTTTACCTTTATCTCCCTTCGCCTCCCTTTTAGTTTTATTTCGCTAAAATATCGCTGTCTCTAATTCAGTTTGCTACACTTCTTTATATAATTTACCTAATCACGTTTCATTTGGTTGACAAGGAGTTGTAATTGTGTGCAATTCAATTTACTAAAAAAAACCCTGATGTTAGTGAAGAAAAAATCGCGAATAGCCCAATTCGACTTGTACAGATCTATAGTTGTAAAATTCTGTTAACAATTATATAAATAGATATATCTCGATTTGATGTTCTTTATTTTAATAGTTCACTATATTTAATAACAATCGCTATACTCCTTATTTCAATAATTCACTCAATAAGATATATTATATTTTAAATCATTAGGATTATTATGAAAATGCTAGTATATATTGCTCGTTAGCCCAGACAGCTTGTCATTATAGTTGTTTATTACAATATTGATTCGTATATATTTCACATTGAATATTGTTTGAAAAGAGGATATTATGATTATTTCCTCCTGTGCTTCATTCATGTACTTTTTCTCTTTATTTAATTTTGCGTCAGTGAAATGACGCTGCGTCCTGCATGAAAATATCTTTACAACGAACAATATAAAAATTCATACGGACATGTTTGTTTGCTGAAAATGTGCAACAATGATCCTTGAGATAATGAGTTTTCCACCATTATCGTTTTTATCGAGTAATCCACACATCGCATTAACCTTGAAAAACACAGATGTATGAATTTTCCTCGAATTTGAGTTTTACATGCTTTGTGAACTTAATAGGCAATAAATGAAAGAATAGGACAGTAAATTTTCGGTATTATAATCACACTCTCTGAGAGAAACGGTGAAAACACAATTCTTTGTTAAATACGTATTAAAAAACTACATAAGCAAGGCATTAAAAGGTTTACAAAAAAAAGAACTTTTGCTCATATAATGGCTAAATGGTCTGATTTACTTCAGAAATTTCATCTAGAGATGTCTTTAAGGCTCCCTTCTACCGGCCATTTTGATTTTCTGAACGTAATGTTATTCCTATGGAATGTCTACTACTTATCTACTTCAATGCAATAAAGTACACCCAATAGAGCAAACAACAATGAATATTTCAGTAGAATTAAATTTTCTCACTAACTTTTGAAAATATTTTGTGTTTAATTATGTTATTTATACTATGTTTCTTAAAGACCAAAAAACCCACAAACGAATAATTTAAAATAGAGTTAAGAATGTCTTTAAAAATCGGAAGGAAAATGTAATTTCGCAGATTTCATTATTTTTTGCTCTATCGGATGCACTTTGTTGCATTGAAGTAGATAAAATAGTATAGATTTGAAGACGGTAGTAATTCTATAGGTTTAACATTACGCTCACGAAATCAAAATGGCTGGTAGACGGAAACAAAGATTTATCCTCGAAATTTTATACTTTAAATTTCTCTATAAGCAAAGAGGTACGAGTTCTAAACGACAATCACGGAGTTAAAACTCATAAGTGAGGTAACAATACCCCTTCAGAAACTTTTTTTTAAAATTATTTAAATTTTGTTATTATATCCCTATTTTGGAATTTCATGAGACTTCAAAATTAGAAAAAAATGCTTCCCAAAATTATTTTTCGTCACATCTTTTCTGTCAAGAGCGCAATATGTATGAAAAATAAGCAAGAATTTGACTTTTACCCGAAACAATGCAATGAAAATAAAATAATTGTATTGGCATTTATCAAACTGAATAGGAAGATAGTTACTTTCTTCAGGGAATCGACAATTATCTTGAGCAAGTTGTGTTGTGGGATAGGAAGGTGGTTTGAAAAACTAAAAATTTTGTTCACATTTACTGTAATTTTCAATTTATAGCAATGGAGCAACAAAAAATTGCTATTTATTTTAAAACTTGAAGAATTATTTATTGTCATTATAATTCTGTGTCATCTTCGATGTGCTTGCTTGTGTATACAACATAATTCTTACTTCAGGTATTGGAGAAATAATATGTCCTGAAGAATATTCAACCCATTTCCGCTTTGTAGAAGAGCACTTCCTGTTGCATTGATTAATTGATTGATTTTATTAACGTCACACTAGAGGCAATACGAGGGCTACAGGCGACGGGCCTCGTAATTCTGAACCTCCATCAAGTGACAAGGACAATACCTGAGCAAGCACTCCCTCACCTGATTTTCACACCACGCCTATGGGAGGACTTTGAGCCTCGAAGTATTTTAATGAGCATCAGCCCAGGCAATACGGTAGGCACTCACGGCTCGATGAAAACCTACGGCCGCCAATCCACGGCCATGACCACTAGGCTATCGTTGCCTCTCCGATTGCGAAATTTCATGATCAATTGAAATTTCCTTATTAGTAACTCGGGTTCTAAATAACATAGGGGCAAAATTCAAATACATAGTTTAAGAAAAAAAGATAGAGCTTCTTCTAAAGAAAGAATATCAAAAGTAAGAAATCGGTATTTTCAGCAAAAATAGTGGTGTTAACGTAAACGAATTTTTTTTTAAAAAAAAAATGACTTTCAACTTGTGTAAATAAATGAACTGGTACTGGTTGATTAGTTTTAGTTTTTATTAACGTCGCACTAGAAGCAACACGAGGGCTATTGGCGACGGACCTCGTAATTTTGAACCACGGTCAAGTGACGAGGACAACACCTGAGCTGCCCCCCCCTCTCCTAACATCCACACCCCGCCTACGGGAGGACTTTGGGCCCCGAACAGATTTAACGTGCATCAGCCCCGGCTACACGGCGGGTCTTTGGCGGCCTTGGATCGAACCCGCGACTGAACGAAAACCGCCGACCGCTAGTCCACGGCCTTGACCACTAGGCTACCGCGGCCCACTGGTTGAATATCATAGAGATCCACATTGAAAATATAGAAATTTTTATTGTGAAGTACAGACTAAGATGTTTTTCTCATCATACGAATGTGATTGGAAGTTAAAACGATTAATTTTAACGATCCATTGTATACGTTATCAGACACCTATATCTTGTGTTTGTGATTCAACGCGTCATTTATATTCAAACATTCTTGTATAAAGAAAAAATATTGTACATTGTAAAAGTAATATCGTAAAGAGTATATAATGTTATATCACATAAAATAATTTGTGCGTTTCATGAAATAGTTTGTAAAGGATAGTTTCAAATATAGTAGAAACTCAGTGTTGATAAAATTCAGGGCGAAAAAAAAATTCTCAGTGTCTTCGCAAATGTAATCTTCCTGGGAGTTGTTTCTTATTACCGGATAAAACGGATGACTTGTTCAAAAGCTTATATGCATTGGATGAAGTGTGATGTTTTTATTCGTCCTTTTAATAGTTACTGTGGCGGAACATTTAAAGTAAAAAAAAAAACAACATCGATTTTTGGATCGGTATCGTAATGAAGCGTGAATGCATCCCAGATTCTGACCCAGAACATTGAATGGTATGTATCAGTTCAATCGGATTATTAAAAAAAATATTGATATATCTGTCTCGCGAATTGAAACTTATTATCTAGTCTTTGATGGAAAATTCATAGATTAGAATTGAACAGTATAGAAACAAAAGACGATCTTTTCTGAAAAATTCAGAAGGGTTCTTATCATTTGATTTCACCGCCAATCTGTCGACCGATTAAGAGGAAAAATAAGTTGTCGCGACTTGGCCAACACGCACAGTTGCCTTACCTTTTTTTTTTTTAATAGTTTAAAACATTGAAAAGGATCAATCACCATGTTGCGATTACGACATATCGCCAACGTACAGCTCAGCAAGGCTTTGTGTCACGTGATAAAAAAGCACGCCTTCTCTTCTCGAGGGATTTCGCTTCTCTTCGGGTCATTGCCCACAAAAGAAAATAAATCGCTTGTTTGGCGTTTTCTTTGTAAATTTAAGTAATTCTATATTCCAACGTAAAAATCAACATATCAATATTTTTTATTCGAAATTTAAAGTTCATCGTTAGAATGCCTGTGGAAATTTTCTCCTAGTAATGTTATTTGTGTTTGCCGAATGTTCAAGCATTGTGCACGCATTAAAAGAGTGATGTAATATGATATATTACCTCATACGAACTGTGTTTTATTAAGCATTAAGGAATAGTATTTTTCTTACTTCTGTTGTTGTTATGAGAAATATTTATTTATAATAATTGTTTAATAGCTGTGTTTAATTCCAATAATTGTTTAATAATAATATTTAATTTTGACATAGAATTATATCTATATATAATATTTTTTTCTATCTGAAATAAAATATTTAGTACTTTTTGTACAATTTAGTATAAAGAACAATACACACATTTCTCATAAGCCAGAAATTTGGTGATATTCATACTTTCATTCAATCTTGTTCGCTTTAAAATTATATATTTCTTCTTTTTTAAATATACGAAAAAAAAGATAAACGATATATTATTTGTGTAACGCATATGATGAAATTACGAATAATTCTAAAATTTTCAACTTTCAATAATCGAACAATTTTTTAATGTCGATTTCTTGATATAAGTGTAAATCACGAGTCAGTTTCTTCATGTGTTGTATATTACTTAATACAAAAATTTCTAATTAGGAGACATTTCTTAACAATTGAAAAAAAAAGTATTTAATTAAGCTTGTTGATAGCATCTGTAAATGCGATAATTATTCATTTATCTATAAAATCAAGAATCAATTTAATCAATATATTAGCCTAATTAAAAGGATCGTAAAAGCTAACGTGTTTTAACTGTTAAACAATCGATTCAACTATTATTTAATGTACTAATTAAATATTAAAATTATTAGATTATGCTAGTTAAATTATTCTTAATTTACATTGTCAGTCAATAAACATTCAGATGAAATATAAACAAATATATTCGAAATAATTTAAATTTCTTCATTCGTCTTTAAATTGTTGTTATGAATTGACCATTGATTTCTCCAGTTCAAACAGCAATATTGTTTTGAACTTCGTTACACACTTACTGTATCAATAACAACATTTAGAACTGACATTCACATAATTTTAATCTGTCTAATTTTGAATATTAGTTTTAATATCTTATTCGTTTCATCCGGAAATTAATCGTCATTATAATTTACTGAAATATATATTTTGGATAAGATACAAGCGCTAAAAAAATCAATAATTTTTTTCAAAAAAATTTTAAAAATTAGTTTTAAAGGCATGTGTTGAGCGAGACATATTTTAAAGGCATGGAATTTAGAATAATTCCTCAGATAAAAAATATTTTAGCTTCATATCAGTTATTTATTTAGATACCAGATTTAGCTTACACTTGTTGACATAATCTATAAAGAGTTAATTTAAACATATTTTGCAAGTTTTTAATTCTCATTTTACCGTTGTTAAAATTTGTGTTTGAAATTTTAGATCGTAAAGTATTTACAAAAATGCCCTCAGTATTTCGTAGTTCTCAATAAAAGCACTAAAAATGCCAATTTTTCTATCAAATCTGTCATTGACTCGCTAATAATTCTACCACCTGCTCCTCACAATTTTTTTAAAAAATAATGTTTATTTACTTTTGAGTAAATTGAAACACTTTATTTACGTTTGTAAAAGAGAGCCAAGATCAATACTTTCATAAACTCGAGGTAGTTTAAGTTTTATAGAAAACTCAACACAGCTCGGAAGAGCGTTTTATTTTTATTTCTTTCCTCCATAGTAGTGGGTTTAGTGAGTCATTTCATTTGATCTAATGTTTTGATCAGCTGTTTCGGCGTGGAGTAGCGGACACAATTCAGCTGCTCAGATCCAGATCGAGATAGGAGTTCAGCAGCACGACTTTTATGTGAAAAGACGGCGGAATAAGAGGCAATGTTAGCCATTGCTCTTTGTTGGCTTAACATTCTTTCGCGAGCATCAATGGAATTCCCTTAAGGAATTCATAGTTATACAGAAATATCACCGATCTGAAGTGCTTAGGATTCCTCTGCCATGGAATAGAAGTCAGTAAATAAGTTGCTGTTCTCTAAGTGAAAGTTCACAGTTTGGGATCAAACTCCCGTTAGAAAATAATTTGGAGAGATAAGTTCTTTGATATCAAACGACAGTTTCTCTGTTTATGCCTAGAATTTCATTAAGGAAAACTGCTTGATCTCCGTTTTTGAATCATATATTCTTTCATTAAAATGGAATTAATTTTTTTAAAAAAAATATTTAGAAGAATTAGGAATGTTAAGAATTCTTTTCTCTTCTTTTTCATCAAAATACTAATACTAATAATAATGATGATAGTTCCGACCATTTTGTGTGTTTGCAAAGTAGTAAACTACTTAACAAATAACAAATGCTTGGTTTGAATTGTGTTGTAAATTTCCTCGCCATTAAAATTTATTTATTTGCATTAAACTGAAAGTATTATTCAGAAAATTTGAAAATGAAAGAAACTGAACATTTCTTAAAAATTTCCTAATAATAGAAATAAAAGATTTGCTCTTACTAAAGATCTGTTCAGTCTCATTATCGCAGAATTTTCACTCAAATTATTTTCTAATAAATTTATTTTGAATTTATTCAGTGTTCATTTATTCAACTGCATATTACATATTCCTATTAAACGTATTGATATTTCAATACATGAAGTGTCCAAGGAAATATTTTTTCAAAAAAGCCTTTTTAGTACTATTCATGAAATATATACCATTATGTATGAACTTTGAGTAAAAGTAAAATTTTTAAAATTAGTTATATTATTATATTGTTTCGTCAAAACATATTAAGAGTTCAAAAAAATATTATACAAAGCTTCACAGATTTAAAATTATAAGAATGAATCATATATTACCAACAATTTTAAAAATATTAGTAATCGAAGTTGAAAATTGATATTTTGAACTTTTGTGTAATTCAAAGTTATGATCGTAACTGTTATGTTTAGAGAATTTACATTTAAAATAAAATTTTGAATTATGCATTATTATAAATAATTATGAAATAATATAAATATATATCGAACATCAGATCTAAAACAAACGAACTACTATTTAATATCTCCACGAATAAGTTTTTTAAGTATTTTAAAGGAGCTTAATTTTACTCTTCTGAAGTGAGCGCATAAAATGTACGATTGAATCTTATTAAATTGCTGCTATAAAATAACCAATTTTTTCTCGATATAGTAAATAATTGTATCTTATACCTCACTACAGTATATATATATATAAAGCTGTTTTTACTGTAGTTGCTAAATATATTATTCATACGCGATTTTTAAATAATAAAAACCAATAAATTGGCGAAAAATCTCCAGGAGAAACTATTTTTATTACTATTTTTATTTATCAAATTAACTAATCAACAAAACTATTTGAATTGCTACTTTTTTGTTGATACATTATCACATATTTTAAAACGAATAAAAGAATCGGTCAAATATATCATAAAACATTTTAATTCTCTCGATGAAATTAGGTCCACGCGAAAAGGTTCTGATCATTAGTTTCACGAAATGATTGGCGAATTTTTCCCACACTTGGCGCCAACACGTGTGTAAGCGGGAAAGTAACCCCAACGTGCATCTCTCTTCCTGAACTGTCATTTAGTAAGCAGAAAACAGCTGGTGGAATCAGCTGTCACTCTTTTGTCTATGCAGTAAAACTTCGGTACTTTTGTGGATTCCAGAGAAAATCAGGCTCATTTGGAAGATATCGTTTTATAAAATAATTTTTTTTAACATATATTTGAAAATATTCATAATAATTTGTAAGATATAAATATGTGGATAATTTTTTACTGAGCCCGGAAACCATTTTGTGATTGAATTTTAATCGAAGAGAATGAATGCTGAGGAGTGACAATGATTTGTTAAGAAATTCATTACTTTTATTGATATTAAGCATTTTCAAGTAATTTTTAGAATTATAACCACAGAGTTATTTTCAAATATGATATAAAATATTTGAATCACACAGAAAGAATTATGCGTATAGAATTGTCAATTAGATATTCAATTTTTAAAATTATGTAAAATTCCACAATTTTATTTTCTTACAAGAATGCTTATAAAATATGTCATTTAGGCATTGATACTTAACAGAATTTGTCGTTTTCATATTTTTTGTGAATAATGATTGGAAAAGTGTGGAACATTCATAACTTATGCCCATTGTTTTCGATTATCATAAATAAATTATTAGCTTTCAAGAAGTGTGATAAAGGAAGCATGAATCTCAATATCACGACATAACTTTCACTTACTAAAAAAATAATGGAACTACTTAATTTTGTGTGCAATGTGTATTTGTGTGTATGACCGGGAATAAAACATTATTTTGAATGGCTTTGCCAGCTAAAGTGCTTCAGTTGAAGAAGAAGTCGAAAAGTGTTCCCTCTATGTGTGCTCATAAGGCTTGTCAGTTTTGGCCAAAGAGAGGTATTTATTACGTCAATCAACCAAAGGTAATGTTTCTCATTTTTATCCTAATATTCCTCAAACAAATAATGATATGTAAATACAAATAGGCATGGTTAATTTGCATGTATGTGAGTGTCCGTGAGTGTATGTGTGAGTATGCAAAACAAGAATCTTGTTTACGTTTACTTTAATAAAGGATATCGCAATCCACCTAGGTTGAAAATGTGAGGCGAGTAACGAATTCCTTATCGCGTAAAATATGTAAATGTCATTATCTTATGACGAGAGAGCTTAATATGTACATCACTTTGTTTGAGTTTTGATAGTATATACTTAAATATTTTATGGACGTTTATCATTGTATTTTTCATATAAAAACATGCAAGATAACATTCTTTATATGCGAATGTAAAATCACGTTTTATCAGTACATGTCTCAGGAAATTTTTTTGGATCAATTCATTTCAGTTAATTTATGGCATGTAACATTTATATTGCAATTAAATATTATTAGTTTTAAAGAAACTTATAATTAAAAATGATAAAAACGCAATGTTTACAAAGATTCCAAGAACAAATTTAGAGATTTATTACTATCAAATACAATATGTACACGTTAGTAAACGTTTTGCTTATGTAAAACATATGCAAATTTTTATCTGTATAAATCAAGCGGAATCCTTTGGATAAATATAATTGACAGAATTTATATGACGTGTAACCATTCTATTGGAACAGAATACGGATACATGTTTTAATGAAAAAAATAAAGAAAAAACCTTTTTCGTTGCTAAATAAAAAAAAAAAGTGATAAATTGTAATTACAAAATAAACCTCGGATACAAATACTTAGTTTGTGAAGAAAATTTATCAAAACGTTTATATTTAGGAAGTTTTAATTTGTGTAAAAGCACATGATTTTTTTAATGACTTAATTCTCATTATCCAGTTTATGGATTATATACATTTATCAAAATCAGCATATTAAAATGTACTCATTTTAATTTTCTTAAGTATAAGCTTACTTTTTATTAGATGTTCAATCTCGGAATATAACTTTCATAATATAAGAAAATTTTAAATAAGTAATGTACAGACACAAAAATTATAAAATTTCATTTAAAAAAATTCTTTATATTCAGATCTCATTTTTATTACTAATTATGTGAAATTTATCTAATTGATATAACTGATTTTGGAAAATACGTTAAATTTAAGTGTTTCATTTGATAAAACTGGATATTATATAGGTTGTAGATGTTAGCCTACTTCGAAATACATTATTTTTATAACTCTCACTCTAAATTCTAATTTTCTACTGAATTTGTTCAGTTTCCATTTTATTAAAGTTGGTTATCGTTTCGGAATATCAATTAAAATTGTTCGCATAAATTTAATATTATTGTTAAAATATAAATTACTAAACCTCAAATCCACCTTATTTTAACATCTATAAGTTACATTTTATTTTATGGTACAAAGATATAATTTTTCATTACATTACCATTACAAAAGTACTTATTCCTACTTTTAAATGAACATATATTTTTATTTATAACAACAGAACTTTAAAATTAACTATTTACATCAAATTAAATGATAATCCTTGCATTCGACAATTAAATTTGTAATGCACTAGAGACTTAGTTGAAAATTTTGCAACTAATTATAGTATTTTAAGAGACTAAAATACTATATTTAGTTACAAAACTTTTTTCTTGGGTCTTTTCAGGAAATGAAGTTATAAATAAATACACTATCCTTGGTGGCTATCCGGAAAAATTTCGTACAGGAAAAACACTAATGAGAATATGTTGTGATAATTATCAACCGTTACGATCTTAAACACATATGGAGCAAAACGAAGTTAAAACGCATCAAAAATTTTCGATAAGTATCCAAAAGATTTGAGCTGATATAAATAAACCGGGTATCCTAAAAGTTCCCACACTGATGATTCCTAAATTCATTACACCAAAATAAAGAAATTTAAAGCAATTATTTTAATGCTAATAGTTAAAAACTAACTCTTAGCATGAAAATAATTCTAAGAAAAAAAACGTAGTCGACATATTTGAATTGACATTTACAAAAATTTTTCAAAATGATCCCCCTTTCTAGAAGGCAAAGTTGGATGAACTCTTTTAATCGTACTTAGAGAAACGCGTTTCAAGGTGCTGAGAATGGCTTCGAGTATCCTTTGAGTAATGGCAATTTTCAGATGATTTAATATGTGTTTCGGGATTATTTTTATAAACTTTGTTCTTCATATATCATCATAAAATAAAGCCAACGAGTGTCCATATCTGGGAAACTAGGTGATCAAAGATTTGGAATAAGTCGTTCGCTAAAAAAAAAAGATCTTGAAGCATGTAATTGTTTTTATTACTCGTATAGTATATTATATTGTCTTCATTGAACTACAAACCTCATTTCCTAATATGAGCATTCCCTGACTTTTCTGTGGGGATATTTAAGAAATAAAGTTTATGAAAATGATCCCCAAACAACAGATTATTTGAATATTGTTATATTACTCAACGATTCATGAAATCACTCTCAATATCTTAGAATGCGTTTCTCAAAATATGCGCAAATGCAATCAGCTTTGCCTCCTAAAAAGAGGTGGATATTTTGGACATTTGTTGCAAATAAAGGTTCAAAAAAGTTTCTAAGCTATATTTGAAGTGCCTTTCATCATGTATAAAAATAATAATTGTTTTAAAAATCCTTGTTTCTGTATAGTAAATTTACGAATTGGCAGTACGGGAACTTTAAGTTCACCTGGTATCAATGTGCAAACGAGGGCAAAATATCTTTCGCTGCTGTACATGTTTCTCAAAAAGTGCACAAACGAGTGCCTATTTGCCTCCCAAAAAGCGGAAAACATTTTGAACATTTGTTGTAAATGAAGGCTCAAAAAATTTTCTATGATATTTTTGAATTGTTTTACCATTGATATAAAATTAATTGATTTAAAAATCATTGTTTTCCTATAGTAAATTTACGAATAATCAGTACGGGAACTTTTAGTACACCGGATTTCAATGTGAAAACGAGTGCAAAGCAACTTTCATTGCTGAATTATTTTAAAAAAATTTCATATCGATCATGAATGAACGTAAACTACAAGTAATGGTGAGATTCAAATAACTTAACATTCGGTTTACTTCCCAAATTGCTTTTTAACTATTGAAAAATGGTATATACCAAAATGTTGTTTATTATTTCATTGTGAAACAATTTAATAAGAATAATAAAAGAGGTATATCAAACTAGATGAACTTATAAAAAAAGAGTTTTTGAACTAATAATGAAATAACACTGAATACATAAATAAAAACAATAAAACTCATACTTAAGATATTTTCATATTATTTTAAAAAGAGGCGACTTCACTTGTTATTATCTTCAATTTTATCCAAATATCATCAACTGTGCGATTTATCTTTAATATTAGTTTATAATCTCATTTATGAACATGTAGACCGATTCTATTAATAGTATAGTTGTTTCATAAATTAAAAACTGTTAGATGACTTCTCTGAACATAATAAGGTTCATTGTTGAACAGTATTTACTTAATGATGTTTGGAATTTTTTCTGTTTGCCTTATATGTTTATTTACTGCTGTAGTAAAATCAAGGGAATAAAAAATTTTAATATTTCAAAAAAGTATAGCGAGTTTTATAAAATGAATAAATAAATATTATAATCATGTTTTTTTTCGTCGGATTATTTTTATATATGGAATGAATAACATTATTGTGGTCATTTAGATTACGCAGTAGGGCAAATAAATGTTTAAAAAGCACGAAATATAAATTTGTGATTTTCATATTCGTCAAATTTTTGAACACCCATTTTAAAAAAAATGACATCGATTATGTTTGTAATTTAAACTACCTGATTACCAACAATTTGTTATCTATTCTGGGAAACCGATTCCCATCATTAAATATATTGAAATTCCATAACTTATTTATCCATGCATATTGATAGCAATTCACTTCCTGTAATTTCGATTCTTTTGTTTAAAAAAGAGAATTTATACATTTTTAATAGTACCATTTTTTAGTATTCTTTTAACAGAAATTTTTATTCAATGCTTTGATTTGTAGTTGACAAGTCTATGTTAGTCCGAATTGAAAGTTAAAATTTCATTTTCCGTTAAAATTGAAATATGCGATGCAATTAGTGCTGTAACATGTTTTTCTTTTTAGTAACCACCTTTGATGCTTTGAAAATTTCTATTTTTACTCCTTTTAGTACAGACTTTTCATCCATGAACTTAAAAGAAATGATAAGTAGAAAGCAATGTTAAAAATAGAAACTAAAATTTGGTATTTTTATTCTGTTATCTTGTGCAGCTGAGTGTCCTCTTTGTTTTTCTTTTCGAATTTGTAGCATTTACGAATAATTTTGTTTGAGAACAACCGTTTTTTCTTAGCATTTTTATTGCTTTTTTTCATTACACTTATTATGGAGCATTATTTTAAAATAACGCATATAATAAACTCGTTTTATATTTGAATGAAGAATATAAAATCCATTTTTTCTCATTTTACCTTCATCTAAGATCTTTATTTCATTACTTGCGAGCTTTATTGTTTTTTTATATTGTTATATGACTTTTTCCAAGCATGATCTAAAAATTTTCTTTGGTGAATACATATTTGAATGATTTTATTCAACCAATCTTTTTATAAAACTAAGTCTTAAAGTATAATCCTGGAAAACATTAAACTTCTATTTGCTTTTTGATGTATTACTCAAAATATTATGGAGTTTAAGCTGTTTAGTTTTTACGATTTTATTTTGAAAAAGGAATCATTAGTTTTCCATTTAAAATATTATATGTATGCTACCTTCTGTTATTAATCAACTGTTTTGATTATGAGCAACATACGTGGGGGGGGGTTATTAAATAACGAGAAAGACTCTGTAAAATATTTTAGTTTGATGTCATACATATTTACTTATTATCACCTTCAGTATATACCCCCTACACTACCCCTACAACACTCCATGCGAATCTTCCATTGTTCAAAACGGTGCTGGAAGTCTTCTGTCAACTCCTTATAAACGCGTCCCGCTTTCTCTTTCACAGCTTGAACGGACTCGAATCTTGTTTCTTTTAATGCAGATTTCACCTTAATAAACATATAGAAGTAATCTAACCCTGGAATGTTGTACTTGGCTAGAAACTTCTTGATACGTAATGTGGAATGAGCTAATGCATTGTCGAGAGAAAATTTGCCAATACCTACAATCTCAAAAATTGCACGAATACTTTACCCATAGTCAGATCGAACCAGATTACAGATTTGTTCGATATTGTCATCCGTTTTTGACATGGAAGGGCGAACCAGTTGTGAATCCTCATTAACGTCTTCCCGGCAATCTTGAAAACGCTTAAACCACTCAAAAACACGTGCACGCGATGAACATTCATTGTCATACTCTTCTTTCAATAAATTATTAGTAGTGGCATTTTAAAGTTTTTTGAGAAATTTCATAACAATTCTTTACTCACTTCTCATTTTTACGGCGAAACAAACAAAAAAAAACACCTTCTAACGCAAACGAAGGCCATGGATATAGGGATTTGCTTACAGAAACTAGATGCACTGTATTCGAAAGAGAAGGCTTCACGCTTAGCAGTTGTCGGTCGCTGGCGTTTGGCGTATGCGTACTTCTTCAGTAGCAGCGTCAGTCTCATTATTTAATAGCCACGGCTTGTACTTAATGGTTCTAAAATATATAATCAAAATTTGTTTTTATTTTATAAGAAAAAATGTAGAAAGCTCCTGGAAGGTGGTTAATGTTTCCTCACATGTGTCAGAATTCAAGCAATTCTGACTTAAGCATTTTATTATAAAAACAATGGAAAGGATAATTTTATTTTATTGTTTTACCTTTGCTTTAATGTATTTTTGTATAAGAATTCATCAAGGTCTTTTGAATATATTATTAAACGAAGATTAGAAAAGAAAATTAAAAACAAAATTTCCACTAAGCTGTTTTTAAATAAATATTTTAACCTCGTCTTTGTTAAATGCTTAAAGATGTATGATATAGGAATTGCTGTATTTGAAAAAGCATAAAAGTCTGATTTGTAATCTTAGAAATGAATATTCGTCTACAAAGAGACTGAAGATTAAATGTTAACCAAAAGACCGCAATAAAGAAAAAAATTAACTTTATTTTATACGCATAAATAAAAATAAAGTAATTTAAGTAATTTAAAATCAAATAGTTGTATAGTAAACTAACGAAAAGCAAATTCTATTCAAATCTACTAAGAGGCTTACTTTATTATGTTAATGGTTTATCCTTGCTTAATAGTTTGTTAAAAACTTTAATTTATTGCAGAATTAATATTTCCTAAATGGTCTCTTCTCAAGATTAAATAGAGGTTAGATTGCATCATAATAGGATTTCTTAAAAACTTTTTTTTACTTTAATGTTTATAAGTTTCTTTTTTTTAAAAAAAAATCAATTATCGTTTTAAACGTTTGAAATATTAACTCGTTCTTTAATTTTGCTTTGCTCTGTTTTGTGAAAAGCAATGTTATTCGTGAAACAATTCACCAAGAGAAGTTACATTCGAGTTGAAATTCGGTGACAGAAAAAAAAATTATTTTACACTTTCTGGTATCCATATAAGGAACTACAAGGTATTATTGCGTAGAAAATATGTTTTAATCATTTTATTGCTTGAACATTTAAATGAGAAATATTTTCATGTTTAAATAATTGGTCAATAAAGAATACAAGCTAAAAAAGAATTAAAATCTGTTAATGGAATTAAACAAGATGCATTTTTATAAATTTCCTTTTATAGTACACTGCCATCCATTTAAAATTATTCCAACAATATATTTTCTGACTTCAACACTGCTTAGTAAGCAATATAATATTTAAAAATAATTTGAGTTGTAAATAGTTAATTTTACTAACAGAATTGAGATATAATTTATATTTGTCCGATAAATTCTGGGAGGTATCGAGTAAAACATTGTATCACTTTTGGCTTTAAAACTGTACCTGTTTTACAATAAAATTCACTTATGATCTTTAATCTAACCGAGTTTTATTATTTAATCTCCAAAGGTATTTAATAGAGTTTGAAACTCTGCAGTAAATAAATATTAAATTGGTCCTTAAACGTGAAATGCTTTTGAAAATACGATGCACATTAAAGCATTTACAATCATCGTCATACTTAATTTCTAAGGAAACTCTGATACTAAGCAATTTTAATTCAAACTACGTCATCAACGATATGCTTCTAATGATATTCCATATATTATCATAAAAGTATGTTAACTGGTATAATAATACCAAGATACATGAATGTACCTTTAAAAATAAATATGATTTGCTTAATTAAACATACTTGTCAGTAAAATAAATCTTGAAATAATATCCAATTCTTATCTATTTTCTTTGACAGAGAAAATGTTTCTTTCAATACAAATGATGAGGTGGTAAGATTTTTTTTATTTAATTACAAAAAAAAGTAGTTTATCTAAGGGGTTGTTGAAATAAAAGCCGATAACTATATTTCTCTAAGATATAAGTGGCTTATTATTTTTGATAATAATTTTAAAATCGTTTCAGAGCCAAGGTTGTGAACAGAGGTCATTTAGATAATAAAATTAACCACTAAAACTGAACAAATTCTTATCAAAAGTGTTTAATGATTCTGTCGTTTCTTTCCGAAAATTATCTTTTAAAGAATGACTGATATTCGCCTACTTGAAAGATAAATTTTTGAATTCAGCATTCGTCTGTTCATTAATTTAAAAAGTTATCAATTAATTTAAATTCAGTCCCATCATCAATGAAGGTTATTCCTCTTTAAAATATTTTAGAGGTACATGATAAAGCTTTGTTTTTATTAATTATTGTTAAAAAAAACGATGTAAAATTTCGGATGAGGGAGATAAATATACATAAAAAGATAGTTAAAAAGGGTTTCGATAATGGTACATGTCTTGATCTGTTTCAAAGATTGCGAAAACGGTCTCTCGTCCAGAAAAGTTATGGCGATTTTTCGGGATGCGAAGAGCGTCGTGCTCGTAAACTTCTTAATGAAAGAAAAAATGATCAATAGACTCTATTACTGGCAGTTTCTTAATTCTCATTTTTAATTCCTAACACCAGTGTTCTTTTTGAACAGCCATCAGTTTCATATATGTATAGTAATTAATTTTAAATTGGCATAATTTTAACATGTGTATAGATGATACTAAATTATTACGAATTATAACTTATAAAAACCCAAACTTGAAATAAAAATATTAGAATTGTTAATTTGACAATATTTTAGAAGTAATAAAAATAATTAGTAAAACACCATAAAAGTTAAAAATATTATCAAAAGTTTAAAAATGCAAAGTATTAAAAAGTAAAAAAAAAGCCATAAAATTCATTAAGTAAATATAAAAAAAAAATTCAAAAATATATATTAAATATGATAATTTTTATTCAAAACATAAAAAATAAAAACAATAATTTAAAAAACGACAAACACGTTAAATAAACATACAATACGTTAAATAAGTTAAATATGTTAAAAGAAGTTAGATACATATATCTACACAAAAATATAAAACATATCTCAAAGAGAAAAGACTTAAAAAATTCAAAAATATGCATAATGTAATTTGAATACTGCTTCAGGGTTTGGACTGAGAATTGACAGTTTAAACTACTTTTTTCGGGATCCAACCATTACAACTTCAGAAATTACATTATCATTAATGGTTAGAATGAGCAAAACTCTCTCTTCGATGCAGAAAAAAAGATTGACCAAAAGTTATATGTATATATATATAGTCTCAAATTTCCTTGATTTCTTTTAATTTCAGTTTTTAAGAAATTTAAAGTACATTATCTTTGTCACAATTGCAAAGGACAAAATTATTATATTTACCATAATCTTATGAATCTTAATAGCATTTGCCATATAAGAGATGAAAGATTTGAAGAAAGTTTTTCAGTTTTGGCTGTGGATAATATTTATGGCCTACAAAATTACCACAGTTAACACAAAATAAGAATGATTGCTGAGCGATAATTCAACCACTATTTTAAAACAATTTAAGCAGAAAATTGCTAACAATGTTTCAAATGACAATAGATAGAATTTCCAGATTAAGAACCATGCGTATTACCATATTGCAAGTACTAGGAAGTGAAAAGATTAATCAATTGATCTTATCTCCCTACATACCGCATGTTTATATGAGAAAGAACAAATGACGACTAATATTTTTTTTTCTTTCTCATTTTTTTGTGTGTACACATAAATGACGTTGTAAAATGCGTATGCGTAGTGGAAAAGAAAAGATTAGAAGCAGCCTCCTACAAATTTGTTCACGGTCGCGTGCTTCATTGAAGCAGAATTCAAGGTTACAAACATTATGGCGGTCAAAATAAGGAGAAAGCATTAACGAAAACATTAATTTCCTTAAACGAAAAAAAATAGATAAAAGATGTTTGAGATGGGTGAGAAGGTATTTAAACAATTGTTTTAGTGTATAAAAGCGAAACTTCTCAAATGCAATAATATTTTATGGCTTAGCGATTCTTTTTTTGTTATCGTATGTTATGAAACTCGTTTGATTTGAATACCTTTTAAATAATTGATAATCACATGTTCTTTTCCGGTTTATATGTACACATTCTAGAATTGACACGCTAATTTATCATATCTTTGTTATACTTTCTATATACGTTTGGAAGTATTTTTGATTTAATATTTTTCAGTTAGTAAATACATTCTATGAATTGAATGTGATGTTCTCTAATTTCACATTTCGAGAATGCGCGCGACAAAACTATCTAGGCTGACATTATGGATAAAGTTTGAACTTTTAAAAATCAATTTTAAGTCTCTGAAATAAATTTTAATTTGCTTTATTTTTTAAACACAATCGAACTTCCTTCTGTGTTTCTAGAATGCCAGACTATTTTCTACTTAGTTTTCGTATTAATAACGTCATACTTTTTATTGTATAGAAATAATCTCTGTACGATTTGTTTTAATTAGCTCTACTTAAAAAACATTCAATTATATTATTGTAATTTCAAGCTTATGTATGCCTTAATTAGATTGATTTCGAGTTTTAATTCGAATTATATCTACTTCAAAAATATCATTTCAATTAATACAAAGAATACATTACATACATAATTAGTGCAGAATACATAATTAATACAGAAATTTGTATTAATTTATATAATATTTTCCATTTCCGCAGATCAACATTTACAAGTTATTGTTCTCAGAGCTGAGATGTTATTATGATGCGTTTTAAGAAAATACACACTTTCCGGAAAATCCATAGTAATATAAGTGGCTGTTACGTTAAAATATGTGGGTATTTTTGTTGGCAATTTAATTTTTTAAAAAAACTCGAGGTAATTATTCTTTTTTACTTCAATGTGAGATGCATTCACTTTTGAGGATGAAAAACGGATCTATATTTTAAATAGCCAAATTGGTTTTACTGAGATATCTTCTTGCCCTTGTCATACACTTAACCGAGGTTCAAAATTACAAACACCGTGGTAATCCCCAGTTGCTTCTAAGTGTTACGTTAATAAACTATCAACTGGATTTATTTACAAGGTTTCAACCTCAATGTTGTTTTCATGTATCAATCACCCACCTGTGGAAGGATTATTGTACTCAAAACGTAAAAAGGAATTTTTTTTAAAAAAATTAAACTTTATCTTTAAAAGTTAGGAGTTAATAAGTATTTTCTTTCCACAAAATATTTAACAAATTACAATGTCTTTCACGTCACTTTATTTACGTGTATTAATTAAAAAACAGAAAATACACGAAATTAATTAATTGTGAGAAAAAGAGGGATTATGGTATTCAAAATATTAAAAAAATAATTTTTTAATTTTTTTTTTTATTTTTAAAAGAAAAGAATTTTTAAGTATTTTCTGTGCTAAAAACTTTTCAAAAATTAGAATGCCCCTCTTATCATATCATCAATTTATCTACTTCTTACAAAATTGTGTAATTGTTTAATTAAAAAAAATAACATTTTGCAAAAAAGTGCTTTCATTTCAAATAGAGATTACCATGTATATTATGTGCACATAACAATAACGGTACTGCTAATTGGATTTGTCAAAACTTCACATAAAAATGGTATGGAAATTGACGTGTGAGTGTTATTCTTCTCAAATATCCGCATAATTTTTAAAGTAGCTCAAAATTTCGTGTTCCTGTACTCGTATATACCAGATT
Source organism: Nephila pilipes (assembly GCA_019974015.1). Lineage (NCBI taxonomy): Eukaryota > Metazoa > Arthropoda > Arachnida > Araneae > Nephilidae > Nephila > Nephila pilipes. The sequence goes on along the minus strand of BMAW01130662.1, from coordinate 199,729 downwards.
ATATATAGTTTTCTTTCATTTCTTTCATTTCACTAATTAAGCCTTGATACCTGTGATTTTACCTTTTTAATAAGATTGAGGTGATTGAAGTTTAAATGTTATTAATGCCCTTCAAACATTTTTTTACAAGTTTTAAAATCACTTTATCAATTTATTTCAACAGACTTACTTGTGCCTTTTTGAACTTTGTAACTATAGTGTTAGTGATGATTGACTATTTATTAATGTTACACTTAGAGGCAACACGAGGGATGTTGGCGATGAACCTCGTGATTTTGAATCTCGTTTAAGTGATGAGGGCGACACTTGAGCTGGCACCTCTCTCCCTCACTTTTAATTGTTTTTGTTTACTTCTGTTATTTCCACACTACGCCAACGAAAGAACCTGGGTCCTCGATCCAATTTAATTAACATCAGCTCCCCTAAGCGACGGGTCTTTAGTGACATTAGGACTCGAATTCACGACTCGCGTTAACAAAGCCGGCCGGTAGCCATGACCACTAGGCTACCGAGGCCACGTAATGATGGTGATGAGCGAATGAGTTATTTTTTGTTATTTTTTTGTTTCCCGAAAGTAAATAAAGAAAATGTTTTGAATGCCAAACTGCATGCATGCTCTTAAAATGAACTAGTCTCTTAATTTTTCAAAGTTCTTTTCCGGTAAAGCTGCTCTTGCATTATTTCGTAATTATTTTTGGCTTTGTAATTAATCTTTCTTTCTTTTGAATCGCCTTTTTTTTTGTTTATTTTGCATCCTTCTGTAAGCGAAATAAATGTGTAATACTTCTGATGAACCAGGAAATATTTTAATCGTTTTCAGTGTAAATAAAAGTATTGTAAATCAATTATATTCTTCATGATTCTTCGTTTATAGATTTCAGTTCTTTATCTTTCCCTTCAGTTTTTTCAGAGCTCTTCAAAAAATAAAGTTATTTTTAGCTTAAATATTACGAAAGAGTACATGCTAAATTCATTACTCATGTTATTATGTAAGGAAGAGTTAAAAACCGGGAAATGAATTTTTGCCCAGAAAGGATATCGTTGATCTCTATCACATTCTAAAATTCTTTCCTTCCGCATTGTACTGGTGCAGGCTTTGGCTTGATATTTGCGGAAGGATATTAGTCATCCAGTAAATATGCAAACAAAAAAAATATTATTTTTTTTGTTCTAATTTTACATAATATCTTCAAAACCTTAGCTTCGTGCTTAGATGTCGCATTGAGAAATCGGATAAAAATATAACATTGACATTTTTTCCGTACATCCTAATGTAGGTAACTTGCAGGCAAGTATGTAACCTAGAGATAAATGAAGCCTTTTACTTTAAACATATTAAGTGACTTTTATATAGTTAAGATAATCAAGCCATTTCTTCTAATCGGAAATCGAACATTGATATTAAACTCCAATTGGGTGACCATATGAGGGAAACACACTTGAGTTAAATTCGGTTTAATATCTTTTGGCCAGAAAACGCCTCGAACGCTTGCGTTAGCTTATAGGTTTGACCAATTGGTAATCACCAAATTAACTCCTGGTATGTCACAAGGTAGGAGATCAGCAACTATACATTTCAAGAACTTAACACAATTTATTGTCATTTAAAAAAAAACTTAAAATAATTTAAAGTTAACTCATAAATGTCAGCTGACAACGAGGCTATCTAACTGAAAGAAGTGGGAAGAAGCTGATTATTAGATGGGTGGATGATGGGTTTCATCGGGCGCTTGGGCCGCGAAACGACCATAAAGCCTGTATCTGGTAATCTATGGGTTGCTTTGGAATGTTGGAATTTAAGTAGATTGTGAGGTGTGAAGCTGCTAATGATGTTTGTCTTGAATTCTGCAGAGAAACTGAGATTTTTATAGGCTGTATTTTGATTGGAGGAGGAAAGTAATTCTTGAATTGCCTTTTGAATGTGCAAGATGAATTTGTGAAATTTCAGGCGTAATAGAAACATGTGTATTTTGGAAATAATTCAAGAAAAATTTTCAATAATAAACTTGCTGTTAGAGGATGATAGGGGGAACGTTGAAGCGACACTTTATGTGCTTATTGTAGAAAGATGAATTCACTCTTTTTTTCATTTGATTTTTCACACTTGATTGATTCGTTTATATACAGTTGCCGGCTCACATTCTGGGTGGTCAGCGTGCAAGGATTGTAAGACGCCACAAGTTATTCTACCTGCTCACAATGACTAACTTTCAGTCATCGTCTGAATTTTCAGACATTTATAAAACTTCGATATCTGCCATTTGTATCTTAGAGATACGCGGGATGTTTCAGGTAAGTTCTTGCAAAACTACTTACAACTAACAATAAAAAAAATCTATTTAGAAAAAAAAATAACTACAATAGCTTGCAAATTACCTTGTGAAAGAAAACGTCGCCAAAAGAGAGCCAAATTCTCCTCAAAGTGAGTTAAAAATTATTTAAGAGTTGAAAATGGAGAACTAGGCTTTGAGAAGAAGAGGAAAATGCGTGGTCAAGGAGAAAAGATGCAAACCATGCCGAAAAGACTATCGAACCAGAATCGCGAGACTAATCTGTGAGATTTGATAGAAATTGATATGTTTAGTTCTAATCACACGTGCGTGCTAAACATATTTGTTCAAACAGCAACTCTGGGATTCAATGACTATGAAGACGTTTTTCTTCTTTTTTTTTTCATCTAAATTAAAATTTGCTTATTAATTTCATATTATGTTTATACCTTTATATTATAAATGTAAATATTTTAATAAAATTACCCGAATTTTTATTTTCATGTCATTTCAATAATTCTTTGGTTATGTTGTATTATTTTTTATGAATTATATGTAAACGTTGTTTCTGTTTTTTTTTAAATAAAGGAATAATTTTATTATTTAAATAACTTTTGCTTAAATAAAGCATACTTATTAATCCAATTATACAATATAATTTCACAAATTATACTATTAAAAATTTACATTTCCTGATAGCGTGTCTGGAAAATACACTGATCTTATACGTTGGTATAGAGAGAGCCCCTGTTGAAAGATTAATACTTTATTTTGGACACGCAAAGTGTGTAAAGAATAGGCATGAAAAGGGATGAACAGAGAAGGAGGGAAATAAACAGAGAATAGGCACGTTTATCGAAGAGCATTCGGTCAAAACAGAAAGGAAAAATTTTGTTTTATATATATTATATGTATTATATTTATATAAAAAATATATATTGGGGTTATCTTCATTCCTTCTTTTTTTTGTTTCTTTCTATGCTAAAGAAGTTTGTTGGAACATTTCAGTTCGCAATTACCGAATTAAGGATACTATCGATATGATTTTTAGCCTGGATTTTTCTGTTAATAAAAGTTCTATACTTTTTCTGAGGCTGTGAAATAGCTTGGGACATACAGTTGTAGATTAAGCAGTGGAATAACTTGGGACATACAAGTGTACATTAAGCGTATTATTAAATTAAGAGCTCTCGTTTACCAAACATATATTCATTACTGAAAACAACCGCATTAAGCCTTATTTATATAATATGTGCATACTATATTCTATTTAATTTTGTTTCAAAATTACAGTAATTTTATGATTGAATGCATCTCCGATGGTATGAATATTTATTTTGCATCTTAGCAGCAATTCTCAATTGAGTCCAATTTAATGCAATTTATTGAAAACAGGTTTGTGTAGGTAGTAATTTTAGTTTTTCGTTTCAAAGTTCATATTTTGCTGATGTTATCTTTTGGATTGTTAGTTAGCGATTTGACGAAACAACCGATTTGCGATTTGCTAATGCTCGTGATAGACAATATTTTCATTCCTCTCTTTCTAGATGATAAAGAAGCCGTGGTAGCCTAGTGATCACGGTCGTAGACTCGCAGCCGGCGTTGTATTTGTCCAATCGTGGGTTCAAACCATGATGCCTGCCTCTTTCGACCCTCCGGGAAGGGGGCTGACGTACGTTAAATCTGGACGAGGACCTTGTGTAGAAGTTTGGAGAGAGAGGTGCTATTGCTCAAGTGTTGTCCTTGTCACTTGACCAAGGTTCATAATTACGGGGTCCATATCCCTCGTGTTTACTTATTAGTGCAATTTTAATAAATAATCACATTTCTAGATGATTGAGCTTGCATTTCGTATCCTTAAAATTTAAAAATAATTTTAAGAAATCAAATTTCATTTAACTGATTTCGTGTGATATGCATCAACTAATTAACAGTTTGTTTTTGTGAGCTCTTTTCACAACCACTTTTAAAATCATGAAAATAACTTGATGTTGTGAAATTCTTAGCTTTTCAAATGTAGCTTTCATGTGTGCGTCTTTAGATTATAATTTTCAAAAACTGTTGTAAACTTTTCTTCGGAATCCATTGAGCATATTCATTCGAATATATCTGCTAGATAGTCATTTAATAAAAATCTGTTAGAAACACATATGTAAGAAATTGCACAAAAAGAAAGGTTAAAGAACATAACATAAGATATTTTTCAAATTAAATTATTAGTCTAATTTTATCAAAAATTATTTTTATTTTTGTCTTTCATCGGTAGTCGATTCCCGGTCTATTTTTCATTGATGGTATTTGGAAGTAATATAGTTGCATCCCATTTATAGATCCTTTGAAAATCAGGAGGATGGGATATGTATGTAACTGTAGGTTAATGCACATAGGAACAAACTTTTTTGCAAATTCTTCTATGTTTTTAACTGTTAAAAAACTTTGTTAGACTCAAAAAGAGATTTAAATTTCAACCTCGTGGTTGACAAGAATTATCTAAGAGACTTCTGCGCAGCGTAACTCCTACCAACTATAAACAAAGTATTGAGATAAAAGTTATCAGTTCAACATGCGGAAGAAATTAGAGCTTTGTTTCGAAATTCCATGTTGATAAACTAAGTGATAATAAACGAAAACAAATCATTAACTCAATTTTTTTCCAAATATTTCATTTTACCATCTAATGAATAAAATCATCATTGTGAAACGTTCCAACTAATTCACTGAAATGAGCTTGATACAAGTAAATATTCCCTTACAAATTATTTAAAAAAATCAGTAGATATTATATTTGTTTGTATTATTATTGTTTGTGTTTTACTTACTTATGTAGTCTCAAAATTCATTTCAATTATGCATTTTGCGACAGCAAAAATGATTAAAGTTTGGTTATAGATGAAATATTTTTGATCAACTGAAGAATCATTAAAATTCTTGAAATTCATCGTCTTAGGATGACTATTTAAAAATATTTACATTTCATAATTTCAATATCACCATTCAGTTATTTATATTTTGGGTAAAATATTTTGAAAAATGTAAATTATTATATATAACTATTAAAAAAGAAATGGAACTTCAATGCCCCAAAAATAATTTAAAATATTTCAGCTAGTTATAACACATCGATCAATAACTCCAAAGACTAACCCAGAGATGGCGCTCGTAGTAAACCAGGTCTTTCTAGAGTACTAACCTTTGCTTGAAACGTGTCAAAATTTTAAGTCGATCGGACCAGGAAAAAGGTTTTTTGAAGTGAAGTGAAAAAGGTTTTTTCCAAGTGGGTGCCGCGATTGTTTTCGATGGAACAAAAACAGCAACGAGTCGATGATTCAGAAAGCTGTTTATCACTATTTACTCGCAACAAAAAAGATTTCTTGCGAAAAAAAAGAAAAAAAAAAAAGATTTGGAAAAGCGTTGGAATGATTGTATCACCCTAAAAGGTGATTAACAAAAGGTGTTATGTTGATGAATAAAAAAAAAATTTGCAAAAAAAATGTTGTTTTCAATTTTAGACTCGGGAGTTATTGATCGATGTGTTAGTTTAACTATAAAATTATATAAATTGTTTCAAGCAATTATTTCATTATCATGCTATTTTTCAAAAAGGTTATTCAAAAGGATATTTTATTTCAATGCTTTTTTTTCCAAAAAAAAAAAGGTATTCAGAAACATATCTTTTTTATAAGTATAAATTTAATGATAAGTAGAAATATTGCCACTGTTTTAATGGAGCTTATTTTTTAAATTCTAAATAAGATTTTCATGCATGAATTTTTTAAAAAAATCTATTTCTCATCTTAATTGTTTGCTTTTAAGACATTTATTTTAAAAATTAAAGATTGAGAAATAGCTTAGAACTTCCGTAAATTATAAAAGAAATAACGAGGGAATATACCTGTATTTTATTTTTCTGTAATTCGTCTTTAATTAGTTCCCTTAAAAAATAAAAAAAACATATAGACCTTTAAACCTTTAAATAACTCTTATTCTATATTAAAACACAAATTTTCATCTAATATATATATAAAAAAATTTATAGTTTTAAAATATAATAATTTTTTTAGAACTATTTCTTATCATTCATTTCATTTTTCTTTCTTTTAAAGATAATTTTATGAATTATTTAAGAAGAAGCTATGACATAGATTATGAGTTAGGGTTTTAATTAAATTTGAGTTTCCAATTAATGTTTTTATGTTTTCAAAATGTATTTATTTAAAAAAATATTAGTGTAACCCGTCTTTTCTTGAAGGGTTGTAAATGTTTCATGGGTTTTTTTTAAATTAGTTTTCCTACTATCAAAAACATCTAGTTCTTTGAAGATGCATAAAATCTTATTTCTCAATTCAAACGATGCAAGATATTTCCAAGTCCTCCGTTAAAATTTGTTAAATCTAAAGGAGAAAAAAAAATCAAAATACGCTGTATACGTACGCAAAATACGTATTTTAAGGCCTGTCATACATATTTTTTTCACTTTGTCGTTAGAAATTTAGTCATATAATATGAAGGAATAATAAACTTGACATCTTTTAGAAATATTTTAATTTTATTGAAAGGTAATTAAATACTAATCAGATATGCACATATTTAAAATACTGTCATTCTAAAATCTCCCAACATGAATATTGTCCATTTCTTATATGTTGTACATCTATAAGTACACAATTATTTTCAATTTTAAAAATATCTTTGCGACAAGACCTGTCCACAAGCCACGATTCTTGAAAGTTTATAACGTATCAGTTTGTTTTGTCAGCGCTCGTTATCATCAGAGGGAGAATCTGTATTAGCTTAACAATAAGATCCACTCTTTATTTCCTATAACCTTGGATTGACAGACTACTGTAGCTGATGTATAGAGGGCGGCCACCTGCATAAAAGCATTTCATGCCTGATAATGAATTTCCTCATCCTTCTGAAAGCCATTAACATTGTTATAATATTGCCACGGCTGTGTTCATACGAGTACAATGTATTCCTTTTATTTCGGGGTTGTTCCATGAGTGTTCCTTTGAAACGCTGCGGACATTAAATACGTCACATCCATCGAGTTGTCGAATCAAAATTCTACTTACTTTAAAAACATATGTTTCGCTTTTGATGCTGCATCTTTGATCGTATGATTAGGTGAAGAAAAATGGGACACTTTAGTTACAGTTTTATGTCTGTGAAAATGTGTTTATGTTATAAATGTCAATATGATCTACAAAAAGTCAAAAGCTAACTAAAAATTCCATGTTCCACAGAATTAGTACCTCGAACTTGATGCTGTCTAATTTTGTAATACGTATACATTTAACCATCCTTTAAAGATGAATATATAGTCCTCATTTTGCTTCTGAGTACAAAGCTAACAAACTGTTAATCAATTAAAGATAAATCTGAATCAGTAGCTATACTAATATAATCAAAAGTTTTTTCTCGAGTTTCTTTCCTTTTCTGAGAACATTTGATTTAAAATCATCATGAACTGTTCTTCATACATTTCTTATACATTCGAATAAGTATTTTATTATTTTTAATACTTTTAATGTCATTGCCGAGACTTATGAAACAATAAATTTAATGTTTTAATTTTGATGAATGATATATTGGAGTTTAGAAGATTTAGTTTTGACGTTTCACTTACTAATCATTAATTTTAATTAAATTGTCATTTGAGATAATGCTCTAAAAAGATGTTTTTGTGCATTCCCATTACTTTTTCTCTTTCAAAGTCAATTTTATCATATACAAATTGAGTCAAAATATTTATAAAAGTAGGAGTTAAGTATTTAATATTAAAAAAAATATTTATTCTTAAAAATGATAGAAAAATATAGTTTTGATATCCTTTAATGAACTTATATTAAACATTTAAATAAGAACAAAAGAAATAAAAAAAATTCAATTGGAAAACCACTTAATGGTTTTTAAAACGTTGAATTGTAAAAAAATTGCAAATGATGTAAATAATAAAACATGTTGGGATTTTTTGTAAATCTGTGTCTATAATAATATTAGAGCATGTCTGTGTAAATTAAAAACTATTTCCCTAAAGAAACATTGTCTTTCTTCACATGATGTCTGTAATACAGAACAATATTCGATGGCTTTTGAATATTCGATAATAATGTATTCTATTCATTAAACATAAATTAATTTTTTTAAATTTCCATGCGCTTTAAATTGTATTACTTTCTCGAACTCTTGTGTTTATTTTTTGCAAATATTAAAGAGATGAAACTTCAACGATGTTTTGTGAAGTCCGATTCTAGATAGAATTTTAATAGTACTAGTGTATAGATTCGAAGAAATTCTCTTTCGGTATTGCTTCAGGCGATTTATAAATTTAGTGTCGCAACACAGCTGCTCTTTTTCGTTCCGTCTGTCAAAGTTTATTGTCGGAATAACCTCATAACCACAAGCACGCGATCGCATTCGGTTCAAAGAATTGCTTCTGTTTGGTACAAATAAACATTTTTTTCCTTTGTTCGTGTGTGTACTACTTTCGTACTTACATTTCATTTTTTTAAAACAAAATGGAGTGATGATATTTGGAATGCTATCATTTTTTAACTTAAAAACGTTTCAAACATAAATTATACAGCTTTGGGTTTGTAATATGTTCAATCTGCTAGCACCACGATACAAAAACGAAAATTTTTGTGTACTGAGTCATAAAGTTGTACAGTTTTGTAGTACGATGTAATTCAAAACCGTTCTTTTAAAAAATGGCCTTTCGAACGCGGAGTTAAGTAGTTCATAATATTATAATATTTAATCTCGGGTCTTTTTCCTGAATCTCAGTGTACGCATGATGATACTGTACCACAGCAAATTCTATTGAAACAATACTATTGAAATTATTCGTAATCTATTCCTTTTATATAGAATGGAATTTCAAGAATGCCCAGGTTTAAATTGATTTTTTGTATCTTATGTTTGAATTAAGATGAATTTAACATTATATTCAAAGATAATTGCATTAATACTGCATTTTAAACTAATTTGTTTTTGAGTGTTTTATTAATCGATCTTAAAAGACTTTCATATCGTTTCACTTAAATATGTATCATGTTTTACAAATATTAGACAGTTAAACCACATTTTAACTTTTGGTACATTTTCTCATAACCTAGATAAAAAAAAATAGCCTTCTGATCTTTCATACAAATGTAAATCAGCTGTTACAAAATGCCTTTATCTGTTTCTTACTCATAGTTGTCACTCCCAGTGTTTTTTTCTTTTTTTCTCTAAAGGGTGAATAGTCTAGCTCAAGGTTGACCTTGTTTTCCTTGCCTTTTACTTTCGTTTAAAAAAGTATTGTTATCTAATAATATTTTTCTTCGTTAAAGGTAGATGAACGGTAAGGCTGTGTGGTATACGGTTTTTTTTTTTTTTCCTATTAATACAACACGTTTTTTAAAAAAAAAATTCGTAAAAACTTTCCGCATCGAAATAAAATATTAAAAAGGATCAGAAAAATTCTAAAATCGAAAGTTCTATGCAAAGTTTTGCTATGAACAGATTTAGCCACCCAAGGTGCGCTTTTCTTTTATAATAATTGTTAAATTACTCAATTAAGTATAAGAATTAAAGTAAACAATGAATTATATCGAGAAATGGACAATAGTAAACTTTTCAAATATTAAAATTAAAGCAAACGATAAATTATTGAGTTGAATATTATCCCAGCTATATGTAATTAAAATTAAAGCAAACGATAATTATTGAATTGAATATATCTAAGCTAAATTTAATTAAAATTGAAGCAAATGATAAAACAATTCAAATGCGATCAGGTACTCCAAAAGTGATCCAACTAAAACAATGGCTAATAAATTTATATATAAAAAATTTATATTTATTATAAATTTTATTTGAGAATAAATATTCAAGTATATATTTTATTTCATTCTTATAAATTTAAAAATATTTGATTTTCTACATAAATTTTAAAAATTGATCACTCACTCTCTCTCTCTCTCTCTCTCTCTGTATATATATATATATATATAGGAATATTTTTTTAAGAAAGTTTCCATGGATAAATGGTTTAAGAAATTAGTAAATGTGTTCGATCACATTAATATATTGTCAAGTTTCGCTTGATTAAATAAAATATTAAAATCTTGATTTCATTATTCATTAAACATAGTTACTAAATCATTCTTCTTTAACCAAAAATTAAAATATTCTTAAAATTATATATTTTATTTACTTCGCTCTTTAATTAATTCGTAAATTACGACAACAAATATTTAGAGTTTTTTCTTAAATTCATATTTATAATTTGTCACGAAATGTATAAAAAAAATTTCTTAAAATTCTGCTTGCGTATTGTTTTCTGAAATTAATTTCTATTCTGACATACGCCTAGCGTATAAAATAGTGTTACTCACTGAAGTGTCGACAGAAATTTATTTTAAGGCTGTATCTAACTGTTTTCCTATGCGTGAGAACGGGACGTTTCATTATTGCTCTCGAGGGTCATTTCCTTTACAATTTTTTTTCTTAGGGTAGATGGTACGAATTGTAACTACGACACGGTGGATTAAAAAAAAAGCCAGGAAACGTAGTGCCGAAAAGAGAAAAAAAATATTAAGTGTGAAACCCCGAAGAGGAGAGCGACAGATAATGGGTCACGCAATTGTGGAGTCAAACAAGAAAGGAAAAAAAATACTATTTGCGTGATAGAGCACGGACATAAAAAATAATGTATCCTCAAATGTTGTGAATAAGTCATGAATAATAGAGGGAAAAAATATTTCCTAAACTGCTTTGGTGAATATGAGTCTAAAGTTTTAAAAAATTTCTTTATAAAAACTTTAATGCGATATTTTTTATAAATAATGAGGCAACTATGCAGTGTGATCTACGTTGTTCTTTAAAACATGTATAATCTGCATTGCTATATGAAAAAATTCTAGATTGATTTGGGTTTTTTTTTGTAAAAAAAATCTAGAATGATTCTTAGTTTTCTAAGAAAAATTAAATAGACCAACGTTTTTATGTAGAATAAGTTTACTTGTAAATAATTATAATTTAAAGTCAGTACATGTTAAATCTTGGTAAGTTTAATATTTGTACCAAATTTTAATTTTTTTTTTCAATCTATGTAGTAGAATATAAGATTCTTAAAACAGTTAAATAAGTGTTTGGTGGTGGATATAATTAAATAATTTTTATTTATGTTTACTTTTTGCAGAAGAGAGTTTGGGTCATTAAATAGTTTCAAATGTCATTACGTGTTTAATCTCTGAATGTTTAATATCTTTATAAAAATTTAAGTTTTATTTTAATATATGTATTAGAATATGAAATTTTTAAAACATTTAAATAAGTGTTTGGTGGTATAGAAATCGTTAAATAAATGTTTCATATTATTACTTATAAGTAAAAGAGATTTTTGGACACCATTTAGTTCATTCAACGTAAAAGAATTGGTTTTTAGTTTTATGAAGGTATAGTTAATTAAATTTGCACCTGGATTTAATTTTAGAGTATACTGCTTTGTGGTTTTTTTTATGTACTATGTATGCAGAAGGTTTCTGCATCTCAAATACTTGTCTAACCAGTTTTTGAAATATTTTTTTGGTTTTTTAATGAAAACAGTAGAATTTGCCATAAAAAGAAGTTAAACAAAGAATAAATATTTTTGCGATTTTTTTTCTATTTTTCTAACCAAGAACAACAAAAGAACTGTTATCAAACAGAATAAATGCGATAATGGACTTTAAATTTGTACATGCATTTACTGTATATTATAAGAGAAATGTATTATAAGAGAAAAAGGCTTCGAATTCTTAAATTATTTTGAAAATATTTCGATTACGAATCAGTGTCTGAATTCTTTTCAATTCATCATTGTTTGTGGATGTAATTTTGGCTAATCATTATGTGATATATATGTTGTTCTTGTACATATTTTGAGAAAAGAATAAAATTAATTTATTCGAACGTTCTCATTTCTGAGGACTAATGTTCCTCAGCGATATATACTAATAACATTTAGTGCATGTCTATGTCTTAAGTTATAAAGTAATCCCAATACGGATTTTTAAGCTGTATCAAATTTTTCAAACATTGTGATTCGATTAAAATTATTTTTCAATTGTTAGTGCCGTATCAACATTTATACAAATATTTGTGGCAATCTTTGCATATATGATGTTTAAAAAGAGAGATCGAAGAAAACTTGGAATAATAGCTGCAACCAAAAGACATCACAATGCTCTTTCTTACAATCTTTTCTAAGCTTCAGCGATGTACAACGATTATTATTCATGTATTTCTTTGTCCTGTAATATAATATGGACGATTTATTTTGAAAGTGGTGCAAGTCCATTTTTTGTTGTTTCGAGAAAATTAAAGGTTACATATTACTCAACTCAAAAATATAAACAATTATGTCAAGTCTGGCAATGTTTCTACTAACATATACTACTTGACTAAATAACTTTCTTTTCGACGAATTTAACTAAAATAATATGTATTTACATATATTTACGAGCTGTAAATAGATTTATACAATTTTCATAATTAGTCAGTTGTAAAAATAATTTAATTTCAATTATAAAGAATTAAATATCACTTAAAATATATTTTGTATTAATCTAATTTTTGTGTGTTTTTAAATAATAAGAAATAAAATGTGAGTTGTATTTTTTATTTTGAACGTTAATTATAATTATATACTGTTAAAAACAACATAAGATACTGCTATTATTTTTATGTGGTATTGTTTTGAAATATTCATTATGAACAAGGCAGTATATAAAGTAAGAACTGCTTTATTTCCTTGTATGTTCAGTATTAAATAGGCCTGGCATTGTTATACATAGACGCCAGTACGATTCTTTCAAATTTTCGCAATCTTCCCCGATATATAGGTGATAAATCTAATGTTTCAAAATCTGTGTCCTCCATTTTTGCAAAAACTCATCCAACACATTTCCAGCTAGTTTAACTTTTCTCCGTTAATATTTTTCTTACCAGTTTGAATTTTGTTTTGCAGATTTAAAATTGTAAAATTTTGTAGAGACGAAATTATATCTTTCATTTGGTGTAAAATAAATTTATTGTTTTTATACATTGTTTTATAAAAAACCTAATAATCCTGTGGTGTGTACAAGAATTTCTTTTTTTTTTGTCATGTAATTTCTATAATGCAATAATCTACATCGTTTGGAAAATACGAATGCCCGGAGAGTAAGAATTTATAATTAATTACTTCGACGTTATTTTCCCATAGAGAGTGGACAACTCTTAACCACATCAATACCATTAGTAAATTTCAATTTTGCCAATACACATATCACTGTATGCAATGACATGACTTTGAGTCATTACTTTTCCCAGCGGTCTATGTCTATGGAAGTTGAACTTACCTCAGTTTCATAATCAGTCGCTACGCAATTTTTTTACAAGCCAAGTTTTAATCAAACGAAGCATTGCAATTTCTTAAGATATTAACTTGTTAAAAAAATGTTTTGCACTTATTTAATCACAAATTATGTGATATGTCATTTTTTTAAAAAAAATTGAACTTACACTACTTCCAATATAAATGGTCCATTTGCTATGTGGGTTCAGAAAGCAAGTTTCGTCATTTTTTTTTTTGGAAGATCATAGATTACACTAGATGATGCAAACAATCGCCATAAGAATTCACACCCATTGCTGGTTCAACGACAGAAGTGAAAGAGGAATGATGCATGCGCAGAGCGACGAAGAAAAGAGAGTAGCAGCAGACTAGCGTGCCCGAGACGTGCCTGACAACGTGGTCGGAAATGGAAATGCGTAATGTTATCCGGTATAAATGGGCACGTGGGATTAGTGTGTCCGTCATCCATGAACACCTACTGATCGTGTGAGATGAACAGGTCATATCTTGTTAAATAGTTGAACGCTGGTGTTGCATCTTCAGTGAAGAAAGACACTATGTAGAGGATGAAGATCGAAGTGGACATCCCATCATATCCACGAATGAAAACAACGCTGCTAAAGTATAGGACGTGATGTTAGCGGATAGGCACATAATGATGTCAGACGTGGCGTCTACACTTGGGAAGAAGACTGTGTGACAATTTCTTGCATCGTAGGGCACCAAATTTTACTAGAGTGATTTTTTTCAAACTAATTGCACCCTGTGACAAATGTCTCAATGACAATTGCGACTATGTCGAAAAATAGCGCAAGATGTATTGTTCATGATGACATGGTTAATTTCTTTTTGGCAATTAAGTTTCCGTGCGAAAAAAAAATTGTGAAACTTACGTTCGGAACATTCTTCGTAGTCCCAAATTATACTTCTAGTTTGTATCAAATAGATAAAGCATTGTGAATCATTAAGAATATTTTACCTTTTATGTTGCATATGCATTTATACAAATATTTGAGATAACATTCTTTATGGGTCCGATAGTTAGATATGCTTGTAATAATCGCTGCATCCGAAAATTATTACAGTACTGTCTCAATGAAGACAGTACTGTAATAATTTTAGAATTTTACTGTAATAATTATTATAGAATTGTTAATACTATAATGTTTTCATTAAATACAACAATGAATAAACCAACACAATTTTTTGCAGCCAAAAAATATTACAGTAGTGTCTTCATTAATTTATAGAATTGTTAATACCAAAACATTTTTTAATAAATACAACATTGATTAAAGCAAAACGATTAACAATTGTGTCATTTATCGAAGGAAACCATTAATTTTAATAACAGTGAGAAAAACGTCTGCAGCAATTTTTAGTATGGTTAGAAAACTATTTTTGTCCACCTGCAAAGCTCAAGTTTAAATAATAATTCGTGACTTCGGAAGTAGGTGAAAGGACATTTTCTAGAGCGCTGGATAAATTGGAAATGAAAATGTTTTATTCAAATTCACAGTATTTTCCCAGAAACCGCTCTTAAAATTAGGATATTATGTCAATCGTATCTTCGTCTGCGGAGTATATATTATAATGATAATCCACGTAGCTCGTTCGTAATCTTAATTTGGAATTTATTCTAATTCATTTTCATTCGTATATTTATAAGTCAGTTTTATTTTTCTATTAGTTAGTATTATTATATTGTTATTCTGTTTTAAAGCTGTTATTATTATAGCTAAACTTTTTTGTGAAAAGGAAAGTGGGCGTATTTAATTTGATATTTTCATAGTTAAAACTTCTATAAACTGTGTTTTATTTATTACATTTATGGAGATGTATTAAGAAGAGAGTAAAATCGAATGGATTTACTTCAAGAATTTCCTGCTAATTTCAGAATTTTTAACGTAAGGTAACTAAGATAATAAATGCTTTAAATTTTGCCATTTGAAATTTTCCAATCAAAAATTAGAGAACATTTCGTTGATTCCATGGACGTATTATTTATCAGAATATAATAATTTTTAGAACGTTTGAAATTTAAATTTGAGAAAATATCTATCTTAGAGAAAAATATCTTTATTTGCACTTTTTTTTTCTTCAAAATATGATTTTCTTAGAATTCTGATATATTTTCCTCCAAATCACATCTGTCTTATCCATTGGGCTTATGTTTTCCACCTTACAAAATCATGCTATTTCTTTACAATAAACGTAATTTTTTATTCTGATATACAATCACAAAATTTCAGATGTTGTATAAAAATCAAGGAAAATTTGAAACAAAAATATTTTTAAACTATAATAAACAAATTCTGTAGTTATAATTCTGCAAAGTGTTATGTTTATTAGCATTATACAAATTTGTAAAGTTATAAATGCAATCGATTTTATGCAAAATATACTTAAAAATAAGTTCAAGACTTATGATGTAATACATTATTGATTATTAATTGTTCTTACATATTTGTTTATGTATATAAACGTTAGCAAGATACATGAGGATACAGATACTTCAAGATACATGAGGATACAGATACTTAACATTATGTAAACTTGGCATAAAATAAGCTCATTTTTCTTTCTCGAAGACGTCTTTGTTACCTTAATGTTTGAGGATTTGTAATACGCATTTTAGTTAATTTAGTTTAGTTTATAGGATATTAATAAAAATTGCTATGATAGAATATGTATTAAATTATGATTGGAGATACTTTTTTTTTTTGCTTTCGCATGTTTTATTATGAATTGTCAGATCCAAAATTTACCAAGATTTGTAATAAAATATTATTTATTACTTTATATAATTTTAATTAAAATTTAATTAATTAATATTTTTAAGAGTTTAATTTTTCTTGTAATAGTTTATACTTATAACAGTTTAATTTTTCAGTGTCTCGATTATATGAATTTATAATTGATTAAACACATTAAGAACTGATTAAATGAACACTTAATTTAGTCTTAAAGCTTATAATCAATTGTAAATTCATATAACCGAGACCCTGAAAAATTAAACTATTATGTATGAAGTACGGATATTAAAAAACAAGACTAACCTTTAAAACATTTGATTTTGATGTCATACATATTTACTTATTACCAGCTTCATTATACAACCCTCTTCTTTCCCTACAACGCTCCATGCAAATCCATCTCGAAACATAACCGGAAATCCTCTGTCATCTCTTTCAGGACGCGTGCCGTTTTCTCCTTCCAGCTTCAATGGACTCAAATCGTGTTCTTTCCAATGCAGATTTCACCTCAGAAAACAGATAGAATTCACATGGCTCAAGATCTGGCGAATAAGGCGGATGGTCTAACACTGATTGCTTGTTACTTGGTTAGAAACCACTTGACAGACAATGAGGAATGAGCCGGCGCATTGTCTTTGGGGGGAAATGTACCGTACGTTTCTTTGTTGATTCCTACAGTCTCAGCAATCGCACGTGTACTTAACCGACTGTCGAATTGAACCAGTTGCCAATTTTTTTCGATATTACCATCCTTTTTTGACATGGAAGGGCGACCAACTGCAACGTCTCAACTGCAACGTCTTCCCGGCCACCATGAAAACATTTAAAACATTCAAAAACACGTGCTCGCGATAAACATCCATTGCAATACTCTTCTTTTGATAAATCATTAGTTTCAGTAGCGGGTTTCCCAAGTTTCATGTGAAATTCTACAACAATTTGTTGCTCACTTATCGTTTTTCCGGCGAAACCAAAAATAATTCTAATGCGAACGAAGGCTTCGGGTATACGAATTTGCTTATAGAAGTGAGAGATTCTGCAATAGAAAGCGAAGGCTTCACGCTAAACAGCTGTCGGTCGCTCGCGTTTGGCGCATGCTACTTCTTCTGTAGCAACGTTAGACTCGTTATTTAATTGCCACACTTCTTATGGAGCAATGATAATTCTTGTATTTGTTTGTGCTTTCTTCGCAAAATTTTAAAAAAATTTTTAGTTCAAAGATCTTCTAAATTTTTAATTACATAATGTATTTAGTTCCTCTTTTTCGTTCCCTATTTCTTTATAAAAAAATTTAAGACTTTGTATTCAAAATCGGTTTTTTTTTTTCCTATTCTAACTCTCTAGTTCATCTGAAAAAGAATCTCGCTGCAGAATCCTTGATAAAATGCAGTAGAGCAGAAAATAACAGGTTAATCCCTTTTCATTAGTTCCAATTCAGTTCCTGTGACATAATCTATAAATGTAGTGACAAGCGATTACAGTGTTCCCAGTGACTCTTCTATTTCTTATCCTTGTCATTGGAAAAAAGGTGGAAGACGTTTTCTGGTGAAAACTTAGCGATCGAAGAAATAAAATGATTTAGTTTTTTTCAAAATGTTTTCACAAATATTCAAATCTTAGAAAGTTTAACGTATAATGCACCACTAACATTTAAGTATTTTCAAGTTATCCAGGTAATAATTAAATAGCGTTACCATTTAATTTTAATTATTATCATGATTTATATTACAATCAATATTCATACAATGAATAATTTTATAATGCAATTAATATTCATATAATGAATGGTTTTATTTCTCAATGAATCATTTTACTTTTCGTTGAATAACCATACAATTAGTAGTTTAATTTTTCAATGAATATTAATATAGCGAATATTAACACAATAAATAATTTATTTTACAATGAATGTTCATATGATGAATATTCATACAATGAATAATTTTATTTTACATTGAGTAGTTTTACTTTACTATGAATATTCATACAATTAATAACTTTATTTTACAATGAATGTGTTCATACAATAAATACTTTTACTTTACAATGAATGTTCATACAATGAAAATTCATACAATTAGTAATTTTATTTTACAATAAACATTCACAAACGAAGTATTAAGAAATATCTGGCAATGTCTTCTGTAATGCATTTATAGCGAAATACAAATTTAGTCTTTACAAAGCACTATTAATACATTATATAAATACTAGTAACTAAATTATTGTATTGAGCTTTAAAGACGAGTGCAAGAAATAGGAAACATTATTTGAAATATTTGGGTGCATATTTTGACTATTACATATAATTTTTACAAAAGAAATAGAATTAACAATTTCACGTTAAATTAGAACAATGCTGAGGCTGTTCTTTAAAACTCCGTTCTTATTCGTTAGCTGCGATCTCATTACGTATTACAAACAAAATAATACAAAAATATTTTAACTAAAAATATTATCCGTATTTAATTTCTGATTGTATGATTATTTACGATTTAAGAAAAATTAAAGGTTTCTTTTCGTTTTTAAAATCATTTCTATTAGCCTAAATTTTCATAACAGGGATGGCGAAGGAAAAAAATAAATAAGGAGCACCAAAATTAAATGTAGTATTTAAATTCTTAATTCACTTTTGTTTAAAAATAGTTTTTGGTGTTTCTAAGTTGGCACAAATTTAAAAAAGCCAAATATATTTTAGTTAATATAATACAGGTACAGAAATTTCGAACAAAATTTTTTATTGCTAAATCATTTATTGTTAAATTGCTTTTTGCTAAATTGTCTTAAATTGATATAAGCGTTCGATTATCAGCGGTATTTTTTCTAAATTTTTTTTTCTTAACTATCATGCATTTAACATCCGTAATCAAAATTATTTCACAAGTTCCATAAAATACGATAAATTTTTAACAAATGATGTTAATTTATTAAGGTTATGTTTGTTTCATGGATTTATAAAAAAATATATAAGTTGTGAATCATGGACATTAAAATAAAAAAAGGCAATTAATATGACCTGATCTGATATGTAACATTTAGAACAAAATTTCGATGATGTACAAGCAGAGTTAATAATTGCGAATACCGAATGCAACAAATTATATTCGAATTGCTTGTTTCTCTAATAAACTGTGAAGCAAAAAAAAAAAATCTGTTAAAGAAAATGTGAAATTTATTATCTCAAACATATTAAAGTATAGGGAGTATATTTTATTTATGAAGATTTTCTATTTCAAGAATGAAACTATAAAAAAATATACCACAAGTCATAGATTTATAAAAATAATCGATATAAGCCATGGGTAATGAATAATCATAATGGCAATCATGAAACTTCAGATTAAGCATCCAAATCGTTGTAAAATTGAGTATACTGAGTGCAAAAAACTATATTTGAACTGCCTGTTTTTTCGTTTCCATTTTGAAGCCAAGAAAATTTTATTGAAGAAAGGTGCGAGATAATTCATCTCAAACAAATAAAAGTGTTTCGAACTTAGATGGTTGCTTGGAAAAAATTTCTATGTCAAGAATGAAACAAAAGGAAAATATACCAATTTAGTATTTCTAGTAATACATGTCTTTCGAAAAGGAACAAAATCTCATGGGTAACATGTGATAGCGAAGTCTTCCTTTATTATGCAAAATTCCGAGAACAAAAAATATTATTTTGATGCTTTCAGGAGAAACTGTTTCTCGGAATGAAACTTGGGATTTTATTCACGTTCGATGTCAAGAAGCCAATCAACATCAAGCTCTGCTTGCCCTTCCAGGGAAAACTGGAAAGTCGAAAGCAGAAAAGAACCGACATTGGCCTATTGAATGAAAATGAGAATATGCTCGACGTCCTTGACCCGACTTTCTCATTATCGGCCCTTATAACCAAAATGGGCGATGATGATTACGATGATGTCGAAATTGCCGATTGGATTTCAGTAATTAGAAAAATATCTATGATGGCTTCGAAGTTCCCTTTAGCTTAATTCCGCATTCTCGTTTAAGAATTCATTAAATACAATGTATGAACTATACTGGTTTAACAACAAAAGGTTTTTTTTTTTCTTTTCCTCTTTTGGGGGGAATTGTTCTTAATGCGCATTTGAAACTATTAACCTAGAATTTACTAAATGGAATTGAGGTTAATGTAAACATGCAGGCAGCTGTGATGATGGACAGTTTCGACCTCGTCACTGAGTTAACGATAACAAAACGCGTAAGAGCGGATTTCTGTGGGACACAAGACTCTTGTGGATCGTTTCAGTTCCATATATCCGTCTTGTAATAATAAACAAATTTCGACGATTTTAAAATGTCGTATACGTGTGAAATGAGATAACAAAGTAGAGTGCGACGGCTATACGGAATAAGAATGAGAATACAGTGAAAGATGCTGAAGATGAAACTGATAGAATCGATTTTTTTTTTTCGTTTCGAAAAAGCATGAGAGAAAAAATTCACTGATGTTTTCGATGTTTTGTAAAATTTTATTTTTTCAGTTTTCTGCTACAATTTAAACTTGTAGGTATTTATATATTTTTGTACTGTGGTAAATCCAGGAAAAATCGACTAGAGGCACAATTGGTTTTTTTTCTTTGAAAAGTTTACTATACTAAACTGTTAATTTCTTTTCCTGTTATATTATCCATGCTTTTAATCCATAATCTAAAAATAAATTAGATAAAGACTCAAAAATCAAATTCAAATTGAGATATGAAAATTTACTCTACTATAGGAGCTCGACCTTTTGTTAGGAAACAATTTTGAAGTAACACAAAAAAATAAATACTTTTAAATTTGCTTGGGATTTCCTGCTTAAATAAGCTATTTTGTTTGTGTGTGAAATTATGATAGGTGAGCAGGGTACGTGCCCCACCTGAGTCCGCCTCTCTCTCTCTCTCTCTCTCTCTCTCTCTCTCTATATATATATATATATATATATAACACATCGATCAATAACTCCCGAGACTAACCCAGAGATGGCGCTCGTAGTAAACCAGTAACCAGGTCTTTCTAGAGTACTAACCTTTGCTTGAAACGTGTCAAAATTTTAAGTCGATCGGACCAGGAAAAAGGTTTTTTGAAGTGAAGTGAAAAAGGTTTTTTCCAAGTGGGTGCCGCGATTGCTTTCGATGGAACAAAAACAGCAACGAGTCGATGATTCAGAAAGCTGTTTATCGCTATTTACTCGCAACAAAAAAGATTTCTTGCTAAAAAAAAAAAAAATTGGAAAAGCGTTGGAACGATTGTATCACCCTAAAAGGTGATTAACAAAAGGTGTTATGTTGATGAATAAAAAAAAATTTTGCAAACAAAATGTTGTTTTCAATTTTAGACTCGGGAGTTATTGATCGATGTGTTATATATATATATATATGTGTGTGTGTATGTATATATATATATAATCCACCACATCGTATTAAATACGCTATTTACACTTTAAATAATATTACATACGTTACAAAAAACAAATAAACTTATCTAAAACACAGTAAAATGAATTTCACTTAATTTGATTCACTTTCACTGATTTCAACACAAAATTCACCATTTTCGAAACATGATCCAACGACTTCCACACCCACCTCTTCACCTAATTCATAAACTGACTGACTGAATCATTGCCTCTGACTACCCAAAGACATGGGGAAACCTAACTACTGCAACATTCATTTTTTTTATTTTGTCCAGTGTAACGAAAGAACGAGTATGTTGGTTGAAAAACGTGGATCCGAAAAGCGAAATCTTTACGTGTTTAGCGATTTTCGTTTCGTATTAAAAGAAAAAAAACATGAATTAAATTGCAAAGTATTTTGTCAGGACATCAGGCTTGTTTCGTAATTTTTCACTGTACAAAACGTTCTCAGGAAAAATTACATTAGCTAGAATAACAGTACAACACTTATATTTCACATTCTGCTTATTATACGCATTATTACTTTCTAATTACATATACTTATACAAATTATAATGTTCTTGTACAAATTATTATTTTTACGTTTTTGTACTATTTTTAATTATGTTATTTATTATTCTTTTTAATCATTTTATTGCTCTCACTTTTATTATTATACTCATTACCCTCTTGTTATTATAATAACTTTGTAGCGAAAGTAATTTTGTTTCAGTCGGTTCCTCACACTACTAATTAGCTTATAAGAAACAATGAAATGCTGTTTGAAAGTGTTTATGTCTCTTCTGTTTTGTTACGAACTTGGGAAAACTTTTTGCAGTTACTTATTATAAAAGATGCGTTCTAGATACAATGGAAATTATTACTTTGGATGTTTATACAAATAGAAGTTTCAATAGAAACTTCATAATAGGCAGATTTTGGCTATTATGAAAATGGTATGCGTTACGTGTTTGAAGAATTAAAATACTGGGTGTCCTGAAAGTTCCCGTTCCTACGATTCGTGAATTTATCCAAAAAGAAGTTTCAATAGAAACTTCATAATATGCAGATTTGGGCTATTATGAAAATGGTATGTGTTACGTGTTTGAAGAATTAAAATACTGGGTGTCCTGAAAGTTCCTATTCCTACGATTCGTGAATTTATCCAAAAAGAAGTTTCAATAGGCAGATTTCATAATAGGCAGATTTTGGCTATTATGAAAATGGTATGTGTTACGTGTTTGAATTAGTAAAATACTGGGTCTCCTGAAAGTTCCCGTTCCTGCGATTCGTGAATTTATCGTACAAAAGCAGCAAACTTTAAAACAAGTGTTTTTGTGCTAATGGTAGAAAAACACTTCTTTCATAATGTTATATTTTGTAATGTGTTATTAAGTGTAAAATAGTTATAACGGGATTTTTATTATGCTCTTTCCTTCAATTAATACTTTGGGAACTTTTAAATGAATTTGCTTGAATTAAAAATGTCTGCCAATAAATGAAAAGTGACTTATGTAGATTAAATTAGGATTACTGAAATGTAATAAATAGAATTGAGGAAATGCATATGTATAAGCATCGCAGAGTTTAATACTGATAGTTTAGAGCATCATTAAGATGAAGTGAAAAAAATTATCAGAGAAACATCGGCATTAGATCTGCTTTTAGTATTTAGTACAGAGCCTTTAGAGTAAATAGAGATGAATCTAATTAGAGTTAGTGATTCGAACCATTTACTTTAACTCGTATAAAGCCTCGAACACTATAGGGTTAGTAAGAATTACAATATTCGTTTTATTTAAACGTTATATGAGATGCGCTAGGGAGTAATAACCACAAATAGAGAACGAGTAACGGTAAATTTTAGATTATTCGTGCATCGGAATAAAATCATGGTTATCAGCTTTGTCAAAACCTTTATTCCTTTTATTGAGTAATTTTGTGATTTTCCAAATAGGATTAGGAATGACAACATTTGAGAATAATAATGGGGTGTTACAAACTTATACATTTTCAAAAAAGAAAAATGCCTACCCTTTTTTTGGAGGCAAAGTGCATAATTTTACTGTGCATTATTTACGTTTCAAGTTGCTAGAAGTGACTTCTTCTATCCTTTGAGTAATGGTGATTTCCAGATCATCTGTGCTTGGGAATAATTTTCATAAACTTTGTGTTCCTTTTAAATATCCTCACAGAAAAATGCCAGAGAATTCTCAGATAAAGGAGAAAAAGATTCGTGGCTCAAAGAAAATTGTGCAATATGCAATACGAG
Organism: Nephila pilipes; assembly: GCA_019974015.1. Lineage (NCBI taxonomy): Eukaryota > Metazoa > Arthropoda > Arachnida > Araneae > Nephilidae > Nephila > Nephila pilipes. The sequence continues at coordinate 175,674 of BMAW01130662.1, read as the reverse complement.
CGAAAACACCATGGGGCATACTTCAAGATCTTTTTTTTTTTGCGATCGACTCATTTTAAGAAATTTTTGACCACCCTGTTTCTCCGGATATGAGTATTGCTTGACTATTTTTTGTGATAATAGTTAAAAAGCGAAGCTTATTAAAAAAACACCAAAAAAAAAAAAAAAAAAAAAGATCGGAAATTTCCATCAAGTCACTAGCAGCATCTTGAGACTCGTTTAATGCTCGATTAATGGTTTACTGTGAAATTGAAATTTCTTTTTCCCACTTTTGTTTTCTTTTCTTGCTTCATTTCTTTCTTTCTTTTTTTTTTTTTTTTGTGGGCGCGTTAACCTAGTGGTCATGGTCGCGGACTCGCACCAGCCATTGTTTTCGTTGAGTCGTGCGATCGACCCCTAATGCTTCTAAAGACCCAACGTGTAACGAGATTGATGCGCCTTAAATATTGTCGAGGTATCAAATCCTCTCGTTAGCGTGGCGCGGAAGGTTATTGAGTTAAAGGCCAGCTTAGGAGATGCCCTTAAAATTGCTAGGTCCGTCGCCAATAGCTCTCATGTAGCTTCTCAGTGTTAGGTCAATAAACAATCACATCACTTTATTGAATTCCTACTATTAGTTCACACTCTCCCTATATATATTGATATATCTTGTTCAAATTTTCAATCGTTAATAAAAAACATTTCACACACATTCATCCACTTAAATTCAAATACATTTTTTAACTTGTTGTGGATGACACTTGATGTTAATACAAATTTTTTTCAAATATTAATTCATTTATTAAATTTAATTGGTGAAAATGTAGTTTAGTCCAACCACTTGGAGCGATTTCAAAATTCCCAAACTTGGCGAATTTTTTTCGCTAAAAGTTAAGTGCGTGAAGCGGACCAGGGCAGCCCCATTTGGCAAAATACCGCCAAATAATTCCTGTCGCCAAGGGTAGTTGGGCTAAACTGCATTCCAACTATTTAATTTACCGGATGAATTAAGAAACAAGCCAATATTGCTACAATGTCTTTTGTCTTGCAATGGCAAAGTTAGTAGAGCGTCGGCGTAGAATCTTCATACGTTTGGATCGAATCTCGTCGAAGCATAAAGATTTTCTTATTTGATTTTCAAATAATTAATTTTAATTTTATATGGGAGAAAAAAATTTCTCTTATATAAGATATTTAGCAGGATATAAATTTAGGAATAAATACCGTCAGGGACGAAGTGTGTAGATCGCTGGAAAAAAAAATTTCTTTTGCCTTTTAATATTGTGATTATGTCGTATACATACATATTTATATTAATTGTAATTATTTAATAAAAGGCAACTAAAACAAAAAATTTCTTTGATGACCTGAGTAGGAATTGATTTTAATTTTCTTATATTACTTGTGTTTGTTTTAGTTCATTTAGAATCTCGAATGCCATTTTTATAATTTCATATTTCTAGTAAAATTTCTTAAAATACATATAAATATACCTCATAGTAGCATGTCAACTTAGTTTTTCCATTACTGAAAAAGGTTGCTTTACGAAAGATAGATAAAAGCTCCACATCATTTAGTACGCTTTTTTCCAAATTATACGGAATTCCGTATTTCAAATTTTTTTTTTTTTTTTAAATTATGATAGCAGTATTTTTGCTCTCCCAAATGAGAAAACAAAATTAAAATATTAAGTTTCTTATCAATTTATAAATAATTAAAATACTTTCCTTTTTAATTGCTTCACTTGCGAATCTGGAAATAAATTAGAGAATTAATGGGAAATGTTCTTTTTAAAGAAAACGATTAAACTTCGCTAATGCTTAACGTCTAATAAACAAATGGGTTATTTTGTTTATAAATGTCAAATTCTCTCTATTAATGTCACCCTAAATCTTTTTAAGTGTTTTTTTTTATCAATTTGTGGAAAATAAATTACGAAATGGAGAAGAGGAGAGGAAATATCATTCAAAACAATATTTCATAATCTCCAGTATGAGTCAAAGAAAACATACATTCTGTTATCTGTAACCCTATACAGACTTATTTACTGAAACTCTTACAATAAGGGTAACGCTTTCGCAGTGAGTTCTTTGTGGGAAATCGAAGTGTTTTATTTGACTTTTCACTATTTCTGTTTACTCTCGGTTCAGATTACTTATCTCTATTTAGGCGCATACGATTTATTAATGCCTCTTACTTTTTTACTTCATTTCAAATTTAACATCATCTGAAGTATAAAGAAAACTCATCGAAAGTTTCTTGTAGACTTATTTTCATTCTGATGACATTTTTTAAGAAATTTAGAATAAAATTTATTAATATATGTATATTGAATTTTTTTAATATTTGGATTTTTGATATATATACACTTTCACTCATGTATTTCTGTTAGTTTAGCTAACCTACATTAACACCCTTTCCTATTATTTTGCAATTAAAAATTTTTTATACATATAACATTTAACATTTTAATTGTATTTATTCATATAATTATATTTTTACACATAATCAGAATTTCGATTTTGACTTAATGTATCCAATTTCTGAATCCTCTCATTACAAAATTCCTTCCAAGAAATATATACATATAAAGATTGCAAGTACTTGTTAATGTTAATTAGACAACATTACTTTAAACTATGCAAAAAAATCATATACAAAATTACAGATTATAACCTCTAAAGACAAGTTTAAAAACTTTATTAAGACTAATTGCCGACAAATAATACAGAATTAATTGAAATATTCAGAAAATTAACAAAACAAAAAATAATAAGACAAAAAATTATAATTCTAAATTAAAAATATACTAAATATTATAATAAAAATAGCCAAAAGTTTATATATATATATATATATATATATATATATATATATATATATATATCCAGAAAACATGTTTAACCACGCGTATCTCTCCGAAGTCTGACACAAAATTTTAATTTACTTATATTTTTATTTTTATTATTAATTTTTTTTATTAATTTCTTGGCTTTAAGCGGGGATTCGTAAAGTTTGAATTATTACTAAGAAATAACATGGATACCTGGAAATTTATTCTGCATATGAATTTATCCTTATGCACATAACGTTGTAAATTACATCTATTAATATTGATTTGTTTGATTTCAGGAAGCTCTAGACTAAAATAATCCGTGGTATCGTGAAGTTTACTTTATTATTCTGGTGTGTTGTAAAATTTTAATTATTGTTAAAAAATGAACCGAAATATAAAAACTTAATTTGTATAAATTTCTGATATTTCTTTACATCATCACCATTCAGGAACATACATTTCTACCAGAATTTCTAACCTTGATCGAACTCGTCATTGTAAAACTCAGCGGATTGATCTCTGTACTGAGGGTTACTTCAATCTATGACTTCTTGAAACCAAAGAAATCTGCATTAAGAGCCGTATGTACAGCATTACGTACATAATCATGAATTAAAAGGCAGAATAAATGTTACCCAGATATTTTGGAGATTTTTTAGTAATAATTAAGCAATCCTTTTAGATATCCTCTTGTACACACATACTTATATAAATAAATAAAGAGAGAGATAAACATAACAGGATCGGGGAATTTAATATGTTTAGCAGAAACATAAATTGACAGTGAATCTCAAAATATTTTTTTCAAAAACTAAAATCGCGCATGGATCACTTGTTTCTCCTACAATAAAGCCTGCAAATCTTACAATATGAAATAATTATAATTTTAGATTTTTTTTTATTAGAAAAATGTGAAATGTTTCAGTGGCTTCATTTTTTCCAAATCTTTTTCGTTACGGTTTATTTCTTCCTGTCTTGCGAGTACAATGAGATCGATATGACCATTAATCATATACTTTGGTGAAAATGTGAATTACAATACTTCTCCGTAATATAGCTTTTCATAAAATAATCCTGCACCCGAATGCATACTCCGAGTAATTCAGGCGGTATGTGTTCATAAAAGGAAATCCGAAAGACATCTGGTATTTTGTAAACTGAGATTGATTCTCGTAATCTCTGGGGAGATCATCATTTTCTTTGCTCCACGAGAGAGCCATGGTAATATTGCTGGATTTTAAACAATAAGTTGTTTTCTTCTTTTTTTTTTTATCGTGCTAGCTCATTGTGTTTCGTTTCCTCGTTGAAGGAATAGGTTTCTTTTATTTGCATCTCTTTCAGAAATATAACAACTCAAGGTTAATCAAGATTATTTTGCTCCTTCGGATTCAGGAGAAAAAGAATATGTATAATGGTATGAAAAATTTCAAGACAATCAATTATATTTCATAGAGGATTTCGCTTTGTTTAGAAAACATACGAATGAATGCTCGAATGCAAAATTTAAAATCAAAATATTCGGAAGTTAGAGTCTTCATTTGCATTGAAAAAAAATTACATTGATTAAAATCGGATTGAAATATAATAAAATTGAAAATTATTACAGTTATCTACATTTATAATCGTGTGCAATGACGTCCACCCCGGATCTTTGATCAGAGAGGGGGGAGGGACTCCGAAGAACCTTAAGTATACGCGTACCTACATATAGGAATTTTAAAAAAAAGGGACGCGGATACTATAATTTTGTAAAGGAATTCCATGCTCATTCATAAGAGTTTTAGTTTTTTATTACCGACAGAAAAGTGTAAAACATTTTTGAAACATCTAAAATGGCAAATTAATAAGTTTATGTAATAAATATATGTTTATTGCTATGTGGGGCAGAGAATCATGTGCAGTGGCGTACAGGGCCGGTCAATAAGGGGGGGGAGGTTATGCGCCGGAGCCCCTGATTGAAGGTGCCCCAACATGATCAAGAACTAAAATAATGTTTTCTTGCACATAAGAATTTGACAATATTTTTATCACTGTTTGTATGACGTAAAGTTCATTTTACCGTAAGCATTATTATATAGTTGATCTATGAATTTCGGCAACCTTTTCACTCTCCCTCAAACTAATTATCCATGATGAAAGTAGTTAGTTTTTGTTATTTGATTCGGAGAACTCCCGAGTATTCCCACCTAAATCGAACTTTTTTGTTAAGCATGTGTATAGAATGCTTAAATTCACTTCCTATATTAAGAATTGAGGATGCCCGTTATTTCCATTGGGGCGCAAAGTCCTCCCAAAGGTATGATGTGGAAGTTAGGAGAGTGGGGTGCCATCTCAGATGTCGTCCTCGTCACTTGACCGAATTTCAGAATTACGAAGTCCGTCGTCAATAGCCCTCGTGTTGCTTCTGGGGCGACGTTAATAAAAAAAAAAACTAAACAAATAGTCGGCATCGAAAAAGAAATTGTAAAAAAAATTGTAATTTTTCTGAAGTAATTAATGTATAAAACAAAAACAAAATCACGCATTAAATAAACATACATTAGTAATATATATTCATATTTGTCATTTTTTTTTTACTTTATAAAAAATTTAAGGCCCCAAATGGTTCCTTGCACCCAGGTCCTTTATAGAGAAAGCCGACCCTGGTTGCGTATCTAGGGGGTATGGGTGGATAGGGAGGAGCGGCTTCGAAGAACCTTAAGTATATGTACCTATATGCAGAAATATTAAAAAAGGGATACAGATGCTATAATTTTATAAGAGATATCAAAGCTCGCAAAGACAGAACAGTTTTAGCTTTTTCTATTGACAGAAAAATTAAAAATATTTTTAAACATCAAAAATTGCAGGTTAATAAGCGTTTTTTAAATATGTTTGTTTGCTAGGTGTAAATAATTTTTTTTCTTCAATCTAACGATTTTTTATTGTTTCCCAAATTATGTCATTTATTTGATTTCATATAAATAAACGTCAATTATACATTTGTGTTGACATTTTGCATTGCAATTCCAATAAAAAGGGGGGAGAAGGTTTCCACCCCTGATTTCGATAGCTGTAGGTCCACTCCTGGCCATTTGTGGGTTTAATATCTCAAGAAAGTGATACCTTACAGTGTGTATGACTACTTCTTTAAATCAATAGAATAAATTCTTTAAATATAGTATAAGCCCATGGAAGGAATGTGTTTTAGAAACATGATTGCACTGATGAAAATTAACTTAAGCAGTTTTAACTTTTATCATACCGTTAAAAGTATCTGCACAAATATTTGAATAAAAATGATTAATTGTTAGTAGAATATATTTATTATTTTTTTGAAAAAATATTTTCTCGTAAACATTATATATTCATTGTAACAAACTATCTTTCCTTATGCCACCTGACAAACTAATTACTTACAGATATAATTATTTTTTTGATGTGTATACAATTAAGCTGCGTAACTTAACTGTGAATGTGTGTTAAAAATGTTAAGTAAACATTGGGAATAAGGAAAGGTAATATTTTCTCTAAAATATAAGTGGTACGAATATCTTAAGAATATATGGCCTAAAAAATACGAAATGTAATTATACTTTGATCAAAATAGGAAAAAAACAAAACTTATCTTTATAAAAAAAAAAAGAGTTTGATGCTCTCAAATACAAATTATCTAATCTACATACTAAATTCTTTCTTAATGAATGAAATACTCTCATCGATTGCGAATTTATTACAATTGTTCTATAGAACATCCTTTTGTAGTTATTTTCCTCGACCCTTTTTGTATCACACTTTTATCAAATGTTTTCTTATTGCCAGGAAAAATAAACAGTTTTAAAAATCTATAAACATATCATTTCTGTGAAAAATTTCTATCTGCATAAATATGAACAAACTCAGCACGATTCGATGTCTGTATGTAATAGGAAATCATAATAAACATCACATATCAAAGCCCTGTTAAGTATTAAAGTTCAATAATTTAACTTTAAATATTTGTCTTTCAAAGGGGGGGGGCGCCATGAAATCTTATTCTATTCAATTGTTCACTGACAGTTTTGGGTACTTCCCTGATATAGCATCGCCTGACCATTGACGAAATATCGCCAAAATCAATTATAAACTGCTGTTTGTAGAAAATGCAACACCATGAAGGAATCATCAGAATCAAATGAAATTCGCAGCAAATGTCAATTATAGGATATTATGCAAATTAATAAAGTTTCAGAGCCATCGCGCGTGCGCGGCGCGCGCAGCGCCCTCTGAATTGATGCTGAAAGCGTATAAATAAAGTGCTGTAGCGGGACGTTGAAAAAAGTCTATGATTATTTGTTAGTGGCAAACGTTTAGTGAGACCTGAGTATGCCTCCACGACGGAAGAATAAGAAATTCAAGCAACTTACGGAGTTTGAACGAGGGAGGATAATCGGCCTTCGAGAAGGAGGATTTTCCTATCGCGCAATAGCAGCTCGTATGCAGTGGAACAGTTCCACAGTGATGCGAGTTTGGAAGCAGTGGACCGACGAGCACCGAACAACTCGAAAAACAGGCACTGGACGACAGAAGGTGACGTCAGAGCGCGATGATCGACACCTGCTCTGCATGGCGGTGAATGATCGCACAGCTTCCTCCAGGCAGCTGGCAGCACGTTGGTCTACTGCTACAGGTGTACAATTGTCGGCTTCGTCAATTCGTCGTCGTCTGCTGCGCCGTGGATTGCGTGCAAGGGTGCCTTTATACAGGATTCCCCTCACGGCGCATCATCGACGGCTGCGTCGGCAGTGGGCTCTTGAGCACAGAGACAGGCGAGCTGATTGGCACCAAGTTGTCTTTTCAGATGAATCACGCTTCAATTTGTGGACCCATGATGGCCGTGTTCGTGTTAGACGTTATGCCGGTCAACGCTGCCTTCCTGAGTGTATTATTGAACGACATAGTGGTCGAACACCCGGAGTTATGGTCTGGGGTGCGATTTCGTATCATGGACGATCCAATTTGATACGAATTGAGGGTAATCTCAATAGCAACAGGTACGTCCGTGAAGTGCTACAGCCCGAAGTCGTTCCTTTCCTTCAAGGCATCCCTGGAGCTATCTTTCAGCAGGATAATGCACACCCACATGTTGCGCGGACTGTTCGAGACTTCTGTTCAGCACAACGCATGCAACTTCTTCCTTGGCCTGCTTATTCACCGGATATGTCGCCTATTGAGCACGTGTGGGATATGGTTGGTCGGCGTCTCGCTCGTGATCCGCGTCCTGCAGTTTCCAAAGACGAACTTTGGTTGCGCATACAAGCGATATGGAATTCTCTTCCTCAAGCAGATATTCAACATCTGTTTGACTCCATGCCACGTCGTATAGCAGCACTTATTGCAGCGCATGGTGGCTGCACCAAATACTGATTTCGGACGCTTAATTTGTTTCTTTTGTTTTGAAAATTTCATCATTTATTTGTATCAGTACAAGTCGTTTCTGCATTAAATTTCATTTGATTTTGATGATTCTTTCATGGTGTTGCATTTTCTACAAACAGCAGTATAACACAAAGTAGGTTTCAAGAGTTTAGAAACAGCCTTGACGTAATCGTAATTTGAACAGCGTCGCTATAACTGAAAAGTGGGCCCAAAGTCCTCCCAGTGGCGTGGTGTAGAAGTTAAGAGAGGGCGTTGTTATCTCAAGTGTCGTCTTCGTCACTTGACCGTTGTTCAAAATTTGAGGTCCGTCGCCAATAGCCCTCGTGTTGCTTCTAGTGCGACGTTAATAAAAAACTAAACTAAACTAATAACTGGAAAGTATCCAGTTTCGTAACCTTTTTTTAAAATTTTATAATTGAAGGATAGCTACAATATTCTTTTGGATTCGATTTTTATTAAGTTTCTTCCTTTTTTGTATGCTTTCTTTCAAATACCATAGTGTTTTTTCTTTATGGTTTTTATTCTTATGAACTAAGAAAAAAAGGTGCTGATCTCTGTATTACACATTATTTCGATTTGTAAAGTGAGAAAATTATATTTTTTTCAGAAAGAAGTTTTGTTTCTCTGAACCCAATAGCGTCATTGTTTTGATTAAAAAAAAAAATTCAGCACGAATTTCAGTAAAAATGAAGTAATTTAAATTATAAATTTTTATTATCAAATTAATAATTTAAAAACAGAAATATTAATTGATATGATCTCAATGCTTATATAAATATTATTCCTATATTTATTTCTTCAAAAATGATTTTCTAACCATTTTATTACATAACTATCTACATACGTTTCGAAAAGTAACACCTTTTTACAATTATATTTCATCGTTTTCGTAATTAAAGAGTTTACAAATCTCACTTAATTCATTATAAAAAATTTCCACATAAATACGCTAAGAGCTTGTAAAAGTCATAAAATCAATTTATTTTTAGTAAAACACTCTAAGCTGCCCACATATATCTATTGTCAAAATAATCTAAATTTCTTTCTCATAAAAAATGGCGAAACAGGTTTACGTAAAGGTCGTACTGCTTTCATGTTGTAAATGATATTGCGGAAAATGAACTGCGATGCGGTAATGTATCCATACAAAACTCATTATCATTGTTATTGTCCGATAATAAGTAGTAAAACTGAAAAGTCTTTGATAAGAAAACATATGATAACACCAGAATTCCATATTAATACCAGACTTCAACTTCCGAGTTTAGTATGTTTGCATTCAAGTTGAATTCTTAGCTATCTGCCTTCATTTTCTTCTTCTCTCAATAGTAGAATTTCTTAAGATATAGCCTTGAAAGAATCTTAATATTCAAAAAAAAAGTATTTTTATCTTGTTTTTTTTTTTATACCTAATATAATTTACCCCTTAGTGCTCTGGGGCGGTATTATGTTTCCTGTCTCCTCTGTCATCTTAAAAATTATTCTAATTATAAGATATAAAATTCAATTTAAGTTCAAGCGTGAACCGAGTAAATAAAATCGTCAATTTCATCTAGAATATATGTTTATTAACTCCTCTAATAAGGGGTGCTTTCAAACAGTTTAATTTTCTTATCCGCGAGATCTAACAAGTTCTATAACCTATCAAAGAATACGCTTACCAGAATGAGGTGCGAGTACCTCTTTTAATTGCTCCGACAGCATTGAGTTCTAATCTCACCTAATCCGCTGTACATGCCAGAAACCTTCAGTTCACATCACACTTCTTATTACCAATTCAATAATCTGTCGTTTTTGTTCTATCTTGATTATATCTACTCGCTTACTTAATTTGCATCACGTTCCATTTGATAAGGAAGAAGTTGGGAACTTTAATTCAATACCAGAAAGAAGTCCAATACATGAGTTGAAGGTAAAAATAATTGCGCATAGCCCATGTTGCAACTCGTGAATTAGTTAATACTTGAGTAGCTCTCCTGGTAGGTAGTAAATTTTCTCTTATTCAGTTGGAACATAAGGATTTTAAAAATTTGGGTTGCTAAAATATACAGGGTATAAGCCAATTAAAATATAGCTGATATGTTTTGCAAATTTTAACCGCTGGTATTGGTTTACTACGCACTACATATGCTTCGACTTTACAAACCTTATTACAAAATACAGTGATTAACACTAGGTGCATATGCGTGCACGAGAGGCTTTGTACACTCATACATATTAGTTTTATTTATGCTGAGTATATTTTATTACAATTAAAAGTTTTACTAATGTTAAAGGATGAAGCTCAAACTCGAAACTATTTTTTTATCAGATGGAAAATTTTCCCAATATCAATACAATTTTTGATTTCGTTAGTGTATAATGAACGTCACTTTTTATTGAGACGAACGTTTTTTTTTTTTTTTTTTTTTTTTTTTTTTTTAAAAAAAATTTAATA
>BMAW01130662.1:109592-161190 GCA_019974015.1 Nephila pilipes | reverse complement strand
TCCTTTTCTTGTCTCATCCTTTATAGCTAGTATTTTTCAGGTAAATTATTTGAATCTTAGATTTCTTATGTTTTGTTACGTTTTAGTTTTTCTTTTGTGTTTATGTAATCAGCCGTTAAATAATTTTATCTTCCTTTCTGTTTAATTTTGCCTACCTTCTAAAATATTTAAATATGTTTTATTTTTGTAATCATTAACACACACACACACACATAACATCACCAATGATCGATTAAATGTAAGTATTTACTTCTTCTTGTTCATATTAATGAATATTTACATACATGGCCGAAATACTTTTATTTAATTATTGTAACAGACTTTAGTGGACTTCAGCCACCAAGTGAAGTGAAGTTCATACAAATCTCAGATGATCAACAAGAGCGTAAAAGAACAGCAGAGTAAGGTAATGAGTATGAGAAGAGCAATAAGAAGAGAGCGTGTTTTCGCTGTGTTTTACTATTTATATGAGGAAATAATTAAACGTCAAGTCAAACTTCTGAATGAGGGACTCATGAGAAGATAACTATAGTACCTAAGTCTGGTAGGATCATCCTTACAGGTCTGTTCCGATGGGAAGAGAGCATTGTCAACAATTTATTAGAACGCTGATGAATTAATTAAAAGAATAAGATTGTATCAGAATCGAATAGAGCATTATCGTTTAAAGGAGAGAATGAAAATTTAGTAAATTAAATTATTTAATTGAAATTAATGGGAATTAAGTTAAATCATTATATACTTCATATGTATATATTGTGTGTGTGTGTGTGTGTGTGGTGTGTGTGCATGAAAAATTTAAATTATATCTGAGTATCAAAGTGTTATGGATAAAAATATAATTTTCAAATGTATTTACGAAATTGAAGATGCTTTTGCTTTTATAAATACCAAGCACTAAACATATAATTTTTAAAATTGAATAGATAATCCTCTGAATGGATTTGATTTTAAAAAGTAAAATAAATATTAATAACTATAGAAATGAAACATTATCTTTCATCACCAACAAGCCATTAGATAATCTTATCTTATGGCGAGATATGAATAATAATTAATTGCACTAGAACGTGATGTTTTAACCTTTAAAATTATCAGTTTCTTTTGTGTTTGGAAAGATTAGCAAAATGATATCTCTTTAACTGGATGAATTTCGACCACGCAAGTTCATATTTTACATTAGCTTTCATAAAAACGATCAAAATATAGTAAAAACTATGTTACGTGATATCAAGTAAATTTAATTGTTAAATTTATACAAAATGTAACAATATACCAACTATAAGTCATTGAAAAATAATATTCATTTTTATATTATTTGATATTGTACTCTACATTTAAATATTCTTAGAACATTTCTATTGTAGATAGGTGAGAGTATGATTTGTGACCTGATTTAGAAATTGTATATTTTCACAATATAATTAGTTTCGTTGAATTTTGTATGATGAAGGTAGAGCACTGATAGAATTTTTAAATAGTAATCAAAAGTTTGAAGTAAAAGCTCTAAAAGAATTATCATTTAAAACGCTGTAGTACAAAATAAATATAAACAATCAATTTATTAAAATATTTATCAACAAACAAGCTATGAATAAAGAAACACCACAAGCTTTGTGTTCCTGATAATTAAAATGGACATTGCCCTTTATCTGGGCATTCAAAATTTAGTACATAAAACATTTACTCATTCTGTAATAAAATTTACATAACTTTATATCAGATCGTAATAAAGTAGTATTTGCTGTCTAAATTATACTTTACCTGGCTTTATATCATACAAAATTTAATGAATTTCGTTTTCCCATTTATAAATTGAAACTTTATCATGATTATTCTAATGATCTGTCAGTCGTTAAATTATAACTTATGAATTTTAATAAATGTAATAACATATGTCTTTAGATGGTCATGTTTAAATTTTATTAAATTCAGGCTCAAGTTTAAGATTTATGTTATTTTAATAAAAATTATTTTGATTTCTGATTTTGAAGAGCAGTTGGTAAAATTCTGAATCCACTGAAGAAAGTAAAAATCATGAATAATCTATTTTGCAATATTGTTTTAAATTTAATTTTCCTATACAAACAAACAAAATTTTCACTGTAATTTCCTTAAATAAATTTAATTCGCTATGGTATCTCTCAATCAAAGTATCATTAGTATATATATATGGGGAACTGTCCGACACTACAACAGCGCCACCTTCAACTGAGATTAGAGTGATCTCGAGGTGTAAGCTCCATGAAATGCTGTCCGTCTTTTCTTAATTTTCATATGTTAAATTAAACTATTTAATCCTAAAATGAGCGTTGTTCTTAACAAATACCAACGCCACCCCATATATATTTTTTATATATATAATCTCACATTTAAGAAATTATTTCTATAATTTTGATTTTGTGTAATAATTGAAGTTTACAACGGCGAAAGAGGAGTACATGCTTTTGCAAATAAGATAGCAAAGTGTGATCTGGAAGGCTAAAACGGATAATATAAGAACTGGTTAACAAAGGAGGATCGAAAATAGAAAGATCGCTAGTATCCAGGGATCATCTGTGTTATCATAGACAGTAACCTCTGAAAGATCCATATAATTTCGGTGTCTCATGTTGCCTTCAAAGGTAAGCCCAAGTGATTTTTAGGTATGAGTTAAAAGAAAGTGTTGATGGATAGCTGTTTTGTACAGGGCATTATACATTGTCTCTAAAAAGTTGAAATAGTTATTCTGGAGCAAAATACCAATGACTTAATTTAAAATGTTTAATAATATTTTCTCTACTCTCTTCTTTTATCAAAGAAGAATCAAACTTGTTTTGAATAATTGACAATCCATCTTTTGCTAAACATGATATAATTAACAAATTTTGTTCTATTAAAATAAAATTTCTTAAATAGTGCTTAGTATAAAATTGTTTAAAGATATGTGTCCAAATATGCACTGTAAATGGCATTTGAATTAACGAAGTGAAATCGCTTATTTTAATCTTGTTTATGAAGACATCTTTCTTCTTTTAATTGCACTCACATTCAGGATAGTTCGTAAAAGATTGTGGAAATATCAATAACCAAACGATGTTAGTAAGATACAAAATAGTCATTAAAGTTATCAACACAACAGTGATTAAACCAATACACAATCTTTAAAATAACAAATAAAGCTGGTGAACATTTAATATTCAAAGCACGATTCCGTATTTTTATCTAGCAACGTCTATCTATTTATAGACCATTAATAAAGAATAACAACACTCATAAGCAATATCATACTAATTCTTCTATTTAAACCATCGAACATCATACCATCGATCGATTTAGACGTAAATCGAATACCAATTTTAATGAAATACTCCACATATTCACGTCCGCAATATTTTATCTATCGAAATCATCAAAGAAGAATACGGACCGAAGGTAATCGGACATTTTCTTTCCATTATCTGTCGCCGAACTTCACCACTCCGTTACAGGAAAGAACATAAAGATTGAATGCAGAAGTATCAATTATATGCTTCCCCAGTCAGAATCGGTTTAATCATCCTGAAAGGCTAAACGACGAAACAGGAAAGCGGCTCGTGAACAATGGATGAAATGAAACAGTGGCAAAATTCGCAGCCATCAATGTAAATGGGGTGATAATGGTTCTACTATTAGAACTGTCGAGATATTGATTAACGTGCATCAGGTTGAGAATTTTAGGAGTTCTAAAATGATTTTGTGATACAGAAGGACGTTGAGCTATTTGATCAGGAATTGAAACCCCGAACTTGCAATACAGACTTGTTCTGCACCCTTCATAAACTAATACCTGGGTTATTATTTCCTGATTTTATATTTAAAATTCCAATTCTATTTCAATAAATAGACAGGATTACATGATAAAATAAGAATCGTAATGGAATGAATTAAATGTGAATCGATTATTTCTGCCTGCCTCTATTAAGTCGCAATGAGAAACAACACATGGGCTATTAAAATAAACCTATCACTTCCTACCCACTCTTGTACCATAACTCAATTAAATATTACTACACTAAGTCAATTCCTACAAAAGACGTAGACGAATCTCACACATTATTTATTTGATAACCTTGCTGCATGTGTCTGAGGATACATTGCTCTCCTGGATACACCTAGATAGATTCATAATTCAATAATTAATTAATGTGTCTTACCAAATTCTCTCAGTTAGGTGTGACTTGGTTTCGACTCCACACATCACTACTGCCCAACTCGATTATCATTCTACAGCCTGTAAGGCATATACTTAATACCAGTACACTCGACCTCCTATCCACTCGGACTTTCTTCTGTTTTATACCATCATATCACTTCATTTCCTTTTTCTGCCTCTTCATATACATTTCATTGGGTTGGGAAGAAATTGTAGTCATGCAATCAATCTCTAATGAGTCTCCAAGGTTGGAGAAAATCGCTGTTAGCCCAACACGCCAACGAGGACTTGTGGACCTCAACAGATTTACGTGCCTCCACCCCGTTACATGTCGGGTCTTGGGTGCATCATTGCTCAGACTCAAAGGATGCAATGTAGGCATAATCAACACAATCGCGGAATGAATTAAAATAGTGATATGTTAAGTGAAATATAATTATAGCTGTAGCGCATCCACGGGGAAAGGATATGTGGTTTGTAACCAACGGATTATGCTGAAATTTTAAAACTGAAAATTTTAGAACTGAATTTTATTAACACTTTTCAGAAAATTTAATATTCAATTCTCATTCTCCCGTATAAACATCCATTTTACAACTTGAAAATACAATGACATTTCAAATTAATTTAATGTACGAATTGAACGGATAGACTGAAAGATTTCCTCCACGTCCCTGACTAAAAGGAATAGGGGACAGATGACTAGAGTAACTGTAGATGTTGTGAGTTAATTGGAGAGTAATGATTGATACTTTATAGTTAAATTGGAAGATATTATATTCTTCTGGTTAGAGAAACAGATATGAGTCGAACCCGTTGTATTCGACAAGTTTCTCACTCAAAGCATTGAATTGATAAGCTAGAACTTCATTGTTTAATTCTAATCTAAAATTCAGGTGGTAAAGTTATTTGAGATATGAGCGATCTTGAATAAGTCAGTGAAGTTTGGCTTGCGGTTTATAACGTTGCACTAGAAGCAATAAGAGGGCTATTGGCGACGGACCTCGTAATTTTGCACCTCGTCAGATGACAGAGGGAATAATCTGAAATTTTAATGTATTTTGACTTTTCCTTAAGTCTTTTCAGGTGAATTGTTACCTTGACAATTTAATTAAGTTTACGATTACGTAGATTTAAATAATGACGGAAGGCGTTACGGACGGTATAAACTGGAATACAATGAAACCTATTAACTAGCGGTATTAAATTCATGGTAACTAAACCATGAGCAAAGTATTAATAAATGGAGCAATAACATATAGTTACAATACTATGTATTTTTCTGAGTAACGGAACATTTGTATTAAATTACGGAGTAACTGGTTAATTCGGAAATAAATTTATGACCACGAATGCTATTTTATATTATGTAGGTCAATTGCGTTACAAAAATACAAAAACCGTTTCAATGTAGAAAACTTATAATATTTAATTTGAGTTTATTGTTCATCACCAAACCTTAGGGATGATTATTTTACACAGCTTGCTCTTAATCTCTGCACGACAGATCTTATTTAGTGAGCCTAATCCGAGAATCTGTTGTTCAAAATAACTTTGTAATACAGTTTGTTTGAGGGCTTTAGAATGTGATTGTGGTCTGTTTGGTAACTCTCTTCCTCATTACCGACATTCTCTTCACGCTGAACATTTTGTTGATCTTTTTCCGTTGTTGTCCTTAATACTGAATGACCAATTATCAAATGTTGGGCCAACAAAATTATGCGATGTTTGCCTGTTATTTCCAATTTTGTTCAGAACTCCATGGCATATTTATCTCACGATACATTAAACAAAAGAAAAATATATTGATGTTCTCTTAACAAGAAGTCAGGACGTCATCTGTAAATCCCACTAAAAGGGAGGCATAGTAAATCACGTGTTAACGAATTTCAGTTAACATGGTCCAACTATAACTTTAAATAAATAATCGACTTTTTCAGTTCTGTTAGATAATCTTTTATGCGAATGTTCTGCCTTATTTTCCAATAGCATTATATATATATATATATATATATATATATTCTAAAGATACCGTCGATTCGTGGGTTCAAACCCTGTTGCCACTAAAGACCTGTCGTGTAATATAACTTATGAACATTAAATCCGGTCAAGGTCACAAGTACTTCCTTGGGACGGTGTGGAAATTTGGAGAGGAAGGTCCAGCTCGAATGTTGTCCTCGTCACTTGATTGAGGTTCAAATTACAAGGTCAATCGCCTTCGTGTTGCGTCTTAATAAAAGATCATTAAATTATCATAATCACAATCCCTTTTACTGACATATGTTTTAAAGAGTATATATTTTAAAATACTACTATAATCTTATTCTAGGTCTGAAAATGCATTTAAAATCTATAACTTTTCATGCCTACTACTTACATTTTCTAGTTTGTTTCTTTTAGAAAGACAAAATAAAATTTTTGCATTTGTGATTTACATTTTATGAGTACTATGTCCCAAATTATTGTAAGTCAAATCCAATCGATTTCTTTTTTTTAAATTCCTACTATTAGTTCACACTCTCGCTATACATATTTTGTTCAAATTTTCAATCGTTAATAAAATACTTTTTATTCATCCGCTCAAGTTCAAATACATTTTTTTAAAACTTGTAGTGATGTTAATACAGTTGTAGTAATGTTAACATATGATGTTAATACAGTTTTTCAAATATTAATTCATTTAATTAAATTTAATTGGTGGAAATGCAGTTTTGCTTGACCGCTTGGCGCGATTTCAAAAATTGCCAAACGTGGCGATTTTTTTGGCTAAACTTCCGCGAAACGACCCAGGGTAGCCACATTTGGCAAAGTACCGCCAAATAATTCCTGTCGCCAAGTTTGGTTGGGCTAAATGTATTCCAACCATTTAATTTACCGGATGGATTAAGAAACAAGCCAATGCTTCTACTACGTCTTTTTCCTTGCAATGGCAAGTTTGGTAGAGCGTCGGCGTAGAATCTTCATGCCTTCGTATCAAATCTCGTCGAAGCATAAAATTTTCTTATTTGATTTTCAAATAATTAATTTTAATTTTATATGGGAGAAAAAAATTTCTCTTATACAAGATATTTAGCAGGATATAAATTTAGGAATAAATACCGTCAGTGACGAAGCGTGTAGTTCGCTGGAAAATTTTTTCTTTTGCCACTTAATATTGTGATTCTGTCATATGTATAGGCATATTTATATTAATTCTAATTATTTAATAAAAGTAACTAAAATAATAAAAAAAATTGTTCACCTAAGTAGGAATTGTCTTTAAAATTATTTTTTTTTATATTACTTGTCATTCTGGAAAGATACTCAAAATAGACTCTAGAAAGATACTCAAAGTATACTTTGGAAAGATACTCAAAATATGAAACCTTCAGAAACATCTATTTTCGGAAAGCCTTGTCGCCGTTCCTTCTTACTTCAAAAACATCCCAATGCGATCTGTTTTTCTGCATGTGATTAAAGCGATCGGAAATGCTATTTGCGGCAGGACTTCATGTAGGCATATCCTCCCCGAATGGAACCGAACCGGATATAGATGTCTACTTCGGGTATTACTTCCCGAATTTCCGCTCCATGCGGTCACTGTCAAACCAACGCTGTGTCCTTATGGAGGCGTAGCACCAGATCCTATTATTTTTTTTTTTATTTCCTTTATTATATCACCCTTTCTATTTATCTATTTTCTTCTGTAGGAATAGTAATAATTGTAATGTGGGTGGAGTGCTTCCGTCTATCAGAGAGTTTTATTTCGTTCGAAAATGGTTTAGGTCGTTGCACATGGATGATTTAATTCCCACGTCCTTTGCAAATTCGCGCATCCCACACAGTTACAAAGTAACCTATTTTTGCTATCAAACATTTGTATTTTTTTGCTGGCATTACTGGATGTATCATCATTAAGGTTCTATTTGGTTAAAACCGATTGTGACAGATTAAATGAAGCTTAAAAACAGACGCTTGAGTGCCTTTTATTAGTAAAGCGGTCTGTTTTGTGTTCTGTCACGTAAAGATTCATTCATTTATAATACTTTTGAACCAATCTTCACGGAGACATGCTTAATTGCGATTGATTCGTTTATCATAATAATCTTCGTTTGACTTATTGTTGTTTGTTCCATTATTTCATTTTCCGTTCGGAAATTAGTTTTTTCTCCATATTTCACGGAAGTGCTTTTATCATAGGAATAATTAAACTAAGCCTTTTTAATGGCATGCGTTTCCGGCTATTTCTGATGTCATGCCTCCCGAAAAGTTGATTTGGTTGAAGTAAGGTTGGTTTTATTAAAGTCGCATTAAAAGCAACACGAAGGGTATTGGTGATGGAACTTACAATTTGGAACCTCTTTCAAGTGTCGAGGATGATACCGGCGCGGGCACCATTATCTCCTAATTTCCACACCACGCTAACGGGAGGTCTTTGAGCCTCGACAGATTTAACGTTCAGCCCCGGCAACACGGCTGGTCTTTGGTGGCATCAAGGTTCGAACCCACGACTCGACGAAAACCGCCGGCCACGCGTCAGCAATTATGACCATGACCACTAGGTACCGCGGCCCGGAAAAGATTCATTTGCAAAGATATATTAGTGGTGTATTGCAAGTATTATTGACAGAATTAGATGTTCTATTTTTGGTAATATGGAGTCAGTTCTTGAAATTGGGCATTATAAATGCGTATTAACTGAATATTTATTACCCGAATCAAATTGATCAAGCATATCAAAGATAGACATGTAAAATATGGATTAAGCAAATAGAATTCAGAGATAAAAAAAAAACCGTGTTTAGTTTTTTACAGCCAACTGGCTGTTTCGAAAAGAATAATATTGAAAGAGACACAACTTGGATAGTCTGTCGGAGATCTACACAGGTTCAGTATGTGCATAAACACATTAAATACATGTTTTAATTTTCTAAATTTTAATCTAGAGGGATTTAGTTATCTTTGGTAACTCTGTTTTTACCAAATTTGAGCTCAATTTTCCTGTAAAATGGATAATAGTTTTGCCAGAGTACATAGAGCTTACTATGCTTATCTACTTCATTCGTGTAAATAATCTTTTTCAAAATAGTTTTCATAATTACCACGGAAATTACACCTTTTTTGGATGATTTTTTAACGAAATAAAAACTTTCTGAAGAAAATAAAAACCAAAACTGTAACTGCAAAATCTTCTTGGATCAACTGAATTTTTTTCTTTCATTTATTCATTTTAATGTAATGTTCTTTGTTTGTTATGTGTAAGCAGTCAGGTGTTGGAAAAAATGGTGAAGTATTTTTCCGTGCCTTTTTACGTAAATTGCCTTTACAGATTGATATGTTTTAATATAATTGCAGGATTTTTCAAAATAAATAATCCGATTTCAAAATTCCATATTATCCAAAATATAAGACACATAATGATAAGTAATATACGAATGCAAACGAAAAATGCATAAATTGTATACAGTAAAAAATAGATATCCCTCGTGGGTTCTTTGTGAAGCTATTTCTCGAAAGTTGTTTTAGAAGCTTTTACATATCTGCCTCGTAGTTAGATCGGTCACAGTGGACCAGTAGACTTTTTTTTTTTTGATGTTACACAGCTAGCCACTTAAGTTTCCTGATATGGCTTCATACGATTTGTTCCCTTGTGGTTTGTAAAAGATAAAATGTATGCCAAATTTATGTGAACTTAAACAACGTATTTCTGCAGCAATACAGTCAATTTCCACTCATACTTTACAATGCGTTTTACAGGAATGGACATATCGAATTGACTTTATTCGTGTAACTAAAGGAGGTTATATCGAACACTTGTAAGAAAAACCTTGCATATTTTCAAAAGTAATACATGAATTCAAAGGGAATATTGCATATTCCCTTTG
Source organism: Nephila pilipes (assembly GCA_019974015.1). Classification (NCBI taxonomy): domain Eukaryota; kingdom Metazoa; phylum Arthropoda; class Arachnida; order Araneae; family Nephilidae; genus Nephila; species Nephila pilipes. The sequence goes on along the minus strand of BMAW01130662.1, from coordinate 151,152 downwards.
AATTCATGAATTACTTTCAATTATGTGTCATTTATTCATGAAAATATAGCATTTTGAAGTCGGGTGACTCATTTTGAGGAACCCTGTATGTGTATATATATATATGGGGGAGGGTCTGTCTGTGTCTAAGTAACTCTTAGATTATAAATTAAAGCTAATGAAAAACCTAAATTAAAATTAATAAATATTAAAGCTATCAAATTGCATATATTTCAAAAAATATAGTAAAAATAAAATATCTTGTATGTGTGTGTGTGTAAGATTATGTAGCATTAAAATTTTTTGAGGATATAATCTTTTCTTTGCTTTCTTTCTTTTCTTTTTTTTTTTTTTTTTACATTTCATATGTATACTTTTTGAGGATTATTTATTAATGCATTCGAAGAAAAAAAAGCTTTTTAACAAAACAAGTTTCACGTTATATGCAATTATCTATTTATTATGAAGATCGAGTTTTGTACTTCACTCTTAATATGCATTTGTCAATGAGGAAAGTAGTGACCGTTTGTTTAAACAAAACCAGGTGTACCTTATGCTGATTCATAGAAACACTTTTTAGCGTGTATAATATTGACACGGAAACATTGCACTCAAAACGTCTCTCTTTGAACCTTTCTATGTACAATGATTATTTTTTGAAAGAAAAAAAAAAGAAAAGAAAAGGAAAAAATAATTTTAAAAAAATTATTTCCTTTTTGTTTTTCACTAAAGTATTTTATTTAACCACTAGATGGCACTACGAGTTTTAGGTTTTTCCGAGCATATGTTGCTTTTTTTAAAGAAAAAGACTTACTTCTAAACTCTTATTTTAGTTAATTTATAAACATTTTTCCTTATTTCCATTAACCTCAAGTGGTATGATTTTTTTTCTTATGAGTAGTATCAAATTAACTAAAAGATAAATACGTAGACTTTAATAGATATCTTAGAATCCGTTTCAAGCAATTTGTCTTTCATTCCATGAAAAGTGAAAAACCTATTAAGCTAATACATTTTGTAAATACTTCTGATATCTTTTGAAGTACCCAATGGAATATTTTTTTACATTCCTTATTGCGTAAGCAGAACACTTTTTACAAAAAGTAATAATTGGTGAATAACTTTTCTGTATGCAATTATTCTGAAGCAGAATTTTATTGAATATTACCAATAAGTCTTTTCAAAAGCAAATAATAACAATTAAAGCTAAGATGCATATATCTACCTCTTAAAAATGGAAGGAAAATGTGTTTAATTATCTTCTTTTTAGGCTTAATATAAATGGTAATAATGTTGCAGTTTATATAGTGAAATACAGAGTTCATTTCAACCTATTTAACCGAGAAAAAAAATTTATTATCAAGCTGAATAAAATTCGTTAATCATTAGTTGATTAAATTTTGTTAGTAATTGCAAACCCCCCCCCCCAAAAAAAAAAAAAAAAAAAAAAGATTATTCTACTCAATATGATTCTAGATTAGCTGAACTAATGTGATTCTTCATATCTGAATGATAATAATATCCATTTTTGCTCGGATACATTTAGGCATTTTATAATTACAGATAATATTTAAATTTATTTAATTAAATTACTTTGAAATGATGAATAATATTTAGTATAAATTTTCAAGTGCAATTGGGGATTTTTGTGAATTGCAGCAAGTTCTTCTAATTTTATAAATTGTGTTTGACCTTTTTCTGTAGTCTTTTCAATTGGAATTGTGAACTTATTGACTATTTAATTAAGTTTTACGAGATGTCTGTATATTTAAACATTGAGAGACATTACAAAGTCACAAAGCGATTTTGTTTTCTAGGTTACAATAATAAATTATTCTTCTAGAATATTATATAAAATAATTCCCATTAATAGAAAGTTAGCGTCTTTATCTTGTTTCTACGTTTGTCTTTTGTCTTAAATGTGTATTTGTGTATATTTGTTTGAATTCAAAAGGGTTTTTATTTTATTTCAGAGAGATTTAAAAGGAAGAGCGATGTTAATTGTAAAAAAAATTGTAATGTGCTATAAAAAATTGGCATTGTGAAATTTAAAAAAAAAAAAAAAAAATTAATACAATGTGTGTGTTGTTGCAAATGTATTTCAGAAAAAAAATAATCCTGTTTTATTTCCTAAAAGATATTGGAAACATTCTATTACAATCGAAAATGGGTACTTGTCTGTTACAGCGGCGCCCGTCAATTTACGATTACGCCAAGTCGTCGCCCAACTCGTGAAGCCTATCTTTTGATACAACCTACTTGGCGATATTTCTTAGTCGCTTGGCAATTAATCATCGAGCGTCGCTATAATAGACAAGTACCCGAAAAGGTTATATAAAATGTACAAATTGTCTCTGAAAGTCACTGAAAATATCATATTCAATTATTCATTGGATCTTTCTCAAATTTTCATCTATATATAAATAGGCACAAGTTCGCTTAGATATTATAAGAATTCTTACCGATCAACCAATGCAATTTGTCTGTAAAAATGAATTTATGTAGAGGTTACTAGGCTATTTTGCCATGTTTTTTTTTTTTTTTTTTTAAATTACTTTAGACCTTTTATTACGTATCATTTTCCTCCAAATATGTTTGCATATCTTACCACCTCCATAAACTGTTTCTTTAATCCTTAGGTTTTGATGACATTTATTTCGGGATGTTTTCGCAGCAAAAAAGCAAAGCATTAACTATGATCTAAGGATAGTGACGAATGAATGTTATTCTTAATTTAATTTATTATTATTTTAATATATTAAAGTTAGTAATTATAATGTCTTTATATGTTCACATGTATTCAATTTTGTCATCTTTCATATTACCGGGGTATAAATTCTGTTTTTTGCATTACAGGACACAGTAACCTTATGCACCTTGGGCATTGGGACAGCTTTTGGCGAGTCCATATTGGACAACAGTCCGCACAGCGCCACTGTAGTAACGAACGAACACTGCGAACTCCTTCGAATTGAACAGAAGGATTTCAAAGCAATATGGGAGGTAAGTCATGTGTCCTTCAATAATAATAGTTACTAATGCTGTTAAGAACTATATAAAGATCGCCTTCAAATTAAGTATAATCTATCGTTCCTCTACCGATTATTTTCTCAGTAACTGAGGGGTCATGGTTGCGAGCTCGAGGACGGTGCTTTTTTCCGTCGAGGGTCTTCCTAAAGATTCTCCTAGTAGCTGGACTGATGCATATTACATCTCTCTCGAGACTCCAAGTTCCCAAGTTTGGAGAGGGAAATGCCAGCTCAGGTGTCGTCCTCGTCATTTAACTGAGGTTCAAAATTATGTCCATCACTAATAGCCCTCATGTTGCTTCTAAGTGCAACGTTAATAAGCAATTAATATAGTCAAACATACTAAGGTTTTAGAAAGGCTTATTCACAAGAAGTTCGTCGACTGGTGAATCTTAATGTGAATAATTGTTAGTGCAATTTAGGGGATTACTAAAGTCCAGTTGGTTATAGTTGCGAAATTAGCAGTCAGCCATGTTCCAATCGGATCGTGATTTCAAGTTCTGGTTTCAACAAAGTTTTTTTGTTAAGAAGATACACAATAATTAAAAAATTTGAAAACTATGTGACTATTTAGCTGTGTTTTTTTACTCGGGATCATGTTTCAAAATTGCGCGATTTTTTTCCCAATATCCAATATCTCTCATTTCACTTCTTCATATTATGTTAAAACAACAAATTATAATAGACTACCATTGATTGAGCGAAATTCTCTTAGAAACTACACTTAAAGAGTCATATATAATTGACTACGCTATTCTGAATGACTAGGAGGAGGATTCTTAAGCTAGCATTGCCAACTCTTGGCTTTCATAACAATACGTGTAAAGTTTATAGTATAGCTGTTTCTTCCAGTCTGGAGATTTTTATTGAAATTTTCAGTATATTGTATTAAAAAATCCTTTTAAAAAAACCAACTAGAAGTTGTATTAATTAGTTATCTTTTATTTTATATTTAATAAGTTATTTTAATATACTGTTCGTTACATTAAAATAATGCTCATAAATTAACTAAATTTTATTCTAGTGAATTTTTCATGCTATATTTTACGATTTCCTAGATATGAATTGAATTTTTAATTACCATTTTCTTTCATATTATTTTGTTAAATTATTAAACCGGAATCTTTTAAACTTAATGTAATGCAAGGTTTTACTATTGTCTACTCTCAGAGATTGTTTTAAATTAAAATTTTCTGTAATTAATGACTGATAATTACAATTTTATTAATTTCCAATGAGTATTCTGAAACAATTCATATATATTTATCAATAAAACTCTAATAATTATCATAAATTTTAAAACTTTGGCAAAATGAGAAATAAAAAAAAATAGCAATCTGTTTTATGAAAATGTACTGTAGATTGTTAAAAAGGTGTTTGAATTATGAAACATGAAAAAAATCTGCATTTGTTATTGTGTAGGTAAACTTTACACTTCCTCCGGAATAAATACAAAAATAATTACTTTTGTCATTAATCGGTAGATGGCAGCACGACCGAGTGTATTTTGATAAATTTTTACAAAAGCGCGCGAAATTATCCCACTGCTTTTTTTTTTTTAAATCACACTCTTTTTTTTTATTATTATTATCTTATCCTTCTATATCTTTGCCTTCGAAAGATTTGTATCTCAAAAATTGCACTTCAACGTACAATGTCTTTGTGACTAAATTAGATTATTGAAGTTGTAAAAAAAGCATCGAGGCTCTGTCGTGAATGGTTTGAAACGTTTCAACTTTGTAATAAGATCGTTAGGAATTGCATTTTGATAATAATGCAGTTAAAACATGCAAATTTTTCGAAAAGTAGACGACTGGAAGTTAGTTTCTTATAAAAAAAATTTCAAAGTTTTTTTTACTGCAGTTATTGTGTGTGTATGCACTTGTAGACTAAAAAAATATTTCGATAAATAAAAGGATGAAAACTATTTTTAGAGAAACATACAAGGTTGGCTTCTTTTATCATTGTGCACAAACTTCTTTACATTTCCCCCTTATATTTCCCCCTTGAACATAAATTAATAAATGTTTCTCGTCTAACCAATGATGTAATAAATATACCTACAAAATGTATATAATATAACTATAAAAATGTTTATCCTGTAAGAATACTGAAAATAAAATTCATTTAATTTCTTCAATAGAATTAATTGAAGCAATATACATTTACTAACTACATGAGGTAAGCGAATAATTTAATGTTTTATTTTACTTTGATCATTTGATGTAATTACTCTATTGACCAAACGACAATCTGAATGACGACTTGTTGAGAGAAATAAAATTTTTAACGTATCCAGACTAAAACCTGATAGGACTACAAAAAAACTGCCTTGAAATTTACATGATAACGATAAAATTTAGTATTTAAAATTAGAAGACACGTAATGGATTAATCCATGTCATAAGTCAATAAATTCTATTTGTTATAGCTCTGTTATTTTAATTTATTAGTGTACGTTTCTTCAATGTTCAAGAGTAACAGGGTGTAGTTCAACTGTGCTAGACTCCGAAATTGTATATGATGTAATTCTATTAAAATTTAATAATTAATTAGTTAAAAAGGAGACTGACTCTACCTCTTACTGTTGTGGCATAAAGTTTTTCTCAATATTTTAAGAACATAAAACTGAAACACAAATTTTAAGTATTTAAATTATTAATGTACATCAGTTAAATTTATTTTGAATTAATACTTCTACAATTCTCGCCAAATTTAATATTTATTAGTTATAAATGATATAAACTCTACCAATTATTCCTGTGTCTGTAGAGCGATTTTTCTCAAATTTTTAAGAATGTACGAGTAAAACATAAATGTTGTATTTTTAAATTGTTGCATGTAAGTTTAATTTATTTTGCGTTAATACTTCTTTGTAATTTGCAAGAATGCAAACTATTAAAATAAATTTCCTTATTGCTATGTAATTGTTACGTTAATTATGTAATTGTAACAAATCTCTGTATGACTAACACAAGAACTAATTTTTTTATAAATCAAGATTGTACTGAATTGAAAATTATAATTCAATAGAAGTTTTTTTTATTAAAATTCAATATTAGTTAATTTATAAAATTAATACTTAATTCCAGAAATTATTGTTGTTACTATAAGTTGTGTATTAATTATTTTCTCAGAATTTTTCTAGAGCAGACCCTAACTCTTAAATTTAGTTTATTGTTTACATATAGCCAAATAGATCTTTACAGAGTGTGAGGAGAGGGAATTTTTTAGTTACATATACAAATTTTGGTATCTAAATTCATTTTTAGTGTCATTCAGGTTCTCTCTCTGTCTTTCTCATTCCATTTTTTTATTACATTATTAATTTCTACATCATCAAACTCCGAACATTACAATTCATTAAAACAATACGCGAGTTTATTTCTTGTAAGTTATATTAATTCCATATTTGGTATTAATTATATCGGTATTCTATTTGCTTGGAACTATCTCAATTTCTTTTGTATGGAAAAACAATTCTGGTAAAAATTGTTTTTGTGAGATAGTGAATTCTTACAATTTCTCTTGGAGCTATGATTTCCTTCAAATCATATAAGAAAACCATTAAAAAATACAAATATTTGTTACTATGCAAATTATTAAAATATTGATTTTTCGAAGAATAATTTTAATATGATTTGATTTCGAATGCATTTCTTATTTATATTTTTTTCATGTTGACATTTATTTCCGGAAACAAAAAACGATGATTCAAATAAAGAAGTTTTTAAAAGATTTCATTTGCGAAGAAGACTTCGCTTTGCGAAAGATTATGTTTACGTTCCAAGAGAGAAATGTGTTTTGAAAAAGATTGAATTTTTGGCTTACAGAAGGAAGGTAAAAAAAAAAAAAAATGAATGCAAAAATTACAAAACATTTAAGTTTATCAAATGTTTTCTCTTGATTTTGCCTTTTGATTTATAACCTTTTTTAAAAAAATTTTCACTAACCTTTAAAAATACGTTTGGAATGATAATAATTATAGCCATTTTCTTGATCTTCCTTCGGCTCGATTAGATTACTGCGTATAATATCAAAGCATAATTTATTGTTTCCTGACGTCCTTTCAAAAACCGATTGCATAACCTGCTTTAGGAATCAAGTGACATCTTAATTTAGCTTTCTTTACTGGTACATTGACGAGTGTTGGTTTTCCATCTATAATTAGAGGATTCGACGAACTTGTATTTTTTTCTTTACTTCCTTATAATCGGAAACCTTTTCCTGCCTCTTGTTCGTTACTTATAGAATGTCATATACATTTTAGAATATATTTAGCTTCGTTTTTATCGAAATTTTATCTTCATCTGATTTTGTTTCATGCATTAGCAGACGACGAATTTTATTTAGAAGTTGAGCCATATAAATCACTGGTGTCCTCAGTGATTTCAAAATTTTCCAGTTTTGGTCAAATTGTGAAAAGAAATATTTATAAATCACAATTTGGTTTTTATGCTTTCAAATTTTTCTAGTTTGACTCAAATTGTTACAAGAAATATTTATAAATCATTGGTTGATTTCTTTGCTTTCCAAGTTTTCATGTTTTGGTCAAATTGTGAAAATACTTAGCACAAATTTATTCATACTAAACTTTGGACATTACTGATGATATAGGTTTTAATCTATTCAATTTTGCTGATTTGTGTTGTCCTCGTCAACTGGATGTGGTTCTAAATTATGAAGTCCGTAGCAATCCGCCATTCATGTTGCTTCTGAGTGCTACATTAATAAACAAATCAAATCAAATTGCTAATACGACAATCTTTTGGAAATATTCTTGTGACCGGGTTAGCCTAATGGTCATGATCACAAACTCGCGGCTAGCGTAGTTTCCATCGAAACGTGGAAACTATTACTGTTTCTTTTATGTTTATATAATTATACTCAATTCCTGTTGACACTAAAAGCCTGCCGTACAGCGGGGTTGATACATGTTAAATCTGATCGAGGTCCCACGTACTCCTGTTAGCGTGATGTGGAAGTTTGGAGAATGAGATGCCATCTTAGTAATATTTCTCGTCACTTGACTGAGATTCAAAATCACGATGTCCGTTGCCAGTAGCGCTCGTGTTGGTTCTCAGTGCGAACTTAGAAAACAATCCTTTCTGTTTAATTTTGTCTTTCTCGTCTAAGAATTTCTAAGTATATTTTCTTTTTGTGACTATTAATTATTTAATAATTTTGTTTTATTATTTGTTTCTGTAATATTGCCATTATTTATAGGTCTTACATTTTTCAGGTAAATTTGCATCTTGCTGGTTTTTTTTTTATGTTTTGTAAGGTTTTACTATTTCCTTTATGTTTATATAATTATACTTACAAAAATAATTTGATTTTTTCCCTTCTATTTAAATGTGGCCGCGTTGGCTTAGTGGTCATCATCGCGACCGGCGTTGTTTTCATCGAGTAATGGGTTCAAGCTACGATGACACGAAAGACCCACCGATGCAGGTTAAAACTGTCGAGACTCCATGTCCTCCCGTGGTGATGGGTGGAGGTTTTGAGAGTAAGGTGACAGCTCAGGCGTCGGCCTCCTCACTTGAGCGAGTGTTCTGTCGCCAATAGCACTCGTGCTGCTTCTAAATATGACGTTAGTAAACAATCAATAAAAAACAATGGGAGTATTTATTAAAAAAACAAAAACAAATGGCCTTTCGATAGCTTAAAGCTCCAGTCTACCCGCCATTTTGATTTCGCGGACGTAATGTTAATCCTATGGAATTACGACTTTAATTCTCGGATCTTCACTATTTGATCTATTTGAATGCAATAAAGTGCATCTGAAAGGTCAAAAAATAATGAATGCTTCTAGGGAATTACTTTTTCCCTCCGATTCTTAAAATATTTTTACCCAAATTTTAATGATTCGTTTGCGAGTTTTCTGATTTTTCAAAAATATTTTTAAAAATAGCAAGAAAAAAAGTAATCCCACAGAAGTATTCATTCTTTTTTGCTCTTTCAGATGCATTTTATTGCATTCAAATAGATCAAATAGTGAAGATCCGAGAATTAAAGTTAAAATTCCGTAGGATTAACATTAAGTCCACGAGATCAAAAGGGCGGCTAGACGGGAGTCTTAGTGGTTAAACAGAGATTTACATGACCAGCGGAATTTTGAGTTGTATCATGAGTTTGAGAGAATTCAAACTAAAGACTATCGTATTGAATTAAGACAGTGTAATGGCATGATGTAGGAATTTTTGGGGGTGAGGTGCCGCTCATAAACATCGTCATCGCTATCCGACCGTTGTTTGAAATGAAGAAATCAGTATAGTAATCCACTGTGTACCTACCCTACAAGCCATTTTGAAACCTTAAACGTGCATTTAATACTATAGAATTTCTGCTTTCCTTATCCAATCTAGGATATTGTATTTATTCATTCAAGGGAAAACAGTGTTGCCTAAAGAATTAAAAGATGTTACAGGTTCCAATTCTTGTTCAACTTGGATTCTGTGGGAATGGATTTTCGAAAATATTTATGTGTTTATTTTAATGATTCGTTTTGTGAATTTTTAACTCTTAAAAAGTTCTTTTATACTATTTTCCAAAATCGCGAAAAATAACTTAATTTTAATGGAATCCTTTTTTTTCTTCTGAGATACACTTAATTCCATTCAAATCAATTCAATAGTCCAGATCTGAAGAAAAAAGTACAAATTCCGTGGGATTAACGTTGCATTCGCGAATTCAAAACAGCTGACAAAGAAGAATTTTACATCTGTTTGAATTGTATGAATGATTTTAAAAACGTGTATGTAAATTATTGTATGCAGATGATTAAAAAAACTATCATCGATATCGTTTAGAACAAAACGTCAAACTCTTTACCAGCAACGGATCAATTTCTGACAAGCAAAAGTTGCGAGGACTGTACTACATGTAGTTTTTCTTATTTTTTTTAATATCCTTCGTAGCAGTGAGTACTATTCCTTTTGGTTTTTATTGTTTGCTTGATTGTTTATTAGCGTTGCACTGAAAAAGCAATACGAGGGCTGTTGACGACAGAACTCCTAATTTTCAACCTTCTTTAAGTGACGAGGACGACATTTGAGCTGACACCTTCCTCTCAAAACTTTCACACCACGCCAATGGTAGGACTTGGGATATCGATCATATTTAGCATGCATCATTCACGCTTCACAGCGGGTTTTTCATGAAACAGGGCCACACCTTGATGAAACAACACCGACCGCGAGTTTGCGACCATGAGCACTAGGCTACAGTGGCTACTCATTATGATTTGTAACATAATAATTATATTATTAATTTAATGATGTCTTACGTTATATAATCTTGGCGCACTTACAGCATTATTCCTTGTGAAGTAATTTGTTTTTTTAATATTTTATCCTGCAACAAAAACATTCCAAATTCCACTTTTCCTGAAAATTTCAACGTTCGTCAGTAATATCTCGTTTAATTTTACTATATAATCTGATTTCCATAAACACATACTGAATACAAGGGCCAAAAATAAATAAATCATCGTTTTCACAAAATAAACAAAAAAATGAGTAAAAATCAATAACTTTTTCAAATATTCGTTTGCCAGACACATAATAATTGCATAATTTAACACATAAATTGATTGTACGCAATAAGATAAATAATATCATTTATGTTTGCTATTGTTTAAGTCAGTAACAAAATGGCCACCCGAGCGCTTTTCAAGATTTTATCGTAAAAGTTTTTGCGTATATGTTTGATGCTTGCTTTCACCAGTAATGAACTTAATTTTCAAAAGTACGTCATAATAAGTTTTTCCTAAAAGTTTTATTGAACTGAAATAAAACATATAAAAATTAATTCCTTTTCAACAGAAATGCTTACGATTAGTTTAAAATATATTCATTTTAATAATATATCGTTTGCTTTAATTTTACTGTCTGAAAATAATTTTCTGTCTACTTCAATATTTTATAGTTTGCCGTAATTATAATATTTTATTGAATAATTTTATTTTTAAAATATAATGCTTTGTTTCATCAAACCCTTTCTAAAATAAAGTATTAAATGCACGTTGTTTTCATTTTACCGCATGAATAATTACATTTAGCTTGAAATATACTCAATTTAACAATTTATTGTTCTCTTTAATTTTAACTACATTTTTTAGTTTAAAATATATTCTGTTCAACAAATTATCGTTTGTTTTAATTTTAATATCTGAAAAGAATGTTATTGTCCACTTCAACATTTTGGCGTTTTGTTTGATTCTAATATTTAACTGAAAAATTTAATTTTTTTTTTAAAAAAAAAGAGTCAGCAACTTTTCGTGGTTAAACCTATTTTTTGAAAATGTTTACATATAACAATTCTTACACGTTGTTATGATGTCTGAGGCACAAATACGTTCTTTGAGGCTCGCATGCAGTTCGTGGACTGTGAATTTGCTGAGCTTAGATTGAAACCTCATCAGTAATAACAGAGTTTTAATGTAGTGAGAAAAAAAATATAACTATTGATTCAACATTTAATACGCAGTGATACTGATTGATTACAAACAAAAGATTAAAAAGTAAACGAGGGATTTGTTTATTTTTTCGAAAGATTTTGCATCAGTGATTATCAGCTTGATTAATTTTTTCGAAAAATTTATTCGTTTCTTTAAAAATAGATCGATACTGTTCCCCCCTCCCCTCATCGGCCTCGATGACGTCTAATGAGCGAAGCGTCATATTCTTCGCTTGCAAAATCCCGAACGGGAGAGATAATGTTCTTGAGATCAGGATCCGTTGGAGACCGAAATAGATAATGGGAGACATGTGTTATCGCTGTCGTAGGAGGCGTTTATGCTGACGTTCCCTTCCAGCCAATTAAGAGGTCAAGTGACACGGGAGTTTAATCTTTGCAACGGCGTTAGGTTTCCCGGGAGATGTGTTTGTCATTCAAGCGGCCGGAGCTTTTAATAATTGTAATTGGAACACATGCTTCCAGGATAAGCTTGGGCGTTAAGAATACGGAAGAAGATGTTAAGGAAATTTTGAGTTGTTAATTTTGAAATATGTATATATAATACGCGCATAGTTCCGTTGATTCTGTTTATTGTTAATTCAAAGAAATGAAATTTGAAATATGTTCTGTTCGAATTAATCAACAAGCCTCAATATTTAAAAAAGTTGCACATTTTGAACGCTTTTTTGATTTGTTCATGTAATATAACGAAATACACCTCATAAAGAAATATATAATATAAAGTATGGATACTATGTAAATATGATAAAAATATATATAATATGAAATATTTATGATGTGATAAAAGTATATCTAATATATAAATCTGAAAATATGTTTTGTGTATATCTTTTATATAAATCAACACCTTTGAAGTTGTTGCTTCGACTTGATTTTGGAACAATTCCCTGAATTGTGGAAGGAGCCACGAGCATATTCCAGTCAAATAATAATAATAATAACTCAGATTTATTTTTGTTGATAGTTTTCATCCCCCACCCCTCTTTTTATTTTCTCCTTCCATTTCCCCGTGTTTTCCAGCAGATGCAATTACTTTCCCCCTAACTGTTTCCTCTTAAAAGATGCGCATTTTTTTAACTCAATTTTATTTTTGGAATCAGATTTTAAAAAGTACCGGAAAGCTGTATTATTTTTTATTCCAGACTAAAATCTAATACAAAACTAAATGTTTTTTTTTTCTTCTTGTTTATACATTTTTGGTTTACAAAGATAGAGGGATAAGTAACAAGGGGAATATGTTTGATTGTTGTTGTTTATACATATTCCTACCCTTGATCAAACCACACAACAAATGCTGGGGGTATTTTAGTTTTTTTCAAAAAGAATTATATTTTATGTATCATATATTTCTAATTATACACACGCAGGTTTGGATTTTTCATCTTCTTTCCCTTTCCATTAAGGTAGATTACCGCTCCGCTATGCATAGCTGTGGCGTATTTTACGTCATACACTCTTGACCGCATGGTCTGTTGCTGCTTCTCACAATTCATTCATCGTGGTTTTATTTCAAAAATTCACCCGTATGAAGAACGTATACTCCAGCTAGTATAATACAAAAAAATTAAAAAAATATATGTAATATGATACAGAAATATCTAATGTGAAATATATATATATAACATACTATATGGTAAACAAATGAATGTATATATATATATATATATATATATATATATATATAATATGACATTCGCACAAATGAGTATCAATCATGACGTCACTGGTGTTCATGAAAGTGCTGAACTAGCTTCTCTGTTACATGTTAAAGCTAAAGCAAGTGATGTCAGATTGCTTTTAATGTTTGAATTTTACACTTTCCTCTCAATTTCACATATTTTTTAAATTGAAAGATACCTTTTTAATGCTAATTACTCTTAAATGATATATCATGTTTTGCATGCTGTATGGGATGTAGCATTTCTAAAATATGACTTTTTATACAGGGAATCCTTTCCTGTTCTACTCAGTTTATATTATGGAGTAAAATCTGTTGATTCTACTTTATCTAAATGCTCTCGTGTGTGGAAAAAGAAATTTCTGATTCTCCGAAACGTTTTCTCTTAGTTTAACCTTTGACGGAGGTTGTTAATTTTAACAACGTTGGAAAATACTTGAACAGAGTATATTCGGATCTGCAAACCATATGCCTTAGACAACTGAGCCAGAAAGGAATTTCCGACAAGGCCAGTTATTGAGCTTTATTATTTTTGTTGTTAGCTTTGACTTGTGGGAGGAGGCCGCCCCATGGAAGAAAGTACTTTTTTTCTGGGGAACGACTTGCGGAACGATATTTAGAGGGCCAGCTATTGCAGCAATTAATATACAAATTCTGTTGTATTGATTGTAATTAGAATGCATTCCGTTTACGTCATTGGAAATCTCTATTGAGAAGGTGGATGCACCGTAGTCGTATATATATTACTTGTTGTGATATATGAGTAGGGTGCCTATGTATGACACATTGAAGCAATCCTGCGGTTGGAGTATATTCAATTGGCTGGGATATACTGCCATCAAGTGTTTGAATTCTAGCTCATCATTTCAGTGGAGGTTGTTGACTTTGGTGACGTTGGTAAATGTGAATCTTCGGGAGCACAAATATGCACCCCCCTAAACAACTGAGCGAGAAGTAAATGTTGTATCGGTCCAATTATTAAGCACTTTTATTCCTTTCGTTGTTATTTTCGACTTTCGTTGGGGGGGGGGGCATCACAAACCCTTTCAGTTCACAAAGTGAGGTGTGTACCATTTTTTTTCTCCCCCGAAATGGGAGTTTCATTACGAAATGATTGGTTAACCTCGTGATTGTACTAAATAATACATTTGTGCAAATTTTTAACAAACTAAAATTAAAGCAAACAATAAGCTCTTAATTTTTCTGATTTATATTTTATTACTTGTTTTTTCATTTATTTCTCTAATCGAACGTTGTAAAGAAGGGTTTAAAATTGTTTAAGCAAATATATGTTGTGTAGTTCACTAAAATATTTTTTAATTATTAGAAATTATACTGTCTTAATTCCGCTCTAAATTTAAATTCAATATTATGCTCTAAATTTGATATATATTTTATTTATAATGGAATATATACATGATTTAAAACATAAATAAATTTATATTTATTATTTGTGATGCAATTCAAATTATTGTTTCATTAGAGAAAACATTTTTATGATGAGTTAAAATATGTATGGAATTATACTACAGGTTGTTAAGAAATTATAAGTATTGTAAAATGTTCTAAAAATTTTGGAAAATAATGTCTGCATAGAGTTTTTATTCATTCTTTAATCACTTACGATAAGTATTTCGTAAATTACAATTCGCTAATCGTTTACATTCAATAATTTACATTTAGTTTGTCACATAAACCAAACATATAGTGGAAAATTTGAAAAACTTTTCGATGGGGTGTGAAAAAGGCATTCGAGCTACATAAGACATTTATTAGCCTTTCGTATGTAAGTTGTGTAATAAAATATTTAGAACAGTTTTTTTTTCCATACAAAATGGGCATCCATCTCCAACTATATAAATTATTCTTTCACTCGCCTAGACTTAAGACAAAAAAAAATCCATTTCGCGATTTTGAGATTATTCTATTTTAAATTGATTTCGAAAATTTCTACTCTTATATTGAAAAATGTATTTTTTCTTCGCTTTTGAAGCGCAGGTGGAATATAAACAGCTCAACACCTGCTTACTTCTTCGAGGAAGGATTTAACTATTTTTGGAACTCAGTCAATAGTGATTTTGCTACAGGATTTGGCAAAATAGGGGGAGGGAAGAAAACAATAAATTGACTTTCTCGACTCTGCTATTTTACATGTTAAACATATACAATCAACTTATATTTTTCTGTTTTTCGTTTATGACTGTCTATCTTGTTATTTGTTATTTATTTAGTTATTATTATATTCGCGTTTTGTTTTAAATTTTGTTAAACAATTTTTTTTTTGTTTATTTTTTTCACTTAATAACATTTATTTTATTATCTTTTTATTTGTGTTTATACAAAGGGCCTTCCATAAAAACTAAGAGTAAAGTTATAAAAAAGTCAAGAAACATCTTTACAGCAAAAAATAAATTATTCTTTTCCAAAATACCTCAATTCAGGTGATTTGCTACGGTTCGATCGTTCAACCCACTTTTCAAAACAAGTTGAGAAGCTTTTGTCTGGAAGCTGCTTCAAAGAACCCTACACAGCTGAAATAATTTCTGAATCTGTATTAAATTTCCAGCCACGGAGCTTCTCCTTCAACATCGGAAACTGCGAAATTTGGACTGTAAGGGGGATGTGATATGATTATAATATTCCATTTACTAAGATATTGCTCAACAGAATTAGCGACACAGGCGAGCATTATTGTGATATGATCAAGGTGACCAGATTTTAACTTTTGAAAAGTGGGACACCATTGACAGGGAGGGGGGAGGTCTTGATTTAAAATTTGGTCCCTAAGAAATAACTACCTTTGGTACCTAAATAATTTACTTACCTAAATCGTCTGAATAGCATATTTGTTGACATCACTTGTTTAACTAGCAAGTAGTGCGATGTGTATCGCATGAGAGACAGTTACAGAACTCAATATACGAAAGCGTTACTTCGGGGGACTGAGGAGGGTTTTTGAGCTGTTTTTGAAAATTGTAGAGCAGTCATTCTTGTACAGTTCGACTGTATGTTTTGGACCATTATGTTGCTGTAAGATAAACGATTTCTGAAGTCCTAATTTTGAAGCGCTTTGACGTAGATTGTCTTTTAAAATGTTTAGATAACTGAATTGATTCCTTGTTCCATCAATTATTACTAAATTACCTACACCAGCCGCTGACATGCAACCCCAAGACGTAATTGAACCACCTTCGTGTTTAACAGTTCCTCTCCTGTTCTTTGGTTCGAGCTCTGCATTTGCTTTTCTCCACTCATTTTGGTGTCCATCTGATCCATAGATGTCGAATTTACTCTCATCTGTAAAAATTACAGAAATCCAGAAAATCTGGTCCTATTTTACATTCTCTTTATTAAAGATAAGTCTCTTTTTGCTATTAACTTTGCTTACGAACGGTTTTCTTCACATGTTCCAACCCTGGTATTCTGCCTTTCGTAGCACACGGTGAATTGTCTCAGGATTGCAAGATTTACCTAATTGGTGGTTTTCTACATCAGATTTTAATTTGGGAGCACTAATATTTGGATTTTCCTTAAATTTTCTAATAATATCCATACTTTCTCTATCAGTGAATATGAGTGGTTGACTAGTTCTAACCTTGTTTCTAGTACTGCCCTCTGTCCGAAATTTTCCAATAACTTTTTGCACTGTTGCAGGACTTTTCCTCGTGATCTCAGAGATTTCCCGTTGAGACTTACTCTTCTTGTGCAGTTTTATTATTAAACCTTTCAGATTTTGGGATAGGTCCTTTTCTGGTGGAGCCATTAGTAAATTATATAATTATTTAGCGTCTAACATAGAAAATTGCAGAAAAACCTTCAGAACTATCCGTAACATACAACATAATCATAAAGAAGTGTGTCTAGATTTTTGATTGACTTACAACCCTTAAATTTTCAAATTGCATACATACTTTTATGATGTAAGATTTTACTGGCAGATAAGAAAATGATCTTTAAAATTGTAAAGTAAATTAAGACGAAGTTCATTTTAGATATTCTTGAAGTGTTATTCAATACGGTATATTCTCCAAAGATATATATATATATATATATATATATATATATATATCATATTTATTTTAAAAATTTGGACTTTTCGACTGGAGACATAGGTGCATACTTACTTTTGTGACTAAGTGTATTTTAAAAAATCATCTTTCGAAAATATAAGGTCATTTTTGTCATGACCGCTCAATTATTTTTGTATAGTTAATTAAACTGCGATTGGCAACGCCAGTTGAATTCGGAGAAAGAAAACAGAACTTGAGAACATGGCGATGCTGCGAATGCGTCGAATTCGAAGTGCTATCTAGAACGATAATCCCCCCCCCCCCACCTTCTGATTTAAACTGTTTGTCTTTTTGTATGTGTCTGTCCAAGTCATTAATAAAGTGTTGAAAAATATTGAAGCTCTCCCAATCCTTCAAATGAAAACCTATTAAAAAGAACAATTAATGTACCTGTAAATATATCGCCTGCAAATAAAATAATTTGTGTGTGTTATTATTTGTGCCGCTTTATTAACATGTGCTTGCATGTTGTTGTTTTGGGAAAAGGGCCTCAACAAAATGCGTGGGCATAAAATAAAGGATATAGGGTGTAAAGCTCAAAGGAATGATATTATAATACATTATGATAGTAATTATTGCGTTTAGTTTGCTTTTGGTCCATTTACATTGCCTAGATATATTTGATTTACCATTTTATTGTCTGTCTTTTTTTAAATATTCGAACAGAATATATTATTGCCCTCTTTAACAATTTATCTTTTGTTCATATTTTAATAATGAATTTAATATTTGGTTTTTATGGCAGAATTGTCTGTTTTTATTCTTTTTGATGTTGACATTGGCATCATTTTTACACTTTAAAATGTTTTGCTTGCGAAAATAAAAATGCATTAGGAATTTGAAGAAGATATTTTCTTTTCTTTTCTCCACATAAGTAATTGCTTATGTGGAGCCTTGGGATTGGAAGTACACTTACTATACGCTTATTAATATTCATTTTGAATAATTCTACTTTTCTGAGAATTTAACAGGAAATAAAAGAAAAAAAAATTTAGCTCATGTTAAAATAAAATTAGCAGAGCTAATTTAATTTTTTTTGTTATTGTACTCATCCATCTACTTTTTATCATGTCACCTTGTGGCAAATGAATTAATGTGACAATGAATGGCAAAATGAAATATATTTATATTTTATTGTATGTAATTTTTTTTCCGAGGCTCCACAAATTAACGTTGCACCGGGGCCCACATTTGTTCGCGTCGGACCTTATACGTGATGCACGAGGAAATTAATATTTTGTTTTTACATAAACTGTAATACATATCTGAGAAGATAATTCAATTTAGTGTATAACACAAAATTCATTACTTCATAGTTTCCCGTAGTTCTTTTTATCATTTTCCTTTCCTTCCTTTTATCAGAAGGGTTTTCAATTGTTCTTCCAAAAATCCTTCATTAAACTTAGTACTTAAAGAACAATTTTAACTTTTGACATGACGTCACCTGATAGGAAAACCTGCGTTTCGACACAATCTTTCAATAATCACAACCATCATAATTGCGGAACACTACTAGCGTCTGTCAAAACTGAACGACCTTGTTCTTTGAGATCTACTTTCTCACTTAGCAACTGCATCTACGATAATATTTTTTTTCTTACCAAGCGATAAATTAATCGATTTTGTGAACCATACGTCAAGGGTTGCCGTACACAAATGTCAACATCCCTTCAGCTTTGTGAATAAGCTATCCTTTTTCAATTGGTTCTGCACTAAAACGGACAAGAGCAAATTTTGCTCTTCTTTTTTCATTTTTACTCAGGTTATGGGTATTAAATTGTCAACTCACGCGGTTTATTATGTAGTCGACAAAAAAAAGGGCTTCACGCTGATATGGAAGGTAAGTGATTACATTTACAACAGCGATAGCGCTAGTGTCGCTGGCCCCCTGAAAGATCGCCGGTTATTGTTGGTTCTTTTTTTTTTTTTTTTTTAAGTTGTTGAGCACACGTCGCCTCGTTCAAGTTGTTGACAATATCTTTTTGACAAATGAGGCGGCGACAGAAAAGGATTTTTTTCCACAAGCGTTTGAGATTATTTAATTAAAATTCTTAATAGTAGTTATTTTTAGAAAGCGTTTTAGGATATGTAGTTTATACTGAGTTTAACTGAATGCCGGTGATTTTTATCTAATTGAAATTCTCTCGGTAAATCTCGGAATATTATTTTTTTCAATTTAATTTTTCGTGTTCCGTATTTCAATTAATTTTTTTTAACTCTATAACATAAAATAATATCACAATTTTAATAAGTAATTATATAATAATTACTAATTTTAACTGCCTTTAGGACACAAATTTTACTTAAACAAAAAGCGCAAGATCATTCACTGCAGAAAAATTTCTTTGACTTGAATGCAAACAAGTTTGAAATATTGATGATCATTTTTACAGTTTCATATAGAAGTAATTCAATTAACTATAACTCTTTTTTAATTAAACTTATTAGCATTTTTTATTTAAGGGCAATTTTTATTATTTTACAAAATTTGATAAGGAAATAAAAAAAAATTTGTTTTATTTTATTCATTACAATTTAAAATGAAAACGAACACTGTTTTACCCTGGGAATTTTCTATAGAAAACAAGGTTATTTTTATAAATAGATTTTTTTTTTCTTTTCTTGAATGAAAATTAAAGAACTTACTTTAAAAATAAAGATAAGCCATACATTTAATATCTCACTCTTTCACAGAATCATTCATGCAATATTTTTAAAATTATAATACATTTATATAGAGCTAAATTTTTCCTTAGATCTTGCCAGCACTTTCGGAAGTGATTGACTTTCATTCTAACAAGCAAGATATCGATATATGAGAAACTTTTTATGAATATACGTACTTCATTGAAAGAATTAATTCTTATTTTTAAAATTATCGTTCCGATTAAGAATTTTGTATCACTTTATCTTCCATAAAAATTTATGCGAATAATTAAGATTTTAATTTTAATTACATTCAATAGCTTATGTTTTTGTATTCTAACTTTAATGTTGTTACATATAATTTTAATATTTAATCCTGAACATAGAAATTATAATTTTAAAATTATTTTCTTTGACGATGACTTGTTATGTTTATGATGTATTCAAAGAATGCAAATTCAGAATTAAAGTAATTATATATAATGAACAATACTTTTACTGGATGCATTTTTATGCGTACCTAGTACATTTTTTTGTTGAATAATCAAAGAAAATGTACTTTCTAAATTTCTCTCTCTTTTTCTTTGGTGCAAACGATTATTCAAGAATGAGAAAAGGACATTTTTCAAACATTTGATCTTTTCAAACACGTTCTAATGCATTGTTTAACATAGTTTTTAATTATTTAGTAATTGTTACATACTTTATTCAGTTTTTTTTTATTCATCTTTTTGTTAAAAGAAGAATAAAAATCAACAGAGAATGCAAACACTTTTTTAATAATTTAATTTTAACCAGAATAGATACATTTTTGAAAAACATTATGCCATTTTAAATAACAATTAAAGTTCTAAAAGATAATAATAGTTTTTAAAATGATCCCAATATGACTACTATGTAAGTTACGAAAAAGATTCTTTTAACGTATTGAAGTTAGGATGGCTTGTGTGTTGAATGAGATATTAAGAATCATATTTTCGTAATGGCATGTGTTCTATATTAATTGAAGTCAACATGGAAACATTGTTTCATTCAAGATTAACAAAAATGAAATATGATACTTACAAACACACTAGTTATTTACATATACTTTCAATATAAATAAATGTAACGATGTGGTTTTTTTTTATTATTATTTGTTTATTTAGATAGCGGTGTATTGTGAGAAAAGAGGTTCTGTTTCATCCTTTTAAGATGTACTCATTTGTTATGTTGCCATTTCCGGAATGTTCTATTTAATGCAAAGCGTGCAGTTAATATCTCACTTTTATAATTATTCTGACAGTTAAAACTGTAAAGTGGAAGGGGAAGAAACATGGCGTAAAAATAAACTGCTTTCGTGTCATTCTAAGGATCATTCGTTCCAAGCTTTAAAAATATCGCATTTCCTTCCTACAAATTATTCTATTTTTTATGTTTATTTGGGATTGGCAGTTATTGAAGAGAACTGTAATCCAACTGTGGACTTAGGGTATGTTAGCGAGTGACAAATCCAAACGCGAAAGAGAAATTACATTATGCTGAAAGATGGGTAATAAATTCTACGAGATTGTAGGTTCGTTATGGTATGTAATTTTCTGTACATAGAGTTATTCAACAGAAACAAGAATGTCGTTAACAGATGACAAAAAGTGATGATATCATTTTACACTAATAAAATTAATAATATTAAATGTAAAAACTGTATTACTTCAAAAGGTATTGAATAGACATTTATGTGCTTCTCACTGCTGAAACAAATGAAAACAAAACTAATTTATGTGACTCAACGAATTTTCTATCCTGGCTTTTATGCCTTTCTCTCAAAGTGAAATTTTCTGAAATTTCATTTGATTTATTCAATTAAAATTTTTAATATGACGCAAATAATTTTATTTTATTCTAAAAAATAAATAATTTATCTGATCTTATCTTCGTTAAATCCATTTTGGCATTTTCATGACTGAAATGGCGCATGCGCATATTCGACGAAAGTAATTTTTATAATGAATGCCCACCTACACATATTGTATTTTTTCAATCTAATAAAGCCTGAAATCTAATGAGGGGTATTTTTTATAATCTCCAAGATTAATTTTCCTGGAATCTATTGATCTAATTTTTATACATTAGTTTTTTTTTCTCGTTCTAATTTTACAATAACCTTCCAAATGTCTGTATTTAAAAACTTTTATAAATACAAACTTAAACATGCAATTCAACTTCTGAACTTTTTGAAAACTGATCAAATATCTTAGAATTATATCATTGATAATAAAGATTTAAAAACGTAGGAATATAAGATGGTACTAGTTAAATCACTTAATTTAACGTATAGATTCTAATTATGTATTTTTAACCGTAAATATTAGGTACAGACTAATAAGTCTTTCAAAAAATATAACTGAAATAAATGCTTATGATTCGCTTAAGTTTTAAGGCCACTTATTCTCTGACCTTGTATTTCTCAACACTAATTGTGTTCCCTAAATCTAACTGTATTTCATATTCCTGTATATTCCATTTGTATTAAATATTAATTAAAATGCATTATGTTATTTTTGAAAAGAAAGGTTTTCTGAAAAGGAAGATTTAATTACGTTTCTTTTAAAAAAAATTTCAGAAATCGTTTTGTAACTCTCCGCTTTCCACAAGAATAACATATATTTACAGTAGTAAGTGAAGCAGTATCCCTTTTAAAAAAGAAAATACATCAAATAAAACATGTTCACCATAAAAGGTGATAGCAATTTAAAAGTAAATAATTAAACAAAGATTATAAGTTTTTAAGAAACATATGTGCATATATTTGTAATATTAAGAATATTGATAATAAATGGAAATATATATTAATAATTTGGAAGGATATATAACCAGTGATAAAAATTTTTATAAAAAGGGACTATAAAGATTATATGAAAATAAAATTAATAAATAATAATGATACTAAACATTTTAGGAAAATGAGAATGTAATAATTAAAATGAGTAGCGTCTATGTGTAACAGTGTTCTTAATAACGGTTTTAAAAGATGGTAGTTTCTTTTAAAATGACTTGTTTTCAAACAACTTACCAATTAAATTAAATCTACTAATTAAATGTTTAATGAAAGAAATTAAGTTTTTCCCCCTAAAAAAAGGAAAAATGTAGTCATATCGTTAGTAATTTCCTTAAGGAGGGGGGAGGGAAACGCTCGTCTTCGCCCAATCTGAATATGATCGTTCGATCTTTAGAACATTTGATAAAACTAATAAAGTACTTTTTGCCCTCTATTTGCAGTTTATCTTACCGACTGTGATAATGACTTCAATTTTTTTTATTAACTTCTGATTGAAGGGGAGTTATAGTTATTTTTAATAACAAATCACATTAATTCAAATTATTGGAAATGAAATCATAAGGATTTTTTTTAAGAAATTTATCCAATATACTTTTTAGTTTGTGAATAACAAAAAATGTCTGGAACTGAATTTTTCAAGCTTTATTCATTAAATATCATTCGTTCTATTAAATGAAAAGTAATTATAAAAATTTTCAAGGAATAAAAATGTCATATTGTAAACATATCTTTAGATAATTATTTAATATACATTAAGATTTATAATGTGAATTATTTTATATATACAGTATTCTCTCGGTAATCCGGCAAAAATTGAACCAGAGTACCATTGGATTACCTAAAAAGTCGGATTACTGGAAAATCACTAATAATAACACATTTTAGTAGCAAAGGCTGTGCTACTAAAATGTGCATGTACTGTATTAAATTTTATTGAATAAAATTTAATACAGTACATGCCAATAAAATGTAAAACACATGAAATTCATTTAAAAAATGCATTGTTTTGATGTATTACATTATTTTATTGAAGCAGAAGATATAAAATAACGCCTGTAAGGCTTGTCTGTGTAAGAGCTCCCGATTACTGTCTGGGCCCGAAAAGTGAAGTGCCGGATTATAGAGGGAAAACTGTATTAAAATGTATGTCAATAGTCGCATGTCAATTGTATATATTTATGTAGTTTCTTTAAAAAAATGTATTTTGCTTGAGGAATATTTACTTTATAACAAAACAATATCATTTATTTAGTGCTAATCCAATTATTAATTTCGTTTGTAACGAATCATTATTATTAGCAGACATAGTGACTTAATAATAAACAGCCAAAAACCTTCAACTAGCTTATTCAAACTTTGAATAAGTAATCTCATTATAAATTCACTATGTGAAGCGGTCCTTAACCAAATATTACAATAAAGAACTTAATTCTTACTCTAAACAGTAGACTTGAAGCAACAAATAAATTTCTAATGATGCGTTGTCACTTGATCGAGATTCAGAATTATGAGGTCCGTCGCCAATAGCCCTCGTGTAGCTTCCAGCGCTACAAAAATTAAGCCAGCCAATTTAATAATCTGTGTCAGGTATACATGTTCAGCATATTGTCATACAGTTACGCGAACTAATATAGTGTATCTGTTAATATCTCCAATTCTTCTATATCCTCTCCTATTTACTACTCTTCTTTATATAAAGTAAGGCTCATTTACATATATTAGGATTATCTCACAAGGCAAAGTTCGCAGATCAAACACCGTAGTAAAATTGCTCCAGAGGTTAGTAGAAGGGAAATGCGCTGAAAACCGTGATAATTCATTCTAAATGTTATTCAAATGTATCAATCTATTGAACTTGTTACTAAGAAATAGAATAAATATTAAAATTCAAATGAATTCAATTAATATAAGGAATTAAAGTTTTAATTGAAATTCACGAGCAACAATAAGTTTATAATCCTAATTTCAAACATAATTAGTACTTAATTGCTTAATTAAGGAAATAAGCAATTATCTAAATCAATATAATTATGATAACACATTTTGATGGATTCCTTTACTCCTAAGGTATTTTAACCGATTAATGACGAAAATTCGCCTACAATTATAAAGAAAACAAATTTACACTGAAACAGCACTCTAAAAATGAAATTTTCATTCTCATATCTTAGGTACTTCAAATATTGCTTGGCTTCAAATTCCATTTCATTTTACCCTATTGAGAAATGTGTTGACAGATGTTTTGTCAGCTAATATATTTCACAGTGCTTCAGAAGTCTTAAAATGTAACCACCATGCAATTTTATCTGGTGAGAATTTAGTTTTATTGACGTAAGAGAAGTTTTTAGTCGATATCTCATTCCGGAATTTTTTTTTTTTATTTTATCATAAGTTATTAATAGCTAGAATTAAAGGGTTATTGGCTTCATCGTTACTACTGATTTTTTATAATTAAAAATGGAACTTATTTAGTTTTGTTGGAAAAAAATTTTTGGTATGTAATAAATCAAAATAGTAAGGATATTTTAAGGACAGTATTACATTATTACTTCTCATCGTTTCACTTTATTGTAGTATCTCAGCGATATAATTGAGCAAATATATCACTCATTCCTTTCCATTCTAACTTAAGCATTCTTACCACAATATTTTAATTTTAG
This sequence comes from Nephila pilipes, assembly GCA_019974015.1. Classification (NCBI taxonomy): domain Eukaryota; kingdom Metazoa; phylum Arthropoda; class Arachnida; order Araneae; family Nephilidae; genus Nephila; species Nephila pilipes. The sequence goes on along the minus strand of BMAW01130662.1, from coordinate 125,791 downwards.
ACCCATTTAGTCCTTTTGTTATTTTATTTACCCTTTGTCCTACGATAAAATATTTTATCAAAATATTTAAAAGATTTTCATTACTGAAATATTTTCATTATTAGTCATTTTTATAAATATATAATAGGCGAAAATTATTTTTGTGCGTACTATCAATTCACTTCTTTTGTAGTCAATTCAACTGCCAAATGAACACATAAGAAAACCATTGCTTTAAATGATACGCGCGCGTTTAAAACACTCAATCACTCTTATCTCAATTTTTTACGCTTTCAATCATTTATTTGGCATTATTTTTAGTCGTGGCTGTAATATAATAATTGAGACTAATGAATAAAATATTTTATTGTTGCGCCTTTTAAATATTTACAATGTGAAATAAAAGAAATTGTATAATTTCTTAAAGGAGAACAATTTTTTCATTACACGCTATAAACTCAATTTTTCATAGCCAACTCAACTGTTCAAATGAACACATAGGTCATCCATGACCTTCAATGATACGCTTAAATGTCACTTTTTTACGTTTTCATACATTTACAAATAATTTTTGTTTAATTTACTCGTAATTCTATAATATAGTATTTAATTGATACAGATATATAATTAAAATATTATCATCACTTATGTATTTTTATTATTACTAAGTTTAAATATTTATAGTGTGAAGAAAGAAACAGTTTTTTTAAAATTTTTGAAAATAAAGTGTTATATTTGTACACACTATCATTTTTATAGTAAATTCAACTGTTCAATTAAACGCATTGGTTACCCATTACCTTCAATGATACTCTCAGATACAAGTTTTTACTCTTTAATCCATTTACATATCATTATTGTTTAATTTACTCGTAATCCCATAATATAGTATAACTAATACTAATCACTAAAACATTATCATTATTAAAGCATTTCTGTTATTGCTAATTGAAAATATTTATTACGTGAAATAAAATAAATATTTAATTTTTAAAGGGTGATTTATTTGTACACAATATCAATTCATTTTTATATTCAACTAAGCCATTGAAACGAACACATTGGTCACCCATTATCTTCAATGATGCGCTTTAACTCAATCATTCTGACCTCAATCATTTTTCTCTTCGATCCATTTATCTCTCATTGTTGTTTAATTTACTCGTGATCCTGTGAACGACATTCGGCCCCATGACTGACAGAGAGTCTGCCGACACTGACTCAGCGGCACCATGATGAGTCTTTATCACATCAGAGTAGAGGCAATTTCTAGAAAGCAAAAAATAAACACGGAAATGTGCGATTACATTCACTTTTGATGTTACCAAATGTACCTCTCATGCGTGCCAGATAAACCCTTTAAGTAATAGTCTTACCAACTGCTTGGCATCGCCGGAAACCTAACATGGAAGACAAGTTCTTTGAATAAGGTTCCTCCACTTAACCAAATGCACGCTACGTTTGGCTTTCTTTTATTGGAAAGGATGGTAATTGCTCAAGTATTGAAGAGCGTTCGAGTGAGACGATGTGATTTCTTGATAATTTTGTTTGGACTTGTATCAGAACAATTTAGGTATGCTTTTGTGAATTTTATGTTTGTGTAAAATGCGTACCTCGAATGTAGAGTTCCAACTTTAAAAATTGGTTTCGGCTTGTGGAGAATTATGTGAATTATGTTACCGAGTGTGCATTATTCCTTAGGAATATTGAGAAAGTGATTTGTAAAAGTAAAATATTTTAAAGTAATGACAGCCGAAATTTTTGATTGTTTACGAGTCATCATCTTTGATGCATGTAGAGAAACATGTATACAGAAATTATGCTGGAGTAACATCTGAAAACACTTCTATCAAATTCACTTTGATTTAGATTCGATTTGTTTATTACAGTATTGAATGTTCTTTTTATTTAAAGTATCATTTAGAAAGTAATAATTTATGTTACGAAAATATACAGTATTCTTCTCTCAATTAAAATACTTAATCAAAAGCTGTTTCGACTGAAAAGCCAACAACCTGAATTTATTTATTTATTAACGTCACGCATAGAAGCAGCATGAGGACTACTGGCGAAGGGCCTCATAATTTTGAACGTCGGTCAAGTGACAAGGACGATACTCAAGTAGGCACCCCTATTTCCAAACGTTAGGTCATTGAACTTCTATAGATTTAATTTGCTCTTTAAGTGGTTTCAGTTCTACAATCTACGACTGGATGATAACTACGTCGGCTATGAGCTGGCGACCATGACCATTTAGCTACCGAAGCTGTTAACAACCTGAAACAAAGCATATTTCAATAAAAAATATCAATTATACAGGGAAATTCCAAGATAACATAGAAACGATAAGATAATTTTTGGAACATATTTGGGAATGAAATATTAATTAAAATTAAAAAAAAACTGATAAGATATGCAGGGCTAAAAAGGATGAATTACAATTTCAAGGTAATATATACGCAAGAAAGATTATTTCATTCATATGCTAAAAAATGAAACATTAGTAAAAATTTAAAATGATAAGATAGCTGGGCGCCGAGTGTGTGAAACAAGACGAAAATATTAAAAATGTAACAATAATTATCTATAATCTGTGATTAAAATAAGTTATCAATGTATTAAAAAGGAATGAAACCATCATTTTTACAGAATAGATACTTATTAAATAAAACGCATATACTATTCAGAAATTCCAATCAACCTTAAATTTAACAGATAATTTAAGAAACAAAGTAATAATATAAAAATTGTATTTGCGTTTAATTGTTGATTATATATGTGTAATAATACCGCATCAATAATTTTTATATTGATATTATAAATACTTTTTTGATGCTACAATGTATGAATATTACTGATTTAAGGATTTTAATTGCATTAATTTTTTTAATTAATAATTTAGGAGAAAACTTTCATTTTAATGAAATTTAACTTAAAAATATTTTTTTTTAAAATTCCTTAAAAACTTTATATATTAAATTAGTATATAATAATTATAATTGCTCCGGAATTTTTAATATACTAAGACTTTAAAACTTTTAATGACGAAAGTATTTTTTAACGGATAAAAAACAACTTTTTTACGATTAAATATAACGAGTTATTTGTTTTGCATAATTAAAATTGTAATATCGTGATTAAATTACCATTCAATAGTTAAGTGTTCTTTAAGTTTGTAATACTTAAACTATTAAAACAAATCAATTATTTTGAACGTTTTTTATTTTCCCACTTAAGCGATTTCCTTTCCTTTTTTTTTCTCTTTTTTTTAACTGATAAACAGTGAGAAGATTTTCATCATACCTCTCAAGTGAGAATTACTCATCTGTATAACTTGTCAAAAAATAACAATCCTGTGACTGACGTTAGTTAAATAAGTTGGAAAAATCCGATGTGATAATCTGAAAAAAATATTTCCCATCACGTTCGCCTTGCCATTTTCTCATAATTTTTTTACTCACTTATAATACTTGCTTAGCAAACATTGAGGGAAAAAAATTTAGTTCAGAAAGATCTTTTTATCACTCTTCATTAGAGTCATAATATATTTTTGCAATTAAATGGTACCAAAACATGTATTTACATAAACATCAATTTCTGGCAAATGCTTGTTTTTTGGTGTTTGTGAATTTATATAAAACTTAATTTATGTAAATTAATTATGTCGTGTATTAAATGAAATAAAGAAGCAATCATTTCAAGATGCATCTATTAGCTTATAAGATATATGTACAGATAATTTCTTGTTGTTTTGTTCAAAGTTATTTCGTATAATGATTTCTTAAATTTGTTCTGCAATTATCATTACTTATCTGGGTTCTTTTTCACTATTTCGAAGCCGGAATTCAAGATAAATGTTGTTGTAAATATTGTCTTTTCGTTGTAAACATCATTCCTTTTCATTTTTAATTATTTTATTTATTTGTTGTACTTATTTAATTTTTGACAATTTTAATATTTTCCATCAAGTCAATTTGACGCATATTGTGGACTATTTAATTTGTAGAATAACTTCGTTAACTTAACAATTTACCGAAGGAAAAAAAATTAAAAAGAAATATTTTAAAGGAAATCTTAAGATCTAACTCGCGCATAATTGTATTATTGAATAACTTTAATGTTAGTAAGATTCCCTGTTAACATAAAAACGAGTTAAAAATACTAACTTACGAGTTTATTTCTCTGGCCCGGGATTAACCAGTTAATCGAATTAATCTATAAATTGTCGAAAATTAGGTGAAACTCTATATATTCTGAAAACGATAATATCTTTATTATCGATTTGTTGAATTATTTGATTTATGTTCCACAATTTCTTATTAAGATTTCGGTTGACATGCGTCCATTGTCATCACCGTGGGCACGCGGCCGGAATTGTTTTCGTCGAATCGAGAATTCGAGTTCTGATGTCATTTAAGACCCGTTGTGTAACGGAGCTGATGCACCTTTAATCTGATATCCTATTGGCGTGGAAGGAGACAGCTGATGTGTCGTCCTCGTCACTTAACCGACGTTCAAAATAACGAAGTCTACCGCCGATAGCCCTCGTGTTGCTTTTCAGTGTGACATTAAAAACAATCCCATCCCATCTCATCGATACGCCTTCGTGAATTTCCGTGTGTAATGGAGTTTTCTTTTGCTGTTCTAGATTATTTATTTTAGTAGTATGGAATAAAATGCATTTGAAAGAATATATATATAAAGAAATGTTTCGGTACTTGTCTATTATAGCGGCGCCCGTCAAATAATGATTACGCCAAGTTGTTGCCAAACTTGTGAAGCCTATCTTTTGATATAACGTACTTGGCGATATTTCTTAGTCACTTGGCAATTAACCATCTGGCGCCATTATAATAGATAAGTACCAATGTTTCTCTAGAGCTATTGTTTTTCAGAATTTTGTTAATATTTTTAAATATTTATTAAAGATCTGAAGACTCTCATCCAGCATTTGAAATTAATCATAAAAAAGGCTTTCAATAATATGAAAAAATAAAGTAATGCCAGTGAAACCATCCTTTTTTTATGATCTTTTACATATTTTTTTTAAAAAAAATAATCAATTTCACTGCTTGTAATATGAGTAGCCAACAATGTAAACTGAACAATTAGTAAAATTAAAAGAGCACCACTCCTTTAAGGGAGAATGCATGCTATCTCCTCTTCGCACCTATGAAAAATGGTGATTTACCACTCGTGAATTGGGTGAAAGCAGGGAAATGTTCTCAGAATCTGTAGTAGTGTTTAGAAGATTTATTTTAAGCTTTATTTATAATCAAGTAATTTCCTTAGGAACTTTCTATAGTTTGTTTTATAGGTATATCTATGTTAATTCAAATTGTTTAAGAAAAATGTTTTTAAAATACGGTTGCGAAAAAAAAAGAAACAATGATTCGTATTTTATGTTATTTTTACTAAAATTTTGTTTAAAAAAATACACTAGATAAATTATGTCTTATTACTTATAAAAATGAGCAATATATATTTAGATATATTAAGAATATTTGAGGAAAAATATTTTGAATCAGTTATCGTATTTCTTGTTTATACCCCTAAAACTGAAATTCATATTGTTTCAGTTATTAGTTAATCGTTCATCAAAACATTTGAATTTTCTCTTATATAAAACTTGCGTTGCAGAATTTATTTCAGTTATTAAATAACACGAATCACCGTGAAAGCTACAAGAAAATATTTTATGTATCAGCAAAGCAAAAAAAGAATAAAGGATATAATTTTTTTGCTTTGTGTGGAAAATAAAAGTAAAAAGTCGTAAAATGTAATAGTGAGTGAAACTGTAATGCAATTTTAAGACATCCTTTTTCCGGACGTGTTGAATTTACTGTTCTTTAATTACTTAATTTATGTTTACTTTATTCATTATCTGTAGAACTATTTTGATAAATTTATGTTTTGTTTCACATAGATTTCACTCCATGTTTATACCTGCAGTTTTAAAAAAAATCAATTACGTTTCTGGAGGAAAGACATGGTTTTTAAGTCTAGAATTCTGGGTTATATCTAAAAGCAGAAAAAAAAATCGTCTTAGGTATTATGTTTAAAAATTTTTTGTGTTCATTAACGTTCTCGAGCAGGAATGGGGAACACGATGTTTTTTAATAGGATTCAAAATTTGCTGGAGAAAATGTTTAATTTCATATACATCTTTGTTTCTTCTTTTATTCCTCAAATTCCTTCTTTTATTCCTTTTTCTCTCAAATTAATATTATTTCTTAACCAGGATGATGTAATAATTTAATAAATCATAGTTTATCGTAACTAACTTTTTTCACATTTTGCTTGTTCTTGAAAATTATTTTATTCTTTTATGAATGTTTGATTATTAATTTATTATAATTATCTTACAAAAAATTATTGTATGCATTGTTAAATACATTGCTAAAACTTTAATAAAAACGAATGGAAATATAGACTAAATATGCATGCAAATATTTTGCAATTTTATATTAATAAATTTAGAATTCTGAGGCATGTAAATTACTTAGATATCGATTGATTTATATTATATGCGCTCATTATATTTCGATGTTAAAGTGACATCTTTCACACCAGGCTTAGCTAAATTTATTTATATAATCATAACAATTTAATGTCACTCTTAATTGTCTTGACTAAATTTTTGTTATGTATTCTTATATTGTGATGTTATAATAGCATGCTTTACTTATTTGCTTATCTTTATTGCATGTACTTCTATATTGTAAGATTAAAATGCCTCACACACTCAGCGTTTTTGTATAATTTATTCTTTAAGTTAGTTAATACAGTATTATGTTATTAAATACAATACAAATATAAGGCTCTAAACTTTTTTTAAATATTGCGATCTATAATTTATTCGAAAATTGAATTTTGTAATTTGTCAAAAATTTAAAAACAAAGGTTTGAATTTTCGTGTATTTATGGATTAATCCTAATTCGATTTTTAAGTTTATTGTTTGAGTTTATTTTCATCAGAAATAGCTGAAAAAAATTATAGATTTTTCAAAATATAATTTTTATGAGCTAGAACTTCTAACCATAAGAAATTTTGTCATACATCGAAGCAAAATTACATTTTTATTTTCATTAAAACAATTATTATTATTATTATTATTCTGTACCAAATAATTCTAGTGTGAATACAGCTCGTAATTCGTGTTGATTCCATTTCTTTGTACACAATCTTATCCAAACGAAGATAGTTTTGTTTGTGATAAATAAATGTAACTGATAATGACATTAACAAAGATAATGACGAATCGTGTGGCTCTTCCTTATTCAAGCAGACTTCTTTTCATGGGTAGATTTCAAAGTTGATAAAAATTTTAAAAATTCGAAAAAAAAAAGACGTGCATTTAAGTTTAATTATTTTCTAAATAACAATGTAATTCATATTTTAAAGGAGAAAAAATCGTTTGAAGTTTGTTATCTATCAAAATAAAGGGTTTTGACCTGTATTTTTATGTGTTTATGTGATGCTTTATCCTTGAAGAATCAAGAATTCGATAATCAAAACCGGATATGAACAGGTGTTATTTTTCTTATTTTACGAAAGCAATTGTGTAAGATTTTAACTTAAAATATAGTTCCTGTTTCCTTAAACTTCTACATCACATCTTTAATGTTTTACTGAGTCAAGATAAATTGAAGATCAAATCAAATTGAAACATAATGTCTCCCTGTGTAATCGAACTTGATTTTCAATAAATTTTTTTGTTCATTAGTAATTTGTATTTCTTATCAAATATCGATTATTTAAACTCGATTCAGAATCTTTTCGAAAAAGTGTGATTTTCATATTCTATCAATAAATATTTAAATATAATAAATATATTTAATAAAAAACTTGTGCATCAATTGAAATCATAATTCAATTTGTAAAATTGCGTTACAAGATTGAAAATATATTCTAGATAAATTTATATTACTTCATGTGAATTTAATTTTTGATCAGAAAAAAAGTTCTTGTGTATATTATATTTCTCTTTATAACTAACATTACCATTTCCTACAAATTCCATCCGTAAACTCTTTACTCATCAGTAATTACAGGAAACACAAATTTAAATTTTGAGATTTTCTGTTCCTTAATTGAGGACATTTTATTCCTTTTTTTTTTACTTAGAATTAGTTTTTATTCATATATTTTTTATTTGCTTGAATTCTTCAGAGTTTTTTTTTTTATTGGAGTAGATATTTTCTCCTATAATTAATTTTTAAGTTTTTCTGATAAAGATCATGATAGATTTTTGATTTGTATAATTTTGCATCAATATAAATCTAAGATGTTTCAAATATTATCATTTGCTTTTAAAAATATTTTGAAGATTTTTTGTTAGGTATTGAAATATTACTGAAATGCTTTAAATGGCATCTGTAACAAAAATGTATTTTAAAAGCCGCAATCGAATGCGAGAATTTAGTTATTATTTTAATACTGGACAAAAGATGTAAATATATAATAAATATTATAAGTTTTAGGGAATAATTTGTTAATTATGGACTTGAAAAGTAAATTCTCTAAAGTAATTTTCTTTAATTTGCAGTAAATTTGAAGTATTTTATTTTATGCATTTTTGTTCTTATTGACCAGTTGTAAAAATAAATGATTTAATGTACCTTTTTTAATGCAGTATCGGCTTTTTTGAAATTACCGACATATGCAGATTTGAATTTCTGACTTTACCCAGAGAAATATTAACAATATTGTTCTTGCATTCCTTACTTCAAATATTAAAATAATATTGATTTAAAACAATTGTTGGTATAATATAACTAAATTAAAATGCTAAAATGAAACAAACAACTTCGTTTTACTAATTTTAAGAAAAATATTTTAATGTGTTCATAAAACATATAATATTTTTACATTTCGAATAACTACGATGGCATAATTAAAGAAATAAATACATTATTTTTAGTATAAATATGTATAATAAGCTAAACCTCATTGCGAAAATTCCGTAAGAAGTGGTGAAGATAGGGTTTCCTTTTATTCAATGGCTTTTAGAAAAATGAGACTTCTGGTCCAAGAAATAGAACAATTTCATATTCCATTTGTTCTATATTACTTGAAGCGTATTAAACTTTTTTTCGGGAAGATGTTTATGTCATCAACTATTTGATTTGAAATCATTTAATAAACAAGAGCTTATACCATTAAGTAGACATATGTCAACGTCGAATTTAATATATGTTATCCCCAAACTGATCTTATTTTTCATTAGCTAAGTGACTTATTCGTTCTTTATATATCCATGTTCCAGAAATATGTGTTTGCTAAGGTATCGAAAAACTTTTCGAACTAAATTAACAAATTGATTCCTTTCATCTTTATTATACGAAAATGTTTTTCCGCCTTTATTTGTGGCGAACTTCGTCCACAAATTCACGCAGCAAAGTTATCTAAATCAATCATTTTCATATTTTGATTGAATTGTCAATTTATTTGTGAATTTAATGTGTTGATTAAATTTTTAATTTATATCTTAACGGCAAAGATTTAATATTAGCTCGGATTTTAATATTGGAATTATTGCTAATTGCCAGTATAAGCCAGTACACACGGCTTGCGTGTTTTTTAAAATCATCAAAGTTTTATAAATGAGATATTGAGTTTCCTTTTCAAAAGAGAGTTGAATTTTATATTTGATCCTTCGTTTCATCCTAATTTTTTTAAAATATATATATTTGCATTTTTAAGTCAATGAAATTCGTCCACATATCGAAGAGAAAATGCTACCTAAGTTTACTTATCCTATTTATTAAATAGGCAATTGTTAAGTAAATATGATTCTCTGACTTATTACTTCAATTTATTTTCAAACTATTTGTTATCAATTTGTTTGTATTTGATATTAGAATTATTGTTCATGTCGAGTAGGATATGCAAATTCATAGAATTCGCGCTTTCATTTTGTTATAAAGTTATTTACTCATAACCATTGAATGTAAAATATTATTTTTCTAAACTGAACTGGATTTCATGACGGAAAAATAGCTATAATTTTAGCATACATTTGGAACTGTAGATACAAATTTAAAGATTATCATCAACAACTTTTGAAATCGTGCGAAACGCTCTAGTTGTGAGAAGAAAGAACAAAGAGGATGACTAAATTGTTGAAAGCTTAATTGCTATCTGTTTTGGATTCAGTCCACTGCATTATTAGCGTATATTTCATTACTTAATGAGGCCTCCAGAGGATGAAGTTCGAAGTGACATCAATAGACGTTATTTCAAAACAACTTTATCGATACATTTTCTATGGATGTGCATTGTGTTCGTATTAAATTTCCATTGAACCAAAATGAAGCAATTTGAATGCAACTTTATGATGCATTTAGATTATTGACATTTTGATCTTTTGGAGTGGATTTAATTTGGATAAGTTAGGATTTATAAATATTTAAAATTCCTGATAATGCGGCCTCTTTTCTATTAATGCAGACTCTCAGAGGCTTACATTCTTTATGTGAATACGGACATCTAGACCTCGAAGTACCCTAGAGATCTTTTTCCATGGGGTTAATTACATTTGGTAACATGGACAACAATCCCGGGATACCTTGCGATCCTTCTCTATTTTCAACACTTCGTCTTGTCGAATAATTTTTATCTTCTCTTCTCCATTTTTTCAAACATCTAAATCACATATACGCATTATTTGGCGCAACATAAGCAGATTTGTTTCTTGTTCCATCTCTCTCTCTCTCTCTTTCTATCTATCTCTTTCTCTCTCTCTTTCTATCTATCTCTTTCTCTCTCTCTCTCTCTATCTTTCTCTCTCTCTCTTTCTCTCTCTCTCTCTCTCTCTCTCTCTTTCTCTCTCTCTCTCTCTCTCTCTCTCTCTATATATATATATATATATAAATCTCAAATTATATATATACATTACACAAAAATTGAAAAACGATTAATATTTAGAAAAAAATGTATGAAATCGAAAATTTATTTCTGGAAAGCGTTACACGGTAATGTGTGAAATTATACTCTCTTAAGACTTAGAGTTATGACGCATAAATAAAATACCAAATTGAACATGTTAACAAAACAAAAAAATACGTTAAAAATGCCTACTTTCAAGTGAAAGAATTCGAGAGAATTAGGACGAGGAGCGAATAATGAATTCGAATTAAATTTAAAGTAGGATTGTGATACTGATTCTTTCATTAACGTTGCACTGAGAAGCAATACGATGGCCACTGGCGATGTATCTCGTAATTTTGAACCTCGGTCAAATGACAAGTACGATATCTTGAGCCAGCACCTCGCTCTCAAAACTTCCACACCATACCAAAAGAAAGACTTGGGAACGTCGGCCAGATTTAACTTACATCAATTCCACTACACGGCGGCTCTTAAGTGGTATCGAACCTACGACTTAACAAAAACAACGCTATTCGCGACCATGGCTACTATTCCACTGTGGTCACAATTTAAAGGGGGGTCTTATTGTCAAAGCAGGTCTCGCCTTGTCCTCAAAGAACACGTAGAAATTTTGGAGTGAGATTTTAAGTCAGGTTTAATCTTGCCATTTTATCGATTTTCAAAACTATGAATGAAGCCGTTATTGTATCTGGCCTTGGTATTTTTCATGTTGTATTTGATGCCTCAAGTGCAGTCTTCAGAATGTATTAGGACTGAATGGAAAAAGTTCTTAACTTCCATCAGTACATTCATTTTTCAATCTTCAACAAAATAAAACATCATTATTATCAATAGTTAATTATACTTATTTTTGTGGACTTACTAGCATTCTGTGTTTATAATGACAGAATTAACGTGGATATAATGGGAATTAACTTTCCTATTTGTTTGGTATTACAGCTTCTAAAAAGTAGTAAAAAATTTATAAGGCTGTCTTCGCCTATTTTCATGGAATATAATCCTAATTCAAAACAAATTTTCAAGTAGAAAAATGTATTGTTTTTAGAATAAGAATTGTAAGGTTATAACGATTTTTTTTTTTTTTTTTTATCAAGAACTTTTTTTAGAATTTTAGAAAGAGTGAGTGATGGTGAAGTTTATAATGACACGCAAGAGCCAGATACGATTATGATGTTCCAAACAAGGTGTAACTATGATCTAGATGTTTTTTAAAAAAAAAACCATGGTAAGAAAAAATTGGTTTACAAGCAGGAGAGTCGAAAATAGAGAAGGATCGCAAGCGAATCCTGGGATCGCGTCACCTGTGTTTATCAAAGACAGTAAACCACATGAAATAGAAAAAGATCATTAGGGTGCCTCGGAGTAATGATTCACATATTTACCTGCAGAAAAAAAAGCCCCTAAAGGTTTTAGAACTTTTAAATTTTTAATAAATGCGTATTTTTTTTTTTTTACCTTTTTTTTGAGGTATAAAATTAAAAAGTTAGGTTGAACTAAAAGCAAGTTTATTTTAGAGAAAAATCCATTTATTCCAATTGAGCTTAGTTACATGTTGGAATAAATTGATATCTATGAATAGAAACAGAATCTGAATATATCAGTAATAAAATAATATTTTTTATTTGAAAAATTAATTCCAATTTGGATTTCTTTTTCTGTTACTTCAAACCAAAGTTGTATAATTACAAGAATTTTGCAAAATAATATCATTGTGAATATTGTCATCTGCGCGTTTTAAATCTCTATAATATTTTATGGAAAAAATTATGTTATGTTGTTTGAGTTATACTTCTGTAAGACTTTCTCTGTTTGCTGATAAACTGAAACCCTACTCTCCTATACCTCTGATTTCGTAAATTTACTTTTCATTAAATTCAACAAATCCTTTAATCTTTGATTATTTAATACTCGAAAGAATGAGAAAGAGTTTGATTTTTATACTTTCATTTCAGGTATCTATATCGTAGATAAAATTTTAAACATTACAATATTTCTTACAAAATATATAGCATGCAAATTGAATGTTTATAATTCAAATTAAAAATAAGAACTTATGCAAAACTATTTTTCGAGAACTATTGCGTTTTTAAAAATTTTAAATCAATTTATTTAATGGGATAAGCTTTTATCGCTTATTTTTGCGTTTTTTAAATAACCAGTTATTTTCGTCTTAGTAATACCCTGGCTTTAAAGATTTTTTCCGCTTTTTGTATTCTATACTTTATTTTGGATATAATTTTTCAAAATGTTTTTCAATTTATATTTTTGGTGTTATAGTCATTTTTTAAATAATATATTTTGTTGATGGGGATAGTTAGGCTTATAATTCTAGAAAAACTCAGCGCTCTTAATACTCTAAAGCCTGCTACATTATAAATATATTATTCTCCTTTCATGTACTTTCACAAAAAATAGTAAGTTTTTTTAATTTTTCAAAATGTTTTTCAAATTTTTCTAATTGCTTGATATTTTTTTATCATTCTGTTATATATATATATATATAATAAAAGTGTATAACTATAATAAATAATACGCATTCTGTCTAATCTAAACACCTCGTAAATCTTTTTAACGAAAAAAAATTCCGCTTGTCTTAAAATTTATTGAAAATTTGTTTCTTATACCATTACAAGAACAATATTGCAGGTTATTACTGCATGTACATTTTCTTACGATTTTAATACTTTAATGCTTTTCTTCGAGAATGTGACCTGCATCTTTCCTTATATGGCCTCTCTTTTGGCTTCTGATTATAGATTTATTTCAGAAGCAAAAAAGGGAAGGAAAAAAAATGTTTCCAATCGTTTACTTACATTCTTCTTTCACTTGTAAAGCTTCCTTTCCTTCAATTACAATGAGCGAAAATAATAAAGAATTTTTTTCTGAAGGAACATCTCTTCATGGTAAACTTCAGTCAGCTTCAACTATGTCAAACTCAAGCAATTAATTTATCCTTGTTCGCAGCTCAGTTTCCTGAGGGAAGCTGCGATTGGACAAATTTGGTCCAAAGCTGTATGACGTCACTTATAGCTGACGTCACTGAATGGCCACTCTCCGCTTTTTAATACTCGTATCGGGGTTTATTGTTGAATTGAAGCGTATGATGTTGAACTTGGAGTAGTACGCGCTGTTTTGTTTTTTAAAAAAAATTATGCATTTTTAAACTTCTGCCTCAAGTTGGATATTTGTGTTTTTATTTTACTGCAATGAATTTTTGCCTTTATTGAGGATATTTTATGCGTTTTTTTTAAATATTTATTGCAAAAAAAAAAAGGATATTCTGCAATTTTTTTGTGAATTGTAGTGTATTATGTGTTTGCGAGAAGTGGTTATAGTAACTATATAACTATTTTATGAGAGCAATGGAAACTGACTCACAATATTTGGATATTCTTAAAAATACCTGCGACAAAACTTTTTATATGATTTGTTTGTTCTCTAAATTCAACGAATTTATTTTAATCTACTAACGAGAGTATGTTAAAATCGTGCAGAAAGTTTGCAAGGAAAAAAATAGTAAGTTTGAAAAAATGTTTTTATTTTGTATTATTTTTAAGAAATCATTTAATATGAAAAAATAATATATTCGATATCTTGACTCTTTAATATCTTGACTCTTTAATATAAAATCCATATAAATAATTCATGAAGTTCATATATCTTATGAAAATTAATAATCTTATTAATCTGAAAAAATTATAAGTAAAATTATTACTCTTTGGAAGAAACACAAGGAGTTAAAATTATTATCACATTTCGTTAATATGAATTATTATTACTATTTTGCATTTTAATGTAACTTTTTGCTTTAAATAAAACCTTTATATACTAATTATTCTAGATAATGTATTGCAAAATGTATATTCGCGTCAAATATTTTTACATTTCCGCAAAAAATATTTTTAAAAAAATATATTTTTGTAAATTTAATTAAAAAATTAAAACTTATTAACTAAGAATTTTATTCTTTATGTAAATTTTTTTCTTCTTTGAACATAATTTATATAAAAATTAATTTATACAAATATTTTTATAATGCTTTTGAGTTCTTTATAGAATTTTATTCCTAATCATGATAAACTAAATCTAATAATATAAAATCCAGTCTATCAGTCTTTTTAATTCCTAATTTAAATTTTTTTGGAAGAAATAGAGCTGTTAATGAACTATTATTTTGCAATCGCGAAGTTTGTGGAAAAGGTAAATGTGGAAAGGTAAATGTGCACGCGCATGTATATGTAGATTCTTTTATTGCGAATATAAACTTTAAACTTCATACAAGTTATAAATACTTTATGAAAGGTAAAAATTTGCATATGTGTTAGTATAAAATTTGTGATTATATATACTTTATAAAACTCTTAGAATTTTTATACTTAAATTTAATTAGAATTAATAAAATCAAAATACTTGACTATATTTTAGTATTAATTTTATGTTTTCGGAGAAATAACAAATTTTATACCCAACTAAAGCCTTACATTTTAAAAATGCTTTTGAATGTCGAATTACTTAATTATTTGCTTTTTTTTTTATCTCAATGTTTGTAATTATTGCTGATAATTTTTCTACGTGATTATGTGCTTAACTTCATTGTTTTAATGGGAAATATAACAACAAAGATTATTATCCACATGCGCATACCTAGAATCAATATCTATTATATTGCCCTTGTGAAACTCACGTCGCACTAGATCTGAACTATTTACGGTTATTGTGGCATCGAATCTCGTTATTTCCAGCCACAATGAACTACTTAAGAGCATTTAAAGCTCAGTTCGATTTAGCAGTAATAGTCCCGACCTAAACTACTAGGTTTCCACATCTGTAAACATTTTCCTAGATAAATTGATTGATTCTTTATTGGTGACTCATTGTTAATAATATGAGGGCTATTGGTAATGTATTTCGCACTTTTGAAACATGTTGAAGATTACTTGAGCTCACAGCCTACTCTCCTAAATTTCACACCTCGCCAACTTGAGACTTTTGAGCTTCAATAGATTCAAGGGGCATCAAACCTTCTACAAGATGGTCTTTGGAAATCAAGACTCAAACCCTCTACCTTTCAGTTACAATTCAACTACACTACCAATTATCAGGTGTTAAGAAACATCAAGGTTTGCCGCATCTTCTTTGGTTACTTTTTTTGCAGTTTTTCCAAGTGCCTTCCTGACAGCATTTTCCCAATAAAATATATGATCAGATCTTGCCAGGAAGGCACTCAGATTTTTCCAATGAAATCTCTGAGGGCCTTAGTAAACTGATAGTTACAATTCATTGTCTGTCGCAATTTGAGTCGGTTACTTCCAAACACGGTATTGCA
>BMAW01130662.1:66418-109582 GCA_019974015.1 Nephila pilipes | reverse complement strand
CGCAATTTGAGTCGGTTACTTCCAAACACGGTATTGCAGGATAATATTGGTAAATTTTCGTTAGTTTAATTGAGAATCCAAGTCATGATGTAGCTTGGTGTAGAAATTAGGAATGTGATGCACAGCTCCTTTATTGTTGTTTTTGTTGACAGTGAATAAAAATTATTAGGTTCGTCTCCAATAGCATTTGTCGTTTACGTTTTGCCGTTTAGTGATAGGATTATGAATATTGCATTAGAAGTAACACGAGGGTTATTGGTATGTACTTCGAAATTGCTGTTGCAGTGAACGCTTACGGTTATCTATTTCTGCTCGAAACTAAGGTCCACTAACCTCAGTCAATTTAACACGTAATCTTCAATCAAGGTCAAATGACGAGGTCGACACTTGCACTCCGCTATCCATATCTATTCCGTGTCCACACAAATACTTTGAATCTCGAGAGATTAAATATATACTAGTCCTTCTATGCGACTCTTTATAGTGGAATCAGGACTCAAATACACAGTTCGATTGAATCATTGCCGTTCATGAGGTGGCTGGTCATAACCTCTGGGCTATCGTGGCCTAACTCGCTATTCTGTACCACTGTCAAATAATCATTAGCTAAAATTATCCATATTCTCCATGTTCAAGCCATTATAAAATGTATTTAAATAATACAAATTCTATTTTAGTAGACGTCCACGATAACCGAGTGGTCATGGTCGCGATCTCATGTCCGGTGTTGTTTTCGTTAAGTGGTGCGCTTGTGGTGATGCCATTAAAATCCCGCCGCGTAGCGGGACTTATGCAGATTAAATCTGACGATGCGCAATATTTTTACGTTGGCATTTTAAGGAAGTTTGGAGATCGGGATAAAGGCTCGAGTGTCGTCTTCGTCGCTTGACCGAGGTTCAGAATTGCGAGGTCCATCATCATCTGTTCTTCGTACCAATATATACTGTTATATCTTATCTCTTATGTGTTGTAAAAAATACTTTTTGCCAATAAATGCTGAGTGCGGGGGTGATTGTCTACCGGGAGGCCGGATTGTAGCTATAAACCCTTTGGGTGGGCTCGGTTCCCTTAGGCATTCTGCTAATAACCCTCAAACTATTTCTAAGTGTGACTTTAATAAACAACCAATCAATCAGATTATATTTTATCAAGAGTAAGTTTATAAAATGGCAACTGTAAAACCAAAGCTTTGTGTATTTTCTTCGAATATTATTTTTTTAATTATTAGTAGACTTAACATTTTAGTGTTATTTTGTTGCATTTTAGTCTAAAATTGTGAATATTACTATAAAGTATTTTTTTTTATCTATATTTCAGCGAAACAGACATTTGATGGAGGATATCGTTTCTCCCATCAGCACATTACGAACATTAACAGGTGAGATAATTTATTTTATATTTCCGATATTTCTAAGTTTGCACGTAGGTACTATTTGATGGATTTCTTGTATTTTGTTTTATTTATGCCGTATCATATAGTGAGAGCTACTTTATTTGAGTTTCGGTTGCAATAAACTGAATTTTTTAAAACATTTGCATTGAGAATAATTCTAAAAAACTACGAATTTTTTTAATAGAAAATAAAACTGTTTTGATGACTAATTTACGATACAAATATTAATAAGAATAATGTAATAGTAATATCTGAATTTTCCGTATCTATTTTCCATTGCATTTACTTTGGAACCAATGCAGCTTTATCAATGTGTATTAAAACTCAAATTTAAAATATAAATATTTATTTTTAAAATACTTTAGATGTGGTATTTCATTTATATTATCAAATGGTTTTGCACTGTTAGAATTCCAAAATACATCTTTTTTATTCTAACACAATTTAATGTACAGTTAAAAGTGAAATCGTACTTAGCACTCAGTGCAATTTAATCAATTATAATGTTGTCAAATCTATTTCTTTTATTGAACAAGTAGCAGTATACGCCCGGATTGGCGCCTTTTTGTATTTTTTGACGATGCGACTTGATGCCAAAAATTTCGTGCATACCAAGTGTCATGTTTTCTCATACTTTATAAGTAGGCGAAAAGTCAAAACATGGCATCCTGTCATATACTCTAGCTAGGGCATTTCAGAACATTATCCTGGCAAGATAAATGTAATTTCTGAGCAATTCGTAATTTTCGATACAATCGTAAAATAGCCGATGCCACCAATATTTCTGAGAAAGAAGCTTGCTTTATTTCGAACGAATGATGTATTTTATTCTTATGATGAATAAATGAGGAACTATTGAAAAGGAAAGTAAGTTGAATATGTTTGATGAAATGTTCTGATGAAACTGATTAAGAGAAATTAAGCTACTGCACTCAGAGCATGACCGGAAATTTCATTAGATAGTGAAACTTTATGACACACTAAATAAATCGAATGCGCAGTGTCTTATTAAAGGTGAAAAACTTGTACAAAAGTAAAGAGCCCGATAGGCTAGTGGTCTCGTCACGAGTTCGCGATTGTGATCCCAAGCGACGAATGCGACCGTCGTTTTGTCGAGTCGTGCCGAGGCCCGAGGCCATCAAAGACACACCGCGTAGCGGAGCTTATGCTCCTTAAATCTTTGAGGCTCCGAGTCCTACAGTTCCTTCGTGGCCGCAGTAGCCTAGTGGATAAGGCAGCGAACTTGTGGCCGGCGATTTTCGTCGAATCGTAGGTTCGAACCTGATGCCACTAAAGACCCGCCGTGTAGCTGGGGTCGATGCACGTTAAATCTTCGAGGCCCAAAGTCCTTTCGTTGGCGTGGTGTGAAAGTAAGAAGAAGGGGTGGGGTGCCAGCTGAGGTGTCGTCCTCGTCACTTGACCGAGGTTCAAAATTACGAGATCCGTCGCCAATAGCCTTCGTGTTGCTTCTAGTGTGACGTTAATAAAAACTGAACTAAACTAAATAAAAATTAAAGTCCTCGCATTGGTGTGGAAGTCAGGAGGGGGGCTGCCATCTCAAATGTCGTCCTCGTCATTTGAACGAGGTTCAAAATTTCGAGACCTGTCGCCAATAGCCTGTGTTGCTCCTAGTGCGACGTTAATTAAACGAACCAAACAAACAAACCTCCAGTTCCCTTATAGGGTTATCTTTTTCAGATAGGCACCTGCATCAGTCACCCAAATTACCCTAATGATCTTTTTCTTAAGGGGTTTACTGTCTTTGATAAAAATGGATGACACCCTCATCCCCCGATGCATCCCTAGTGTCCTCTATTTTTAACCCTCCCTGTGAACCAATTTTTATCTTTTTTCCAATGTCTCGATCACAATTACTCTGCTTGGCGTAGCTTAGCCATATCTGACTCTTACTCTATTAAACTTCGTCATCATATACACTGTCCTCCTGTTGGCGTGGTGCGGAAATTCGGAGAGAAATGGGAAAATTCATGTGTCGCCCTCGTCATTTGAACAAGAGTATCACGAGGTCCGTAACCAATATCCTTGGTGCTACTTCAAAGTGAGGGGTTAATAAATATTAAATCAATAAATCAAAGTCTACCAGCTATTATGAATTCATGAATGTATATTATTTCTGTGGAATTTCTACTTTACACGTCTTGACTAGACTACTATATTCATTTGAATGCAATAAAATGCATCCATAGCAACAAAGATATTTCTGTGGAATAAAATTTCCTGCCGATGTTTTGAGAATATTTAGAAACATTTTTTAAAGGCCGAAAATCCCCACAAACGGAAGAAAATTGTAATTCCGCAGAAATCTTTATTTTCCATTGTATCGAATGGACTTCATTGAATTTGAATAAATGTAAGAGTCTAGGTGTAACAAGGTAGTAGAAATTTCATTGGGTTGTGTTTTAACGTTGCATTCATGAGTTCAAAATGGCTGTTGCATGGGAGCCTAATATGTATAAATAATTCGGTTGCTTTAGAAATCAGATATCGGTAATAGGTTGAATGTTTAATAATAATTGTATTACAAATTTTTTAGTGCGATTTAGCGATAACTGCGTACTTTTTTAGATGAGACCGAAATTAGTGTATTAGTTTTTATCATATGACGCCGTCTTTAAGTACAATGGCCTCATTTTCTGAAACGAAAGTTTTTTTCATTAGGATCATGAAAATCACGAGACTCAAGCGTTGTCTGAAGTGTGCTCTTATTCCAAACAATTAGTTTGCATCTTTAACACTCAGTGAAGGTCCTTGATTATGCTATTAGAAGTGTTTGCTTAAAAGATTTGAGATTTTTTTTAGAAGTGAATGCAAAGTTTGCTTTGCATGAAATAATGTGGTGCATATAAGGGGAGAAGACTATATTAAAATAGATTGTTCTATGTGTCCATTTTTTTGATTTTTGAAAATGCACGTTTCTTTGAATAATGTGCTTGCTTTAAACTATTAATTCCTGCTAGCAAAGCGATATTTGGATTATTGGTTTTTTTCTGCCCGTGTTTTTCATCGTAACTATTTTAATTTCTTTCATTGTTCGGAAATGCGATCATTTTTAAAAGAAAGTTTTGTTCAAATTTTAAATTCCAAGGAGTAGAAAAAGCAGTCGGTCAGTGTAAAAAAAAAAAGGACCTATATTAATGAGGGTAGTAGAGACAGGCGAACTTCTTGTTCGAGACTGAATAGCCTATAATGTAATCAGTGCTTAAAAGACCAATAATAAGCAAAAAATAATTTGTATGGCAGAATGTTCTGTCCAATTGACGGGCATACTCATTGCACCCTGTTATAGCTATTGATATTTCAGGTATCATCATTCATGGCACTTTTTTGTATATTCCCTCCCTTCGTACGTACGTGGCCGCGGTAGCCTAGTGGCGATGGTCATTCGTGACTGGGATGTTTTCATCGAGTCGTGGGTTCTAGCCCGAATTCCTCTGAAGACCCGCGATGTATCGGGGGCCTGTTTCACGTTAAATCTGATCGGGATCCCAGCTGATGCACATTAAATCTGTCGGGGCCCTAACTCCTCCCGATGGCGAGGGGTGCCAGCTCAGGTGTCGTCCTCGTCATTTGACCAAGCTTCAAAGTTACGAGGTCCGTCGCCAATAGCCCTCGTGTTGCTTCTAGTGCGACGTTAATAAAAAAAAACTAAACTTATCGGCATCCCAAGTCCTCCCGTTGGAATGACCCGTGTGGTGACCGGGGATGACAGAATAGTCTCACTGTAGCTCATGCATGTCGTAAAAGGCGACTAAAATGGGTACCCAGCGTCTGGGGGTATAGCCAGGCACCCTACCCCTGGGGATTATATCAGGGGACCTCAGGGACTTGCCTTCAGGTAAGTACGGGCATCATGACCCCGAGGCACCTTAGTGATCTTTTTCTTTCCCATGAGGTTTACTGTCTTTGGTAAACACGGGTGACGCATTCCCGGGATACCCTAGCGATCCTTCTCTATTTTCGACCCTCCTTCTTGTCAACCATTTTTACTTTTTTTTCAACTTCACGTCTAGACCACAGTTTAATCTTGTTTGGCGCAGCATGGCCATATCTGGCTCTTGCGCCAATAAACTTTACAATCACTCCCACTCACTCACCTCCCGTTGGAATCACTCAGGGGGTGACCGAGTGTGAAAGAATAATCCCACTGCACCTCATGCATGTCGCGAGAGGCGACTAAAATGTGTACCCGGTGTCTGGAGATGTTGTCGGGCACCGTGCCCCTAGGCATTATATCAGGGGCTTCCCTTCTTAAGGTAGATATGGGCATAATGACCCCGCAGCATCCTAGTGATCTATTACTTCCCTATGGGGTTTACTGGCTTTGGTAAACACTGCTGTCTCGCCCCCGGGATACCTTAGTGATCCTTCTCTATTTAACCCCACTTCTTGTCAATTTTTTGATATTTTTTCCATTTTTTTTCAAACTTCAGACACAATTACATCTTATTAGACGCAGCATAGTATCATATGGCTCTTGCGCCATTAAACTTCATTTTTACTCACTCACTCACTCACTCACTCACCTCCCGTTTCTTTGATGTGGAAGTTTGAAGAGGGACGTGCGAGCTCACAGTTGTCATCTTCGTCTCTTTACCAAGTTTCAAAATCATGAGGTCGTTGCCAATAACCCTTTATGCGCCTTTGTTTGTCATTGATAAATAATCAGTCAGATCGAGTCCAAGTGCCACGGAAGACTCGCCGTGTGTCAGGTTGATATTTCGCTAAATCTGTCGAGGTTCCAAGTCCTCCCGTTGGCGTGTTGTGGAAATTTGGAAAGGGAGGTCCCAGCTCAGATAGTTGTCATTGTCACTTGACTGAAGTTCAAAATTACGAGGTTCGTCAACAAAATAGCTCTGCTGTTCCTTCTTATTGTGACGACAGTAAACAATCAAAACCCACCGTGCATTCCTTAATGCAATTTCAGTCAGCACTATCCTAAGTCTAATCAACTGATCAGTCAATTTCTACTACACTTTCCCTAGTAATTTTTGGATCCTTTTTATGAGCTTAAAATGTTTGTTTTTCCGCTTGGTCTGTGATTGAAGCTTAACATTTCAGAAACTACTTTCCTGGAGAACATGAGGAAATTAGTGACAACACAAAACTAGTTTACTGACCAAGGTTGAATATATTATAAAAAATAAGAATAATTTGTCTCTACATCGAACGTTATGAGTTTTTTTTACAATTATCTGAATGTTTTGTGGTCGTAAATTGTCATGAGCCCGCTCTCAGAAATTTATTCCATCAACTTGATCAAACATTTTACACTTTTTAGAAGGCTTAAGTCAATTCCAATATTTTGTAATTTTTTTTTTACATTTAAACGTTCCATTATTTCAATTTAAGTTTGAGATTAATATGAGAAAAAAAAAACATTTATAACTTTGATCATTTGTTTCCGTTTTTGTAAGATTTTAATCCAGAATATTAAATAATTTTGTTTTGCTTTCCCGATGTTCAAGCTCAGTTGAGGGATTTCTGATTAAATGATAAAATCCGTCGTGTTGATTGATGAAGGTTGTTTCACTTTAAGTATGTCCGTCTGGAGCTTACTTTCTTTTGATAAATAAGATAATCATGAACCACAGGTGCCCTAAGGATCTTTTTCTCACACATTAAATTTACTGTCTTCGGTAAACACTGTTGATGCTATCCCGGGATACCCTAGGGATCCTTTTCTCTTTTCAACTTTTCATCCTGTCAAACAATTTCTTACCGTTTTTTTCCTTTTGTGTCTAAATAACTGTGTAAATTAATGTTTGCGCAACATAGTCAAATTTGGCTGTTGTGTCCTTAATCTTAACCGGTAGCCTAGGGGGTCATTGTTTCGGATTCGTGGCCGGTGGGTTTCGTTCATTCGCGGGTTCGATCCTTGGCAGCTAAAGACCCGCCATGTAGCCGGGGCTGATGCACGTTAAATCTGTCGGGGTCCAAGTCCTCCCGTTGTGGTGGTGTGGAAGTTAGGACAGGGAGTGCCAGCTCAAGTACCGTCCTCGTCACTAGACTGAGGTTCAAAATTACGAGATCCGTCGCCAATAGCCATCGTGTTGCTTCTAGTGCGACGTTAATATAAATTAAACTGAAACTAACCTTAACTGTCGCTGTCACTCGTGTTAAATATAGTGAGCTTTTATATACTCGCGTAGAATGATGTGGAAGTGTGGAGTGTTAAATAAGTAGAAGTTCCGATTTCACCTACGCGAATCAAAATTATTTTTTAATTTCAATAAAACAAAGTAAATAAGAGTTCTTTCTTTTCCTGGTGTATTCAGTAGAATTATAGACTTTAGGATCAAAGCGTTATAGGAAAGTAAGAATAATTAGTTCTTAATTACTACTAAGGTTCTTAGAGTAATGGTGGCCGTGGTAGCCTAAAGATCATGATTGACGATTCTTGTCGAATCGTGGGCTCAAGCCTTGATGCCACAAAAGACTCGCCGTGTAGCCGGGGCTGATGTCCGTTTTATCTGTCGAGGCTCAAAGCCCTCTCGTTGGAGTGGTGTGGAAGTTAGGAGAGGGGTGCCAGCTCAGATATAATCCTCGACACTTGGTCGAGGTTCAAAATTTTGAGGAAATCGTGAGAACAATGGAATACTGATTGATATGTATTCAAAAAAAAAGCAAAGAAAGAAGCAAAAAGGAAAATTAAAAATTGGGAGCATTAGAACTAAGACGTCACACTTGGAAAACAAATTAACTTTTATTTTCTTTTGATTTTCGGGATTGATTTATAATTTGTTCTTAATTTCAACGTTTACTTTTATTTGTTACCCTTTATTGTTGTAAAGTATTGCAAAAAAAAAGTTTCTTTTTGCCAGTAAATGCTGAGTACGGGGGGTGATTGTCTCCCTGGGGGGCAGGTTTGTAGCTCTAAGCCCTTTGGGTGAGCTTACTTCCCTTAGGCATTTTGCCAATAGCTCCGGTGTTGCCTCTAATGCGACGTTAATAAAGAGTGGTGGTTGTAATGAAGTTAATAACTTATGTCTATTCATTACAGTCTCTCCACTTTAAGATTTTTAAAGAAATTTGATTTTAATTTCAGATTTTCTTTCAAATCTAATGTTTTGCTGGTAATATGACCTGTAAAAGTACCGAGAGGCCACTTTCCTATTTTTCTCAATAAATCTATGCAGTTTTATTACACTTAAGCAAAGAAAAAAAAAGTGATGAAAAAGACAATTTTATTGTTATGAAATCAGTAGAATATATGTCACCAAGCTCGTATTCTCTTAACTCCTGTTCCCCTTAATCCCTGCCTGTTTTGTGACTTGTTTAATGACTGGGATTAAGCTATAAGTAAAGAAAATACTCAACGAAAAAAGAGTTGAATAAGCACTTTATTAAATATGATAACAAAATAAAACAAAGTTCACATGCAGACAGAACAGCCGCTAGTGGCTATATTACTTATAGCTACAGTTTCTGAAAATACTGGAATTCATGTATGAATAATAAGCTATTTCAAATAATTCATCAAATATTACTGAAGATCCTTAAAAGCTTACTAAATCGATACCTTATTACATTTCTTCGATTCCACCCCTTAGAACAAAATAACTTTAATTGTCTTGAGAACCCATGGCCTCAGGGACTTGCCATCTTTAGGCAAATATGGGCATCTTCATCCCGAGGCACCCTACTGATCTTTAGCTTTCCTATGGGGTTTACAGTCTTTGATAAACATGGATGACGCACCCCCGGGTACCCTAGTGATCCATCTCTATTTTCGACCCTCCTCCTTGTCAACCAATTTTTGTCTTTTTCAATTTTTTTTCGTGTCTAGAACACAGTTATATCTTGTTTTGCGTAGCTTAGTTACATCTGGCTCTTGCGTCAATAACCTTCACTTTCCCTCCCCTGAGTACCCAGGGCCGCGGTAGCCTAGTGGTCAAGGTCGTGGACTCGCGGCCGGTGGTTTTCGTTCAGTCACGGGTTCGTTCCTTGCCTGCCAAAGACCCGCCATGTAGCCGGGGTTGATGCACGTGAAATCTGTTCGGGGCCCAAAGTCCTCCCGAGGCGTGGTGTGGATGTTAGGAGAGGGGGTACTAGCTCAGGTGTCGTCCTCGTTACTTGACCGTGGTTCAAAATTACGAGGTCCGTCGCCAATAGCCCTCGTGTTGCTTTTAGTGCGACTTTAATAAAAACTAAACTTAAAACCCCTGAAAACCCATGCAAACAATGATAATCTCGTCCTGAGGAATGGTTATTAAAAACAATTCCACATAGCACGCTGATATATGGCCACGAACTCGCTGCTGGGGTGGCTTTGGGGGCTAGTCGTGGTTTAGTGCCCTGAGACCACTAAAACCCCGTCGTGTATAAGGTCTGTTGCTCAGTAAATCTTGTCGAGTCCCAAGTCCTCCCGTTGGGGCAGTGCGGAAGTTTGTAGATGGAGATGCCAGCGCAGATATCGTCATCATCACTTAACCGATGTTCATAATTACGAGGTTCGTCACCAATAGCCCTCGTGTTGCTGCTCATTGCGTGGTTAATAAACAATCATACATAACTGGCACGCTGTTAAATCTAATTACTTACCTTTTCATATTAGTAGTCATCTGTTGGTTAACTTTGAAAATAATACTGAAATCGCTTACCTCCATTAACCGTATTATCCTCAGGTATCTTATTTAAAAATAATCGGATTCAGAATAACTCTGGTGAAGAAATCCAGGATTGCCGCATGCTAATATTTCAAATTTGATTCCCCCTAAAGATAATCATATACATTTTTTTAAGCATTATGAACACTTCTGCTTGTTAAGCGTGATTTTCTCTAAAGCTTGACGTAATGTACTGTGATGCTTAAATCTAAAGAGTATGATACTAGGTGATTTGTTATCAAATGACGGTGTTCTACAATTTCTACATGTATCACCAATTGTCCATTATGTAGTTTTAATATAACGTTGCACAATAGAGTTGAGGCGAAATGTTTCCGTTATGTTAAGCCCTCAGACACTTGCTTTCGTTAGGAAGATACGAGAATAATGACTCCGAAGCATCCTAGTGATCTTTTGTTTTCCTATGGGTAAACACGAATGACGCACCCCCGGGATACCAGAACGACTCTTCTATATATTTTGCCCTTTTTGTCAACCATTTTATTTTCTTTTTTTCAAACGTCTAGATTCACACAGTTATCCTTTGTTTTGAGGACAACATAGTCATACGACTCTTTCGCCTTTTAACTTCAATCGAACATTCCTTTATGTTGATAAAAGCTCTAATATACTTGTATTATTAGAACAAGAGACCTGGCTGCTCTCGGAATATCTTCAATCAATATAACACAGCATTTCAAATGGGATGAATATAGAGCATACTTATGAAGAGACAATAGCTTAAATTCCTTGGTAGATTTAGATAGGGAAGTACTAAAAGATATCAGATAATATTAGGAATATCATTTTCAATAGAAGATGGTATATATTTATAATAAGATGAAACTACTATAAACTCTTCAAAAGTGCCTATAAAAAAGTTCGATGATATTTTTAAAAACATAAATTATGTACAATCTATTGTATGTTAATTTATATAGTGATAGAAAATCTTGAACCTTGTGATTTTCTTAAAAATAATGCATGGGAAATGAGATAGCATACATCCGTTTTAAAAAAACTAGTTTCATAAAGTTACTTCAAACATAATGTTCCGATTATTACGAATAACGTAATGAGAATAACAGATTTTATGTTCTTTTTAAATCGGTTGAAGATGAATGTAAACATTGGCATTCATTTTAATCTAATTTGCCAATAGATTGCCTGAAACTTTATCAAAAATATGAGTGATTATTTAGAGAATTAACTTTGTCTTATGATAGAAAATAATTATCATTATTAATATTTAGGACGAAATATTAAATAATATAGAGATATTAAGCGAACAATTAAAAATTATTTTGATCGCAAAAGAAACCAATAGAGAAGAAGCATTATTATTTCATTAATTCTTGAAGTGTATTAAATTTATCGTAGCGGTCGTATCGTTATCCTAGCGGTCCTTCTCTATTTTCGACCCTTTTTCTTGTCAACTAATTTTTGTCTTTTTTTTTAATCCCTTCACATCTGGAGCACAGTTACATTTTGTTTGGCCCCAGGATAGCCTTATGTGTGGCTCTTGCACCAATAAACTTTACATTCACTCACTCACATTGTCAGCAGTGTATTTCTAATGATAAAATCAAAGGTAACTTTTTTTTATAAAAATTGTTTTCTGAAATGTTTTTTACTTTATTGATGTTCAATGTCTAAATACATGTATATTTTCAAAGGTAGAAATTTGTGATGTTCTCAGAAAATAGATTTGAAATCCGTATGAAAGCCCTTTAAGTGCTGGAAAAAAAATTGAAATTTTTTTTTTAATCAGTTGACAATTTTCATATGAACTATATAATTTTATATAAATCCCATCCTAAAAGGTTAAACTTTGTAAAATTGTGCCTCAGGAGCTTATCTTCTTTAGGTACGTATCGGAATAATTAACTCGAGGTATTCTAGTAATTTTTTTTTCTTCTCCGTGGGTTTTGTGTCTTTGGTAGACAGGGATGACGCACCTCAAGGATACCCAAGAGATATTCAACTATTTTCAATCCTTCTTCTTGTTAACTAATTTCTGCAACTCCCCCTTCCCGTTTCTAAGTCCTCCCATTGGCGTGGTGTGGAAGTTAGGAGAGTGGGGTGCCAGCTCAGATGAATGAGGTTCAAAATTACGAGGTCCGTCGCCAATAGCCCTTGTAATGCTTCTAGTTAATAAAAACTCAAAAAAAAAAAAACCCTTCCCGATACTACTGACATGTGGAACAGATACATATGTGTTTGGAGCAGCATAGTCAGATTTGGCTCATACATTATAAATGTAAATTTTCACTTATTTCTTTGCAATATCATGCTCTTGTGTTCTTTTTGACTTACTCTGCTGTGATGTATGCATACAAGAAGGCCTCATCTGTTAGTCTATTCCAATGTAATCTAATAAAACCATTCAATGAAATTTATTTCGTGATCTATATTTTTCGCTATTTTTAATCCCTAATTTCAAAATTCCAATCTTCATTATATGACTGAAATATCTTATCACAGAGGAAAAGATTATTATTCTCCTTAAATATGTATAAGTATACAGGACGCATCTTTCTCCGGATATATCTTTCTCATCACAAATATACCACGTTGCTTGAGTTCCAAGAGATGTACTAAAGAAAAATTATTTCGTGATTTAATAATAACGAGCTCTTAATAATAGGGTTTAAGAGATATCCCGTGCATAGAAAAAAACATGGATGACGCGATCCCAAGATTTTCCAGACATTCTTTTAAATTTTTAATTCTAGTTGTCAATTTTTGTCATTTTTCCTCTTTTCTTTTAATATCTAGATAACAGTTACGCTTGAATATTTCGCATAGCTTAGCCAGATTTGACTCTTGCACCATAATCCTAATATTGACTTGAGGTTCAAGTTTTCTTTTGGGTTCGAGTCCTATTTCCCCCAATGACCCAGCGTGCGAAACAAAGGAAAACTTGTTCAATTTAAAGACAATGAGACATTAAAGTCGACTTACTATGTGATATGGAAATTCGGTGAAGGAGGCATCAGCTCGGTTATCATTCTCTTTACTTGACAATAGTTTAAAATTATGAGACGTTGCCATTATCTATTATGAATGATTTTAATTCAAAATAAAACTAACCCAACCAAACAATGTTCCTGTCCTAAACCTTCATATTTAAAGTGTTACAAAATTTAAATATATCAATCCATTTCATCCCCATTGTCACTAGTGGTTGTGACCAAAAATGTATCTGTTGAGATATAAAATTTATATTCTTAAATTCTGAACCTAAATGAAAATGTGAAAATTCTATGTTGGTGTGTTCTCTCTTAGAAGTACCAATGGTCATCCGCTCAATATGTATATTACAAAATTTTAAAACTATAAACAGCAACGAATTTGGGTGTAGTAAATAAAATCATAACATATCAAATTCAAGTATATTAAACATCATATCTTCCTCGAAAATCGATTTGCAATTAATCACAGAAAATTTAAGGTTATTTTCTTATAGAGTCTCATTAAATTTCATTTGTAGTATTTTTGGTTATCATATATGTATAAAATAAAACCTCTTTCGTTATAGTTCTTAATGCATCGCAAGTGACCGCGATAGTCTAGTGGTCATGGTTGAAAACTTGCGAAAGCCATAGTTTTCGTTGAGTCGTGGTTCGAGACTATTGCCACTAAAGACCCGCCGTGTAGTGGGGGTAATGTCCGTTAAATCTGGTTGAGACCTTAAGTCCTCCCTAAAGCGTGTTGTGGAAGTTTGGAGAGGGAGGTACACCCAGCTTAGGTATCGTCCTCGTCACTTGACGATCCGTTGAGTGACCGAGTGTGACTGAATAGTCACACTGAGCTCATGCATGTCGTAAGAGGCGACTAAAAGAGATACCCAGCATCTGGGAGTATAGCCGGGCACCTTGCCGCTGGAAATGATATCAGGGACCTCAGGGACTTGCCTTCTTTAGGTAAGTATGGGCATCATAACCCCGAGGTACCTTAGTAATCTTTTTTTCCTATGGAGTTTACTGTCTTTGGTAAACACTGGTAAAGAAACCCCGGGTAATCCTAGCGATCTTTCTCTATTTTCGACCCTCCTTCCTGTCAACCAATTTTTGTCTTTTTTTTTTTTTTTTTTGCAATATTTTCACGTCTATATCACAGTTAAATATTGTTTGGCGCAGCATAGTTACATCTGGATTTTGCACCAATAACCTTCACATTCATTCACTCACTCACCTCGTCACTTGACCAATGTTTTTAAAATTTCGAAGTCCGTTACCAATAGCCCTCGTGTTGCTTCCAATGGTGACGTTAATAAACAATCGACCATTCTATTGTAAAAAGACATTATACATTGGTTCCAACTTATAAAGAAATTCTTAGACATTATATTTATTAATTTAAATACCCTATTTTGTACTTCAAAGAAATAGAAAAAATTTTTTATTGTGTTTGGTTCATAATTATATATATATGTTACTCAATTCTTAATTAATGAATGCAATATGTTACGAAAACTGATTTTTACATTGTAAAGTGTAAAAAACATATTTTGTGCTTATAAATTACGCTACAAATGATTTGTTTTTCCAAAATCCGATTTTTTATGTAGTATTCGTAATTTCTTACTGAATGTAGAAAAGCTGAACTTTAAAAGAACGATGAAGAACAAACTACGATACAATTACCCTTAATGTCTAAGCGATTCAACCTCGCTCTAGAATGCTGTAATAGAAGAGGAAGGGGGCCGCGGTAGCCTAGTGGTCAAGATCGTGGACTGGCGGCCGGCGGTTTTGGTTCAGTCGCGGGTTCGATCCTTGGCCGCCAAAAACCCCTCGTGTAGCCGGAACTGATGCACGTTAAATCTGTTCGAGGCCCAAAGTCTTCCCGTTGTCGTGGTGTGGATGTTAGGAGAGGAGGGTGCCAGCTCAGGTGTCGTCCTTTCCTCTTGACCGTGGTTCAAAATTACGTGGTCCGCTGCCAATAGCTCTCGTGTTGCTTCTAGTGCGACGTTAATAAAAACTAAAATAATAGAAGAGGAAAAGTAAAATCTTCGGAAGGTTTCGATGAGTTGATTTCTTATGTTAATTAATCGAATAGACCTTGTGCAATTATTTAACTATTTTTATATCAGAAAATCAATTTTGAGTGACGTTTTAAAAGAAAATACCGAAATGTATGTGTTAAACCCATAACAAATAACTTTTTCATTGATGATATAATTTATTTGTTTATGTAGGGTCCTAGTAACGTAAGGTTGCAAGTTCGATAATTAGTTCAATTGAAAAAAAGGCTTAATAAACTGGTTATTAGGGTATGACACATCATGGTGCTCAGAAATCGCGACTTGAAAGCTTGTGTCGTCATACACTATTTTAGAGTTTGGTTAGTGAAATAAGAAGCAAACAGTATTTCAAAGTCCTCGCATAACATGGTGTTATAATTAAAAAAGCTTAAATGTCGTTTTCGTCATCTATGCACTGTTAAAATAGCCAAATGGTCAGAGTCGTGAACTTATGACCAACGTTGTTTTCGTTGAATTATATGGCAGCGGTAGCCTAGTGATATTGGCCTGCGTTTCTTCCAGACGTAGTTTCGAGCCACGATGTCACCAAAAACCCCACTTCCGGGATACCCTAGCGATCCTTCTCTATTTTCGACCCTCCTTCTTGTCAACCAATTTGTGTCTTTTCTTCCACTTTTTTCACGTCTAGACCACAGTTAAATCATTTTTGGCGCAGCATAGCCATGTCTGGCTCTTGCGCCAATAAACTTTATTCACTCACTCACAGTCACCAAAAACCCGCCGTGTAGCGGCGCTGACGAACGTTAAATCGATCGATGTCCGAAGTCCTCCCGTTAGTGTGGTGTCGATGTTTGGAAAGGAAGGCTCGAGCTCTGGCTTTGTCCTCGTCACTTGATTGAGGTAGAAAATACGATGTCCGTCGACGATTGTCATCGCGTTGCTTCTCTGTGTGACGTTAATAAAAACAAAAGAAAAGCATTTCTAAAAATTTTGCATTTGAAAGTCTGTTTTTATATTAATTTTATGATAGATAGGTGACTGAAGAATATTAACAATAAAATTCTCAGAACATTTCCAAAATATTATGAATCTACTTTTTCAAAGCATTATCGGTATGTTCATCAAAACATTTGATTCGCAAATATGAAAATGCTAGATACCTTTAACTACATTTGAAAGATCCAATAAATGTTTTAATTTTTTCTTTTTACTTAAAATTAAAAAAATAATAATAATATTGAATATCGAAAGTTTTAGCTAGTTTACTCATACATCTTTTTAAAAAAAGAAAATGTTTTATTTTAATTCTAATAAATATTTAAATTGTTAGATATTTGATTTCTATTTTTTTCCCTATGAAAATAAGAATATAACAATTGCGCGTATCCCACCAAAATCATAGCTGTTTTACTGTATTTCAGACTATTAATAAAGATGATTTGTTTTCAGGACATCACATTTATTTGCGCACATCTTTTCAAACATAAATTAGATGCACAATTTCCACAAGCACCATTTTTCAACGTTCGTCTTTACCTCTTGGAACCAAACTCAATTCTATTTTTTTGTGTCCGTTGCCAGTAAATTTTCTAAAAAACAAAAATATGATCTGGTGTTGCCAAAAAATATATATATCTTAATAAAGAATATTGAAAAAAGTATCACTTTAAGTTTAAATCGTTTGCTTTTAAAAATTGAATAGATAATATTTTAAAAAAAAGTATCACATTAAGATTAAATCGTTTGCCTTTAAAAATTGAATCTGTCACTCTGTCGATTGTTTTTATGAAATATTTTTCTTTTATATGTCTACCAGATTTGAATCAAAATAAACGTTTCTGAAAACTCTATTTAACATTCAACTTGTTTAGAGCCTGATAGCAAACGAAAGTTAAAAAAATATATATCACTGTGTAAAAGTTATATAAATTTCTGAATGAGCATGTTTAGTAACAATTTTTCATTGACTTAACGAAACCGGTTTTTAAATAAATAGTACAAGTAAGTATTGTGAGCAACATTTCAGCAACCTAATCTACCGAGAGAATCGCAAACTCTTTATCGGAATAATTTAGTTTATCTGAAAATGAAAGTTCATGACAAATAATACTCGACTATCAAGTATTTAGCAAGCAGATTTATAACCTCATTTCATAGAAATTTAACATTAAATAAAATTAATAGTATTCGGAAACTAATCTTAATGAATCACTGAAGTTTAGCATTTTATCGATACTATCAAAATAATTAAAGTTGCTGCATTTGAGAGAAGTTTAAAGATCGTCGTTTGATTCGAAAGTCTTGATAATTAACATTAAGGCATACGATTTAATAAATCGTTTCGGTTTTGTGTTTTAATGCTTCATTTTGTAATTTTTCCTCACGGGTGGCTAATTTTTTTTAAAACTTTATCTATGAAATCTTGGTTAAATACACGCAGATTTTTCATTGAATGAATTCAAAAACTTTTATGCATAACGTAACATGTTATATGCAAGTACACAAAGCCATTTTCTATTCGTATATTGAAAATGTACCCTCTTTCTTTTGTCGTAGGAATATGCGTTGCATACTGCACTGGAAAACAATGATTAAACCATTAACAAATATTTACGGCTACAATAAATACTATGTAATTACCCCGAGTATTGTTTCTTTGTGTTCCCCTATCATTAATACTTTGATGGTCACTAACACTTTATTGACGTCATTTATTAGTCGATTGTTAATAATAGCTGCCACCATGTAATGTAATACTTGCATTAAGAAAATTAAAACTCGGTTATTAAAGGTAGTCGACATCTGGAGACAGTTACTTGTTTATAAATTGTTACTGTGACGTTCTCCGTTGAATTTTTCTTAAAAACATTTTATCGAGACGTTCCAATTCAGTTGCCTATAAATCATTATTTCTGATCAGTATCGTTTGTGAGGGAATCGACTCTTTACAACTGATTTTTATCTTTAAAACACACAGAACGTTATAATTTTAGCGTGTGGGTGGAGGACTCTGACAGTGACTCAAAATTACGAGTTGTATTGATTGTGATTGGTGGACCTTATGTCGGGGGCAAAAATAAGCAGACAGAAAACCATTCATTAAGTAATAAACGTAATTTTTTTTTTAATTTGTCGAATATATTTAAGTGGGTTGAACATTTTTAAGCACATTTAACTAGTGAATTTTTATTAATATCACATAATCTCTAATATGAAAGATAGGCTAGTATTTTTTAAGCATGAAAATATAAATTTTCATTTTTTATCACTATCTATTTAAATTAAATTTGTCATTTCCGAAAAAAATTGTTAATTTTTTTTCTACTTTGGCTTATAAAATGTTCTATGAATTGTTGATTCATTAAACATACGACCTCTGTTAAAACCTTTGATAAATTATTCGTGAAGCGATTGCCTTTAAAATATATTTTTTGTGATTTGATTTGTCGGTATGTGCGCGTATCCGAACTCCAAAGCGTCGCTTCCTAAGTAAAGTTTGATAGTGTTAAAATTAGTTTTGATTTGTCTTACGGTGCTCTTGTAATTTTAAAAGCAGCAAATAACGCTACAATAACAACATCTGAGAGTAATGTTAATGAAAATGACATTAACAAGAATTTAAACAAATGATAAAAATATTTATTTCGCCATGAAGGGACTCTTTTAACCTCATGGAAACAATAAGAAATTTCCATCATGGCAAAATCGTTTCTCTACCTTGAAAAAATTTCCCGCAAAAGATATGTTTGACTTATGAGCTTTATGTACTTGTATATATATATAATCCTCCCCATAAAATTAACCTTAGTACCAACAGTAATTTCAATGCAATATTAATCAAAATTAAATAAGATATCCAGATATTTCTCTCTTTCTTCCTTATTATCTACTGTTATTTGATGTTTTTTTTTTTTTTAATTATTCATGCAGCCAATCAAAAACTGCTATTATTAAGTAGGATCGGTGAAAGTCGGATGGCAGATGTAAAACACGATTCTTTCAAATATATCTTAAAATGAAATAACTACTTCACTTCACTCCAACTAAAGACAAATTTCAGACAGTAGCTTCACATACATTTTGGAAAATGTAAGGCTGCTTTTCGGCTACCTTTAGGCTATCTCCGAGTCATGTTAAATAAATGAGCCCTAAATTGAAACACTTTTTCTGATAACAAAGACGCTCGAATATTAAGTTTACATTTTGACTTCGCCATCTTTTAGTGAGCAGCGTATTTTATAATATTACTCATTTATCTATGAATCAATCAATTTTTCCTAGTGTAAAATGTGTGGGTTTCGTCTTCTATATTTTAATGCTAGATGGGTTTTGAACTTTACCGTGTTCAAGTGAAAATTGGCTGCATTTTTGTAATGTTTTTAAATTCTAAGAGTATTGTATCATAAACAGAAGTATGTGACTTAAAGTTACAAACATTCATGGAGATTGGGACAATTTTGAGTCTAGAAATGTGTTCCAAGTTTCCATCAGGTTCTTTTACATGAGGCGAAAACAGTTTTAAATGTTATCTTCGTCACTTGATCGTATTACGCTGTAACAGAGTCTTTAACAAATAATCCATTCCATCGCATTAATTAATGATCGATACAAATTAGGCAATAAAAACAAACTTATCTGGAGTTTTGTTTTTAGGACTTCCATTGCAAGATGACAGCCGGACATCTAATGGAAATGTACGATCCTTTTCCCCTTTGGGGAAGAAAGATTCCTTGACTCCCGACGGACCAAATCCAGCTCTTCCTATCACACAGGTAATTCATGTTCACTTTCTCAAGTTAAATTATTTAAAATTGATCCATAGAGCACACACAATCACTTCCTAGAGGTATCCACTCTCAAGGCTTACCTTCTTTAGGTAGGTATGGGCGTCATTCATCCAAGGCAAGCTAGAGATATTTTTCTTTCCCATTGGGTTTACTGTCCGTCGTAAACACAGGTGATGCGCCTCCGATAAAGCCTAGCTATCCTTCATTATTTTCGACTCTCCTTATTGTGTGTGTCAATCAATTATTATTTTTTTCAGTCTTTTCAACAACCGTTATACCTTATATGGCGCAACATGGCCACATCTGGCTTTTGCATCATTAAATTTCACCATAATTCACTTGCATGTCTACCAATTTTTATTTCTTTTCTACATTTTCTAATGTCTAGATCACAGATACACATTATTTGGTGCAGCATAGCCAGACTTGGCTCTTGCGCTATAAACTTCTGTCACTCATACTCTCTAACCCATAGATATCTATTGCTCCTGCTAAAAATTCCTCAGACATTCATTGAACTTTTTGTAGGTGGTGTGGATATGAACCTGAAGTGTGTGGAGGGAGGACAGAAGTAATGATGAGAGTTTTTTGCTACTTTTAAAACTACCTTTACCCCTAGTGTTCTTGAACAAAATCCAAACTTGGAATACTTTTAGGTAGAAAAAATGCTGCAAGATATTGATCTTGTATTTTAAAACGTTCGCTGACATCTGAGATATAATTCGTAGCTAACGTTTTCGGCTAGGACGCCAATTTCGAGCTATTTCGTAATTAATCTATCGTTTATCTCGTAGTTACGATTAAATTCGTAGTATATCATTGTAAATATGGTCAGATAGCTTTTGGGAAGAGAAGAAGCAATTAAGGTGAGTTACATAGACAGAAAATGTATTAATAATTGGATCAGATACTTAGATATTTGAATAATGTGCTTAAATTAAATTGGCTTTTTAAATGTGAATCCTGAAAATTATCGTTGCTGGTAACGTTTTAACTGAACTACCATATAAAAAGCTTTCAGTTTAAATATTCTACTTATTTCTGTTTCATTGAAATTATTTATTCTTGCGTACAATATTTTTATTCTCTGTACTTGAAAACTAATTTACCTTTAACTTTAATATATAGAGTAAAATATTGAGAGAGATTTTACTGAATATTTCTAAATTTTAGTCCGCAGTGGGATAAGTTATTTAATATATAAATTATAAAAATTTATCGGCTGCCTTGTTAATTTTCTCCATTATTTATAACGAAGTACAATAGTAGATGCTTGGTTGTTTTTTCCAGGAACCTTCAACAGCCCTTTCTCGTGCTGGTTGGGTTCTGAGGACTCTAATTCTGTGTCAGAGCCCACATCTGATTCGTGACAGGAAGTACCATGTACGTACATTCCGAAAGTGCCTGGTGGGCTCTGAGATGGTTGACTGGCTGATGCACCAAGGGGCCATTTATGTGAGGATACACTCTCGTAGTCAAGCTGTCGGTATGTGGCAAGCTCTCATGGAAGAAGGTGTCATCTCACATGGTTAGTGGCAAAATAGTTCTCTTTTTATGTATTGAAAATCACAAGAGCGAGAAGTAAATGATTTTTTAATTTCCTTTTAAACATTTTTAAAACGTTTTAGAGCTATTAGCTTATTAGATGTTGTTGCAACTTTTCAAACGATTTGTTATTAAACGCATTAAGAGTTCTATATTACAACCGAATAATGCTACATACATCTTGGTCTTTCGTCTTGGCCATCTCTTTTCTTCATTCTACTCACTCTCATAACGTGTTTTTCGGCGGAGCACTAGCAGCGCCATCTGTCGCAATGACTGAAGAGTTGTTTTAGCCGCAATTGGAAGTATTACAGAAATTTGCAAGATTTAATTAAGACATGAATGGTTGAAGAAAATTATTGATTCTGATTAAAATCAAATTTATATTTAAATTTTATTATTGGATTTGAACTTACGAAACGTGCGAAATATTTGTCTTAAGGATATATTTGTTGCCTGATTTCTCTCTCTCTCTTTTTTTTTTTTATTTATTACTCTAATTATAACGTGTGTTTTTTTTAAAAAAAAAAGAATGAAGTTCATAAACATAAAGTGGATAATAAATTCACAATTTTAAATGCCCTTGGACAATAAGTTAACAATTTTGAATACCTTAATGCTTTCTTTCACGTGAAAGTTAAGGTTTAGAGCAAAATTATCAGTAAAGGAATCTGTTTCAAAACTTAGGCTTCATTTTTTTGTAAATATTCTACGTTTCATGAATATCAAAAACTTAAATTAATTTAACATTATTATTTTATTAATGCATGTGCAACCTATGTTATTTCTGATGATTAGGGAAACGAGACAATATTCTGATGTAAAAAAGGCTTCTTTAAATAAACGAGCATCGGTCAATAAGTCTTTAGAAAATACAAGTGATGGCCCTAGTAGTATCGAAAATGGTTTGATTTTAGTAAGCATCATGACTCTGAGACAACTTTGTCTCAGTTACTGCTATTTGTGATCTTGACGCCTTTCGCACCTCAAAAATTCTTCGTCATAACTTTTCCCGGCCGATTAGATCCTCCTCGCCTTCTTTGGAGCAGATTCACAGGAAGCAACCCATTGTTTTGTTTATTAGTTCCAATGCCTAACAATGAATCGATTAACAACGGCGGTATTTACTAAACGCTAAACGACATCGACAACTCGACGCGGCAGCAATCCAATCTCATTTGGCAGCAAATGATTACCAATTCAAAACTAACTTATAATCCATGACAAATTTGTTTCGGCTCCATTTAACAGATGGTAACACTTATTGGTAACAATTTACCTTAATAATGCCATCTGTCTTCAAATACAAGTATTTTTTAAAACACCTTCATATATAGTAACAAAAATGAAACCCAGGGTCATTTTACAACATCGTTCTTTGTAATTTCACAAGTTTTAATTATTAACAAATTTTATGGTATACTCACAAAAATTAGCCTCAATCTCAAATAATCCAAATTATTTAATTTTTTTTTTCGTTGGTTATATCCGAATATTAATACATTATTGTAAAATCCAAATAGTTTATTATAGTATGGAAGATATATGACACTTTAATTCTTACTAAACATTTCAAACGTACGAATTCTATGCTTTTGGTTATTTTTTAATTAATATTATACATAAATTGACGAATGAACAAAAAGATTAAAACTGTAATTTTTATTTTCAGTGACGAATGAACATCAGTTCAAAGATAAGTACCTGTTTTACCGATTTAGAGAAGACCAACAAGAAATATCGTCCTCGCCAACTTTGGAAGACAAGCAACAAGCTGAAATAGAATTACCAGAAGTGCTAGCTAATTTGTTGCAGCTTGCTCCGGATGCAGTGTTTCGAATGATTCTACGGAAATCGTGAGTTACATTCGAATAATTTACAAATTTAACTATCAAATCCTTTTTTTTTATAATACCAAAATTTTCATTTATTAAAATTCTTTAGAAGTTCATTTATCTAGATTCCTAATGAAAATGAGATAGAAAAACTAAACTGTTACAACTACCGTCTCTAACGTTCGATAAACATGAAGCATGAAAAGCGTATTAAATTTTTCATATTGTTAGGGTTTTTTTTTTGTTAAATTAACGAATATATTAAGGAGATTCAATAAAAATAATAATGAAATAAAATTTTATGAATTGAAAATATTTCATGCTATTTACGTAAATGCGGAGCCTTTTTTACCGAGTTTCGTATAATAAGAAATAAGCTGAACCATTATGTATCCATGGGGTGGAAGTTCTGGACTTTCAACATGCCTGGAGGCCGCGGTAGCCTAGTGGTCAAGGTCGCGGACTAGCGGCTGGCGGTTTTCGTTCAGTCGCAGATTCGATCCTTGACCGCCAAAGACCCGCCGTGTAGCCGGGGCTGATGCACGTTAAATCTGTTGGAGGCCCAAAGTCCTCCCGTTGGCGTGGTGTAGATGTTAGGAGAGGGGTTGCCAGCTCAGGTGTCGTCCTCGTCACTCGACCGTGGTTTAAAATTACGAGGTCCGTCGCCAATAGCCCTCGTGTTGCATCGAGTGCGACGTTAATAAAAACTAAACTAAACTAAAACTTCAACCTGCCTGGAATTGTCAGGCAGGTTGAGATTTCAAAGATATTTTATTATTATTGCGTGTTTCAGAGCTCATATAATAAGATGTGAAAATAATTCGATAAAATTAAAATAAAGTTAATATTATAGAAGAATCGATTCTCATGTTCCTGAATTCAACAATTTATATATGTTTGTCTAGAAATTATTTAAATTGAAACTTCTTATTTTACTTCAAAAAAGTTTGTTTCTAGATGTGTTAAAAACATATCCACAGAAATTACCAAAAATAAAAGCTGTGAATAAATATATTTTTCATGTATTAACTGCATCTAAATGCTTATTATTTAGAAATAATTTTTTCAAATTGTGCATATTAATAACAGTTGATTTTAAAACTCCATGACGAAAAATAATGATTAATAACAGTTAATTTTAAACAAAAGTGTCGAAAAAATGATAAATTACCTGAAAATTCATGTGTCATGAATATTTATATAGAAATGAATCATATTAATGAAATTTAAGAATTCATACCCCTGTCCAAAATCGAAATTGAGGTTTAAAACATGAACCACAATTTAATCATTTAAACTATAAAAAAAAACTAATCCATTGTTCAAGTGGAAGTGGTTTTTAATAATTAAAGTGCTGCATATTTGTGAAAATATTTTAAAATAAACAAAAGACATGTTAAAAAAAGATTCTAGAAAGCTTGGTAAAAGAAAATATCAATTTATCTAAAAATAAGTAAATATTAGTATTTCATACAAATGAATAATTTTACCTAAAGCATAGCTTTAAATAAATAAAGATGTTTTTGCATTATTTAATAAGATAGACCGACTCTGGTAAAAAAAAATATAGAAACTAAATAGGATTTGATAACATTCATCATAAACAGAACACGAAATAATTTTTTTTAATTCTAAAACAATCCCTAAGGTCGCATTTTTAAAATTTGGGTTTTACAAATATCAATTAGAAGAAGAAAAAAAATTATGAATTTTAAATGAATTCAGAATTTTTCGTTTGGAATGAAAATAAATGTAATTATTAATGTTGTAAATGGAAGTTATTAAAGTGTTTATTGTTAATGGGTTTTTCCTTTTGGGTAGATATATATCCTCGTGTTCACTTCTCTTTTGAAATCTATGCCTGTTTCGCTTCGTGACAGAAGTTTCATCTTCAAATTAATGTCCTCTTCTGTAAATTACAGGACTTCGACTTATTATATTACATTCCCTAAATGGGTCAACGCCCTTCCTAAACAAGCAGACCATGACTCAACTCCCATTGCGATTTATCTTGGAGTGGAGTAGTGTTGTTGATGGACATATTTTATGCACGATTCGTTAATTTGAGTGTTCTTTCAGATCGAGTGAGCGAACTGATGAGGATCTGGAAATAATATACGAAGAGCTACTTCACATCAAGGCTTTGTCCCATCTATCCAATAGCGTGAAGAGGGAACTGGCTGGGGTTCTGGTGTTCGAGTCCCACCCAAAATCCGGAACAGTCCGTAAGAAAAGATAATAAATTAACTTTTACTGTAATGATCTACAATACCTCATATTTGTTAGTGTTCCGAAACATTAAAAACATATTAACGTGCACCTATTTTTCCGGAATAGTTAGAGGCACAATTAGTTTGGTGGTATCATGTGAAGAAAACGTGAATAAATTTTATCTGAAAACATGCTTTTGTAATACATATAATTTGAAATGTCTAAAAACATGCTTTTGCAATACATATAATTTGAAAAATAGCTTATATTGCTCTATGGTTAACGTGTTGCTCAAAAATTGCACATGCATTCAAAAATAAATATGAAAAGTTTGAGTTCTTTTACCAATTATTTACGGTGCTATCAAAATTCGGTTTCATTCTGTTATAAATTATTATATAATTCTGGTAATTTCCAGTTTATGTAAAATTATCAAATAAATATGAATATAACGCATTAAAATTTTCAAAAGTAAATTAATGTCTGATTATCAAGATTATTGAAAACCAAAAATATGGTTTGTAATTCATTTGTGATAAAAGTTATGCACGCACTTCTGAACAAATTACATATCATCTGAACAACTAGGTAATTAATAGAATTAATGGTATTTTACTGGTGTATTTCAGACCGAATTATATCTCATAGTAATGGGTTAGGTAATTAAGACAATTAATTAATGGTATTTTACTTGTAAAAATTGTTTATTTTTTTTAATAGGTTAAAAAAAAATCTGCTTTTGCTTTATATTTGTGCTAAATTGGAAATACTATTTCGAAAGAACTGAATGAAAAAAATTTTTTGAATTTTCTCGATTTATAAAAATTAAGTAAATATAGTTTAATTAAAACTTTTGATGGTGGTTTTCCCTTTTATATAAAATTGTAATTATATGTATTGCTAAATTGTATCACTTTTACGTAGCCGTGATAAGACTTTATTGAATGTAAAATGTAACAGATTAGCATTAAAAATTCCGTTTTATCATTTTTATTCAAAACTATATGCATCTCTTATCAAAATACTACTTAATAAAAATATTTAAAATTATCTCATAAATAAATTTTGAATTATTTTACAATACTCATTAAGCAAATTAATTAAATAAATCTTTATATATTATAGTTTCGTGTAAATTAATCACATTTTCAGCACTTACCAGTCTATGATCATTTTATTTTATATATATTTGTATTAGAATTTTCATGATTCAAATTTTTATTTCAGTTTTCAATCAAGGTGATGAAGGAAAGTCTTGGTTTATAATACTTAAAGGCTCAGTAAA
Source organism: Nephila pilipes (assembly GCA_019974015.1). Classification (NCBI taxonomy): domain Eukaryota; kingdom Metazoa; phylum Arthropoda; class Arachnida; order Araneae; family Nephilidae; genus Nephila; species Nephila pilipes. The sequence continues at coordinate 82,912 of BMAW01130662.1, read as the reverse complement.
TGTTGTGATATACGGAAAGGTTTGTATATTTATTATAAATATGGAGAATACTTCTTTAGTACATAAATAAAACTGATAAATTTTCTTTTAAATCAAGAATGAGCAAGTTTTAAGCTAGAAAGGTGGATTACAGAGTGTAAAATTTAATTAGATTAAACAATATTTTCTAGTATAAAATAAGAAAGATACTTGAATAAAATACTTGGGCAAGAAAATATTTAAATATATGAATAATTAAAATTACTTTATAATCTCAAAACTTATTTCTATCAAGTTTTGACGCAAGGATGAATGTAATGCGCATTCTATTCTCACCTAACAATAATTTAAAAAGAATTTAAACGAACATTATTACATGTGCACAACCAGGGTCGACCTGAACAAAAGCGGGACAGGGTGTAATGAGAATATGTGGGGCCTTGAAACAAATTCTGTGCTACCCATTAAATATTTAGTTCATTTTACATTAGAAAGTTGAAGTGTTATTTTAATACATTTATAACGTTTAGTTCGTTCACAAAATTAAATTGCTTTATGATATATATACGTGGTGCCCCACAATAACTGAGCAGCGGTTCATAAGGTTGGACAATCCCTATTACAGATTTAAATTCACACATGAAGGACCTGTGAAAGGTGATTGTACTCACAATCCTCAGAAATTTCACCAGGTCTTGTGAGAGAAAAGGGTGCTTTTTATATCTTTCTGGTGAACCTTCATTCCTCTCTGCGACTCATATAAATGAGGTTTCTCGCCAAGATTGGTAGACACACTTCTCGCAGCTATACACGCTTATACACAAGAGAAATACACTCACACAATCTATGACAATTCTTTATATCACCAAAAAAGAAATTAACTTCTATTTCTAGGGTACCATTCCCTCAACTATCTCTTATCTAAAAGGTACGCGACTTCTCGTTAAATGTTAAATCCGTAATTACTATAGTTAATAAACTAATAGTTACACCAAATGTTAGTCTTGTTATTTAAATAACATTGTAATTAATTTATTTTACTCTTATCTTTGATCGGAATCTTCCTCTTCCCCACGAACCAGACCATTTGGCCTTTTTATAATTTCTAATTGCGATTAATCTCAAAATGAATAGCTTAAGGATGATAATTTTCTGATAAAGGTAACTTCGTATCACTTGGATTGGTTGATGCGAAATGTCTGCTAAATGCGTGGTAATATTTAAATGTAAGTATAAAGGGATTAAAAACAAAAAGAAGGATATGAAATCACTTGAATGCGGTATGGAGTCTTGTGCTCTCGCACTTTTCCAGATCCATTCGAGTCATCCCTATGCACGGACCGCGGTAGCCTAGTGGTCATGGCTTCAGATTCTCGGCCGACGGTTTTCGTTCAGTCACGGGTTCGATCCATGGCCGATAAAGACCCGCCGTGTAGTCGGGGCTAATGCACGTTAAATCTGTCTTGGCCCAAAGTCCTCCCGTTGGCGTGGTGTGGATGTTAGGAGAGGGGGTGCCCGCTCGCCAATAGCCCTCGTGTTGCTTCTAGTGCGACGTTAATATAAACTAAACTAAACATCCCTATGCACTACTGGAAAGGAAGACAATTTGTTAGAGTATTAATATTAATTAAAAATAGGATATTGCATTACGGATGAACTAAAAATATCCAAAAAATATACTGAGGAAACTGAATAATATCTGCTGAATACTAATTCAGTGAAGTTGTCTTATTTGATGGTTTAAGCTTCCGTAAATTCATTACTTCTATAACATTTAAATACATTTTCATATAATTTTCAAAAAGATGATTATTTTTCAATAATGACTATGCTCATCTAACAACAATTATATTTTTTGAAATCTGTTGTTTTCTATCATTAAAAGAAATGCAATGAAAAAATACCGCGTTTATATTTTAGGGGATAGTATGCAGTCTTCATGAAGGTGACGACTTTGGTAAATTGGCATTGGTCAACGATGCCCCCAGGTGAGTTATAAGTAATTTTTTTTTAAGAAAAAAAGCAGAGCTTATAAATCAGAAATAACAATATAAGACAAATACCTTCGAAAAGGTTTTAGGTTATCTTAAATATTAACTTCAGATTACGATAAAAACGTTGAGATAATCCTTATTCCATGTTTCCTTCTATTTCATTATCTAATTGGCAAGTTGGTGACTAATACATGCTATCGAATAGCCATCTGAGTCACTTCAGAATAGCAAGATTCACAACTCTTAATTATTATCGTGGATTCGTGCGATTTTAAGTCATTAAAATAATAACAATATAGGAAAGTATTTTAAACAGTGTTTAATTTATACAGAAGTTATATTTCTTGATATGTAGAATCTAAATTTAATAATTCTGATTTGATTACAAAGACACTTTCACCGTTGAAGATGTAAATGGTGATGTAATTCATCACATGATATGCTTTAAGGCTCCCATCTTCCAGCCATTTCGATTTCGTGAACGTAATGTTAATCCTATGGAATTTCTACTTCTATCCTCAAATCTATACTAGTTTGTCTATTTGAATGCAAAAAAGGTCATCCGAAAGAGCAAAAAATAATGAAGGTTTCTGCGAAATTGTATTTTAAATCCGATTTTTAAATTTTTTTTAATCTCTATTTTAATAATTTGTTTTTTCCGATCTTTAAAAATATTCTAAAATATTTTCAGAGTCAGGGAGAAAATGTAATTTCGCAAAAACCTTTATTTTTTTTTTTCTTTTTCGAATGCACTTTTTTTGCATTCAAATAGATAATATGGTATAGATTTGAGAAGGATAGTAATTTTTTCTTGATCTGTTTTTTTCCTTTAAAATTTTTTAATTTGGTTTACAAAAGCACTTGTAGAATTTTCACTGAGTACTTAGCGCAGCATAATCAAATTTGGCTCTTGCGCGATAAATTGTCACTCACTCACTCATTCACTTAAGAACGGTAGTAGAAATCCCATACATTATGTTGATGAAATCACAATGGTCGATAACCGAAGAGTTAAGTGTATTTATTTTAAATTAAAAATATTACAAAGAAATAAATTTCTCATATGTTCCCGAAGTAAAAAAAAAAAAAAGATGATAGGAAAAATTTTAAGTAAAAAATAATAAATTTAAAATGTTTTGTAAAGTCAATAACATTTTTATTTCATTAAAAATTAAATAAGAAATTTTTTCTTTTCCATTTTTTAAGCAATTTTTGAATTTTTAAGCTGCCGTTATGTTTACAAAATGAAGCAAGCTTCAACTATTTTCCAGTGAAAATTTTTATACTAAAGTACATTTTAAAATCAAATATGGTGCGCCATTTACTTATTTCATTTAGACGAAAGTTAGTTTAATAAAATACAAAGTGAATAGAAAATTTAAATTATTTCAGATAGTATCAACAGGTTTTCTTCAGTTTTCAAGGGTTTATAATAATTGTGTAAGTTCTAAATCCAAAATTAAAACTAAGAATTACTTTTACTGACTTTTATATATAATTCCTAATTACTTTAACCTATTTTTTTAAACTTAGGGCAGCTACAATCGTCACGAGTGAAAATAACTGCCATTTCTTACGGGTCGACAAAGATGACTTCAACAATATCATAAGAGTAAGAAAACAACTTCTCTTCCTTTCATTACAGTTTTATTGTATTTATGAAATTTTTCATTCACCTGCTTCATTGATAAATAGTTTTAATTGTAGTAAATTGATAGTAATTAATATGCGACGGCTATCTTCAACAACGGCAACAAAAGTTACTCATAATACACCTTAATAACTAACTCAAGGAGAAATCCCTTTGGCTTGTTTGTTTGAGGGCAGTAAAAAGAGACTGGATAAGAATTTTCGGACTCTAAGATTGGGTGGTCGAATTACCTTCGTCACTCATGGTCAACTAACCATCTGCCAAGGGGAGGAAACCCCCCCAAAAGGAAGTGAATAATATTGAATGCCTAAGTGATGACTGGAACAATAAATGGCAGCACAGCCTTGAATAGCTAATTGCATATATCCCCGATGCTTCTATGTTCCTTACCAAGATTACCGCACATAGATCGTAATAAGTGCCATACCGGCTGCGGCGCACGTATCAAATAGACTCGTCATTTCAACTAGAGACAACTTCTTGCATTGAATGGAAACTGTTCAAAAACTGGAGCCCTGAAATGGATGTATTATCAATTGCAGTAATGGCTGGAAAAACAAAATTCTCCAAAAATGAGAAAGATTCAAGAAGTCCCTTGATTATTCCGTATCATCACTATGATACTGAAGGGGGAGTATGCGGTGCTTTTTCTACTAAAATACGACTGAAATAAAAATGCCTTTGTTATAACTAGAGGAATCCCTTTTGGCCTAGTTGTTAAAGTCCCTGCAAAAAGATCAGAGGAGTTTTCTTCGAAGCCGAAGAGGCCCTCAGATGCTTATTTTATTTATGTCGGTAGGTTTTCACGAACCCTAGGGGCTGTAGTGATCTTTTTTTTCGCGCCCATGGGCTTTACTCTTTGGTAAACACGGGTGACCCACTCCCGGGGGATGCCTTAGCGATTCTCTTCTATTTTAGATCCACCCCATTGTCAAACTTTTTCTTCAAACGTCTAGATCACATTTTCATTTAGTTTGGAGTAGTATAGTTATATCTAGCACTCACACCGTTTAACTTCACCATCTTTCGATCCCAAAGCGCGACTGCAGTAGCCTAGTGGCGGTCATGGCTTCGGACTCGTAGCCGTTAGTTTTCGTCGAGTCGTGGATTCGAGCCTTGATGCCACCGAATACCTGTTGTGTAGCCGGGGCTGATGCGCGTTAAACATGCCGGGGCCTGCACTCCTCCCATTGGCGTGGTGTGGAAGTTGGGAGAAGGAGGTGCCAGCTCAGATGTCGTCCTCGTCATTTGACCGATGTTCAAAATAACCCTCGTGTTGCTTGTAGCGTGACGTTTATAAAACCAAATCGATCCCACAGCGGAGCAGTTCTAATCGCTGTCATCACTCAAGGTTAGCTGACCATCTGCCATGAAATGAATCCAACCCTGTTATTAGAATAAACTTAAGTTTCATTTATATAATACTATTATACAAGCATATATAAGAAAAATTAGCAAGTATATAACATTATCTATGAAAACTGTGAAAGCAGATTTGTACCAATTGCAAATCGTAATAAAAAGTGCATCCTTAAACTAATGCAGCAGTAACTCATGAGTCACGAGTAATCACAATATTTTTTTTATTGCAAAAGAAATCTTTTTTCTCATAACTACATGTTTACCTTTTCAATTCAGAGATGGAAAATCATTTTCTATTGATGCTCGTGTAATGCCTCTTTAGCTCTGTAGAATTCTAATAATTTTGATAAATGTATGAAAATATAAGTTTTTGTTGTTGTTTCTTAGAAAATATTCGAATAAAGTGGATTAAATTGATTGTGATATTTTCTTTTTGATTCGATGTTTTATGAAAAATGAGATTGAATATATTTAATTCATATTGTGAGTTCACATTTTTTTTTCATTTCATCCATGTAATTTGTTCTGTCGGTGTTTTGAGCATTTTCTCGCATAATAAACAAATTGCTTCGAATTATGCGCATTTAATTTGTGAATTATTTTACAGAAGTTTGCTTGTTGAGCATTTTTATTTTAAAATTTTGTTATCACTACATAATTTTATGTGAGTGTGTAAACAAAGTCTCAAGAGTTGCTTTTCTTTTTTCAAAACTCCATATTCAAGCAATTCTATATTTAAATATTCTGTTCCTTTTTGTAATTTGGATTCGATTTGTCGAGCAAAAAGTACACGAATAATGTTTTTTGATTAATTTTTTCAAATATGCTCGAATATACAGTTGTAGAAATGAGCTATGACGTTGCATTTTGATTCATAATATCTTAAAGCTAAAAACATTAATCTCTACGTACTCGTAGAAGGACTGCTGTATCATTCTTGGATTTCTGTTCGTTTTTGTCAATATCCTATTTATTCGGACACCTTAAATTCGCATTTTAACAAAATATTTTTTTCAGGATGTAGAAGCCAATACAGTGAGATTAAAAGAACATGGTCAAGATGTCCTTCTCCTGCAAAAAATTCCAACTGATGGAAGAGGGACGACCGATGGCACACACTCTCATTACAAGTAAGAATTTTTATTTTGATAAGAGTACATAATATTTAATATATCATAAGAATCTTTCATCTGTTTAAGTAAAATAGTGATTTACTTTATTGGCATTTAGTATAAGAAGCATAAAACATCTTTAGTGCTCGTGAATTTCTGAAACATTTCTAGCTGTGCACCGTTTCCTCATTTTCTAGACTTACAAGTATCCTTAATATTAATCGTATGAAATTTGTACTTCTCTTCTCGAACAGAAATTCTTGTATTTATTTAAATATCATTGAGAGCATACTATCGAACAAAAAAAATGACTGTTTCTGCGGAATTTCATTTTTCCAGCAGATTTTTAAAAAAAGTTATTTTGCGTCATTTTCAATGATTTGCGTTTCCAACTTCTAAAAAATGTTTATAAATTTTGTCAAAAATCTGAGAAAAATGTAATTCCGAATAAGCCCTCGTTATTTCATATTATTTCGAGTGCGTTTTTATCGCTTTCAAGTTGATAAAGTAGTCTAGGTTTGAGGAGAAAAATAGAAATTCCACATGATTAACATTGTTTCCCCAAACAAAAATAACAAATAAATGAGAGCCTTAAACTTTATTGTAATAAATTTATATCCATTGCAAAAATATTAATATGGTTATAACAATTATAATATTAATAAGGTGGCAGCTTTTATCATTACATTTTTGGTTGGATCCTGTTTTATCTCCGCCTTACCATCGAAAAACAAAGCAAAGTCAAAAAGTTAATGATTGATAAGAATTAGCAATCCTTTGAATAATGTAACCCTGCTTTGAAACTTCACGTTTAAAAAATGCCCTTTTGGCATGATTTGGTGCCATTTTGGTTTTTCGTCGCCTATACGTGAGCTGAAATAGGATTTTACCATTTCTTTTATCTTCATTAACTTGTATATTTATTTTTGATCAGATATAGCTGGACCGTTAATGGTTTCAAAACATTCGACGTATTTAAATTTCTTCATTTATAATAATCGATTCTTTCCTTATATTTTTCGCGTAATTTCTTTAAAGCTTAATACTATCCAGTGCTATTTTCTTAAATTTTTAATTTATCAGTTGCATATCTGATTCCAAAATTTTAAGAAATCATGTAATTGTAAAAATATTCTAAGAGACATTCTTTAAAAAAGGCACAAAATAACAAATCTTTTTTACTAAGGTATTAATTTTTTTAAGTTAAAAAATCAATAATTAATGAATAAAAATAAATTAAAGTCAGTATTCAATAATTTGCTAACTTATGTAATTATCTCTCATCATGTATTCAATATATCTATGATTGTTTTCATTGATTTTTATGATCATTTGGGGAACATGGTTTATTATTAAGTTGATGATTTGAATCTCTATTTTTATGGTTATGAAAAATATCTCTATTAGCATACGGGCTTCTTGTAACAAATCATAATATTTTTTTAAGAAATTCTAAATAAAAATTCTAATTTTGAAAAACTAAATCAAAATACAGAGCGTATTTCTATTTAGTATTTAATCTAGAATTTGAATAACTTCCTTAATTTTTATAATGAATGATCGATGGTCGTACTTTCTAATACATGAATAAAAATTATAAATTAAAAAAAAGATCTGAAATGTATTAAAAATAAGCATTAAATAGAAATAGCATTCGAAACATAACTTGATTGCATATTTGAAATTTTATATTCTGTGCAATTCATATGTGTTCTTTTGGATTGTTTAAACTCATAATCATAAAAAATGATACACAGGTACATGGTTATGGCTGGTACACCACAAAAGATGTTAGAACATCTTTTGGAGACCAGAATTGACCAAAGAAACGATGATGCCACAGGTAAGTAGCCATTTAAATTTATTAATACAATTCATAAGATATGTGTATATGTTTGTGTTTGTGAGATGCTTATTCTTTATTAATCAGCATAAAAACTACAAGAGAGTTTTAAGAATGAGACAAATAAATTCAAATTATTTTTTGGTTTAAATATAACATATATGCTGAATCCATTTAACGTGTTGACAAATCTCAACACGAAAGAAATATTGAATGTAATTTAAATACTTCCGATACTTATTTTTGGAAGTAAAATGGTTGAAGAATAAAATGCCATATCAGAAATCATTGACTTAACAGCGTACTACAAATTGTGAAATCGTCGTGATTATGGTTACTAGGAAATAACCAATGTATCTACTTAAAATTTATTCTGCATATTAATTGATCCCATGTGCATAAGTTGTAAATTACAGCCATTAATGTTGATTTGTTTGGTTTTAGGAAGATGTAGATTGAAGTAACTTATAGTATTGTAAAGTATTATTCCGGGATATCGTAGAGATTTAATAATTACCAAAATGTTATATAGATAGAAACTTAATTTGTGTATTCATTATTTTTAAGACACCTCTACATAGTCGCCATCCAGATTTATATATTTTTTTCAGAGTTTCTTGACTTTTAGATTGATTGATTAGTTTTATTCTTTGGTAAACATGGGTGAAGCGCTCCCGGGTTACCCTAGCGATCCTTCTCTGTTTTCGGCCCTCCTTCTTGTCAACCAATTTTTATCTTTTTTTTTCTATTTTACAACGTTTTTCTGAATTTCACTTGGTGTGTGTGTGTGAGTGTGTGTGTGTGTCATCAAATTTTCGATCGTTAATTTAACCAACTTCCCATCAAGCTAGAACTCTGAAACCTTGGGAATCATTCTCACTCGCCTAACAATGCGATATTTAGACGTTTGCGAGAAGTTTTAACTAATATTTCAATAATTTTAATAAGTCAAAATATTCTTTCCTCTCGGCGCTTTTAGGATTGAGGAAAAAATTTCTTTCCCCCTCTGGGAACACCGGGCACTCCCCACACCACATGAGGCCTCGTAAAACTATTGTACTCACAAAGGGGAGATACTATCTCCCTTTTACTATCTCCGAGATAGTAAGGGTTGCTGACTTTTAGACAGTAATCATTGGCAAGAAAGAAAGTTTCCAATATTTGGCACCATGTCTTATCGCAATAATTTTTTCTGAATTCTGGTTCCCATTTTTTTTTTAATAGAATGACTTACAAATTTTCAAATGCATGTTTTGATTTTATGAGTATTATGAATTTTTTAATACGCTCACAAATATCTCTTTTTTTTAGTAAATTTTAAAGTTAAAAATAACCAACAGTTTTAACTAATATTTCAATAATTTTCTTTAATAAACTTTGCCACCATATAAAAACGTTGGTTTTTATGTCGAATTTTATTTTCACTTCTTGACCACATTTAAATTTTGTTTGGCGCAGCATAGCCACATCTGGCTCATGCGCCAATAAACTTCACATGCACTTGCTCATTCACCGATTGGTTTTATCAACGTTGCATTAGAAACAACAAGAGGGATATTGGCGATGAATCTCATAATTTTGAACCTCCGTCCAGTGATGTGGAAGATACCTGAGCTGGCACCCCTCTGTCCTAACTTCTACTCCCCGCAATGGGGAAGACTTTGAGACTTTCGAAAGCCGTCATTGTAGAACTCAGTAGATTGAACTTAATCTTTCCCATACTGCAGACTATTTCAATCTACAGCGTACTGAAACTAAACCAATTAATATTAATAGCTCAAATTTACAACATTAGGAACGTAAGGTTCAATTAATATGCAGAAGGAATTTTATCCAGGTATCTTATTTCTTAGTAATAATTAATACCTTACAATACCCCTTAGTAGCACGTGATGCATTTAATGGGAGCATTAATTTATTATAACAAAGTCTGGGTTCTTTTAAGCAGAACCATATGTTAAGAAATAATTGTTGCTTATTAATGGTTGGAAGTTCATGGAACTTGACATTCTATTCTTCAAAGACCATAATAATAGTATTATTATTATAATATTAAAAATGTGTTGTACCCGATTGACTCCAGATTTCGTATATGACTGGTAAGATACTTTGGAGATATGGGCTGAGATTAAGACATCCTTGTTATCTGCATGCTGATGGAAACTCACAAGAGTTTCGCAAACAACCTATTGAGTATTTGAAGAGCCATGTTAATATAATAAAATTATATAATAGGGGATATACAGGTATATAAAAACTGTTGGCCTTCAGTTATATTGCCAATTATGGCGGGAGTCGTATGGAGATGTTCAAAAGAAAGGTGTACTTTGTATAGTAATTTTTATATACTGAGAGTTACACTCAGACAGCAATAATATGCATAAAGAAAATAAAAGCAGCGGAGTGTTACTATAAGTGCACTATCCTATATCCTTGACCTGTATTTTCAGCTGGTCGCTTGAAGGCGCCTTTACTTCCTGGAACAATCAGTATAATAAGGGTAAAGAGACGACCAATAAACGCAGTTACAGGACAAAATAAATACCAGCGACATTATCTCAATACATCTAAATGTTTGTTAATTCGTCAAATATCACTCGGAAAGAAATTTTTCGTCGGTGGTTCCGTGTGCGGAAATTTATTACACCATAATCTTTTAGAGTATCAGCTCTGATTGTATAGAAACGACATTATCACCATCTATTTAAATGAGACAACTGATTATCCTGGAATGATAAAACAGGCTGAAGGCGATGAAATTCAAAGAAACTGCTTATTTCATAAATCAGTTAGAATGTATAGTTACTGCATAAAACTGGTCCCTAGAAGTAAAAATATTTTCTAACCTATTATAAAATCATTAATGTTTTGATATCTTGATTTTTTAGACATATTTAATCTTGGAATACGTATATTTAGCTACGTAGGCTTTTTTATTTTCATTTTCGTATTTTGAATTTGATAATTGTATCAACATCTAGCAAGAGTGTTGGCAGAAACTGTCACAGAACAGATTACCCTGAAAATCTGGCCTGGTACAAACCAATTAAAAAAAATGAGTTGTTCATGTTGTAAGTCGTACTATGAAGGTACGGATTTGACATTATTGAAATTATAATTTTATTTTTGTAATTTTTTTTCTTTTAAATGGAAAAGCGCTTTTAAAGAAACTCATAATATTTTGTCTGTCCTATCGTACTTATTCTCATTTGTTCTTGGAAATTTTATTAAAATACCTTTTAAATAAATACTCAGATGATATAAAATTATGATAACTTTGTTTGGTAAGTAAAATGAATGACGTTAAATAACGATCCCATAAAAAGAAATTTTCTTTTATATAGTTCTGTGGAAACAAATCTTTTAATGGAAAGTGCTCGTGCTAAAACCCCCGTCTATTGTCCATTTCGATTTTGTAAACGTAATGCTATTCTGATGGAATTTTTACTTTAATACTGAAACCCACTCTAGTTTGTCTATTTGAATGCGAAAAAAGGTACATCAGAAAGAGAGAACATAATGATTTCTGCGAAATTACATTCTTGCTTCAATATTCGATTTTCATAAAGAAATTGTAAAATCCACAAATAATTGATTGAAATAGAAGTAAAAATATTTTTAAAAATTGCGAAAAAAAGAAAAGTTATTCTGCAGAAATCTTCATTACTTTTTGTTTTGTCGAATGCAAGTATTTAACTTAAAGTAGATAAATGGTCTACATTTGGGAGGGGTCATGGTTTCGGATTCGTGGCCGGCGGTTTTCGTTCAGTCGCGGTTTCGAGCATGGCCGTTAGAGACCCGCCATGTAACCGGGGCTGATTCACGCTAAATCTGTCGGGGCTCAAAATCCTCCCTTGGCGTGGTGTGGAAGTTTGGAGAGGGGGTGCCAGCTCAGGTGTCGTCCTCGTCACTTGACCGAGGTTCAAAATTACGAAGTTCGTCGACAATAGCCCTCTAGTTACTTTTAATGCGACGTTGAAACTAAACTAAACTGAACAAAAAAAAAAGTTTACATTTGAGGAGAAATACAGTAATTCTGTGTAATATCAGTGTCTGGAGGTCTTGGTCACGAACTCACAGCCGGCGTTGATTTCGTCGAAATGTTTGTTCGAGTCCTGGTACCACTAAAGGCGGCCCGCCATGTAATTGGGCTGATGCAATTAAATCTGGTCGAAGTCCCGAGTCCTTCCTTGGTGTGGTGGGGAAGTTTGGAGAGGATCGTCCTTGTAATTTGACAGAGTTATAAAATTGCAAGTTACTTCGCCATTAGCCTTTGTGTTGCTTATCACTACGATATTAATTTTAATAAACAAAACAAACAATAATACTTCTATAGGACTAATATTACGTTTACAAAATCAAAATGGCCGGTAGACTGAGACTTAAAGGAAAACAGCTCATATATATGTAGTTACTTCATTTGAAATAGTTTTTCCTAACATACTTAATATTATTTAGAATTCTTTGCCGAAAAATAGGAATAGCTATTTCATAACTATGCATTTTTTTTTCCAGATACGTTCCTAGAAGACTTTCTTCTGACTCACGTGATATTTATGCCAAGTCACCAATTATGTCCCGAGCTTATGAGACAATATCCTTTCCCTTGCTGTTACAAATTTACAATTATCTTTGTATGATGTGTTTTTATATTTTAATTTCCAATACTTCTTTAATTCGTTAAACATTCAAAAAATAGTTTCATGAGAGATTTTCATAAAGTTCAATTATGTTTTGTCCATGTAGAAAAGTCTTAGTGTCAACTGTCAGACATTAAAATATTTTTAATGTTATAAGTAATATGTTATTTAAATAAAATTATTAAAAACGTATCTGAAATATTCTTGCTAATTTTTAATGAGATAAAGTTAAATTACAGAAAAGGAAAGAGTATAAATTTCTCCAAAATTACCCTTTCTGTTTAAATAACCAAGATATTCTCAACCTTTCGCATATACTTCTAAAGGTTTGATGATTAGGATACATACTGGAACAATTTTTAGCTGGCAGTTCCTACTTACAGTTAACATTAAATTGCAAATCACTAACGATTATTTAACATTTCTGAGCTAACCATGGACCTTTATTATCGTATCTAAATCGATTTAAAATTAATGATATTCGCTAATGATCATGAGTTGCTATTGGAAATTCTGTATACTACTTCTTCGATTATTCCTATATCATGGATTTTCACCTTACTAAGCCCATGATTAGCAATAGGGAATGGTGGATTAAAAATGTAATGTATAATGGAAGCTTTATACATCGAATTGTAGAGTCAATCAAAGTTAAAGAAAATGTAATAGGATCCAATGATAACTAATCAATATTCAGTTTATGATGATTTCATCCAATTGATTTAAAGGAATTTTCCTGTTGGTGGTTTTTTTTTCTGGGGACCTGAAGAAATTCTTTAAACCTTGATTTAAAACAGTTAAATAGTTTAAAATTATTTCTTTTCAATATCTTTGTTTCTCCTTTACTGTTACACCTACAGGATAGATGCTACTAACTGTAGGCAAGAAAAAGAATTCATCATAGCCAACAAGAAACGTGTCATACAATTTGTACAAATTTGGGCTACAGTCATACGTTCAGCATATTTCGAAGATGAATGTATCGCCACTTTCTTACAGGTATGTGAAATATTTAATAATTCATTTCAGGAATGTGAACTATATTCTTTCGATTATAAGTAATCAAACAGATTTTTAAGGTTATCATCTAATTACACTGGTGTCCAAAATTAGTCTCAAACGCATGTTTCACATTAATTTAAAACTGCTATCAATGAAATTGATAAAATTTGCAATGTATATATTTTCAAGAAAGGGTAACACAATGTTGGCATCCAGTTTGGAATAAATGGTGGCTAGTACCAGTTTTGAAGCACAATGTGAAATTTGACCATTTAGGCAGTTGAGATTTTTGGCTTGCAATATTGCGAATATTGCGTTAAAACTTAACTCACAAGTTTGGCTTTATTATAGTATGAGTTATCATAATAGTTTGTGATTCAATGAAATGAGAGCCATTGGCAGGTTTGAAGCTGGGAACTCTCTAGCAGAGGTTGGATCGGTGGTTAGCAGTGGCACCAAAAGTAGTATCCAGGTTGTGGAATGAATTTATAACAAGTTGGACTATCACCAGGATGCCCGGCTAAGGCCCGCCAAACACTTGCACAAGATTTATATCAGAACTTTCTCGTGACCGTGCTGCTGCGTCTGGAACAAGCTACTACTTTTAGGCAAACAGCCCGACGCCTAGCAGAGAGAGCCCTTTCTGCCCGGCATCCACTGGTGTGTAACTTTCTGAGCGTATCACAAGAGAGCCAGTTTGTCATGAGAGAACGCACCATTCGTCGACATTTCAAGAGTGAGGGGCATGTTCTTTACACTGATGAGTTCAAATTCAAAACACAGTGATTTTCGGCGTGTCTTCATCTGTAGAGAATGAGGAGCTTGCTGTATCATCTCTTCAACGTAGGGAAATCATCTATTTGATGGCAGGGGAATCTTTGTCTGAGGTGGCAGCATGATCTTTGTTGTCTATGTGAGGTTTTTCCGCGTGCTACAGGCATGGACCTTTTTTTTTATGGATGGGAATGCGAGGACACACAGAGGCCATTGTTGATGAGTTTCTTGAAGAAGAGGATATTCACCGTATGGACTGGCCCGCGAAGGCTCAGGATATCAATCCTATAGAAAATGTTTGCGATGATCTGCAAAGCGACTTTCCCCTCCCAGCACCATCCAGGTATTAAAGGAGCTTACCTTCTTTAGGTAGCTACGGAGATCATGACCCCGAGGGACCCTGGGAACCTTTCTTTCCAGTGCTTTTAGAAGAATTGGATTTATTCCCACTGGCACTTCTCGGTACCCTCATTGACAGTCCGGCGGCTCCTTTTTAGGCTTGTATAGCAGTACATGTGTCCACACACTTTATATAATACAAGCCTTATCTGGTATTAATGCATCATGATTTAACCATTTTTAATTTCGTGTTGTGAACGGGTGTGAAAGAATAGTCCTACTGTAACTCATGTATGTCACAAGAGATGACTAAAATGGGTACCCAGTACTTAGGAGAATAGCCGAGCATCCTGCCCCTGGGGATTAAATCAGGGGACCTCAGAGACTTGTCTTCTTTAGGTAGGTACGAGCATCATGACCCCGAGGCTCCCTAGTGATCTTTTTTCTTTCCTTTGGGATTTACTGTCTTTGGTAAACACGGATGACGCTCCCGGGATATCCAAGGGATCCATCTGTATTTTCTATATCCTCCTTCTTAAACTTTTTTCCCTTTTTTTAAAAAAATTCTCGGTCACAGTTACATCTTGTTTGACGCACCATAGCCCATTCTGGCTCTTGTTCCAATAAACTTCACTTTCACTCATTCGCTTTAAGCGTTTTTCATATGATTTGTATTTTGACCAACATGTCACTACTTTTCTATTTTATTTTGCGATATGCTTTCTTCCGTAGTAATATCTCTCTATGTCAAATTTCTCTTTGCAATAAACCATCTTTCTCCAGTAATCACAGTTTGTGTTTGTAATTTTAATTTCGACACGTGCTTATCTGCCACTTAGCTTTTTTTTCTTAAATCTAAGTATTAATCGTCATTATTATTTTTTCTGTCTTTATTTATTTGGTTGTTGTACAATGGAATTCAATAATGCAGTAAACTGTTTGTTAATATTTAGAGCTTTTGGCTGCTTATGTCTCAGATTCGAGGCCTTATTCCACCGAAGATCGACTGGGGAAATGATGCGGACAGTTTTAAATAGAAATGTACTATGAAAATCCTTAGGTGGTTTGGTGGCGAAATTATATGAATGGTGTTCTAATTCCGATATCATTTAGTTGATCCGACTAAGATTCTAAATTAAAAGGTTCATTGTCAATAACCGTCGATTACTTCTAGAGTCGCATTAATACAAACTAATCAAGCTAGAAAAAGAACAACAAAAAAAAAAATACATCTGCTTCTTTATAAATTTTTTTCCAATAATAATTGTAATTTTTCGATTTGCAGATTTTTATAAGATACTTAAATATTTTCATTTATCACGGGAGAGAAACAGGTATAAATGTTTCATTTTTTCCAGATATTATTTGAATAGTTCATTAGAATCTTAAATACAGTAGAAAGAAAGGAGATGAGAAAAATGATATAAATAAAACTCCGGAAAATTTAACATTACTTTTGCAAAATTAAGTTTGAGGTAAAATGGGAATGATTTTTTAGAATGCTTTATAATAAAATCTTCAAACATTGATACATAACTTTATTATTAAAGGACAAAATTTTCACTCAGAGCATTATAATATTATGTATCATATTTCGATATTAAATTTATTACATGCATATGCTTTGTCTCCTTTCGATTAACCATCTTCAATTTCGCTATCACCATGTTAATTTTTTGGAATTTCTATGCGTCTTCCTAATTCTTATTTCGTAATATTCTCTTTTTTATTCAAGTGAAGCAAAATGCACGTAAAGGAGTGAAAAATACGGAAATCTTTTTACTGATTAGATTATTTC
>BMAW01130662.1:0-60184 GCA_019974015.1 Nephila pilipes | reverse complement strand
TTTAAATCCTTTGGAATATTGGCTATAAAGATATTTAATCCTACATTTTCTCATTAATACTCAGTTTCAAAAAAGAAGGAAACATTTGCCCTTAAGTGGATTCCTTAAATGGGAAAATAGGAATAGGAAATAAAGTCAATGTGCTGGACTTGTTTTATTGTTACTTTATAATTTTTACTTTTTCATCTAATTTTACCAATTATGATGTTTAATTAATAGTTTCTGTAAGAACTTTTAAAATTTGGCTGTAAATATTTAGATTTTTTTAAAAAATTTATGAATGTTAAGTGTATTATATATGTAATGAATGTATTATATAACATACGTTATCATTTGCTTTGTTATAAAGTAAATTTTTTCTTTTGTGCATTCATTTTTATTTTTTGAAATTATTGATTGATACTTGATTAAGGAATTAACAAAGTTAAAAAATTGTTAATAACTGTAAGCTAATCTAGTGCAAACTGATGAAAAATTACCCTTTTAAACTTTATGTATGATCATCCTAAATTAAATGTAAATCAATATGTTTGAGCTTAGGGCTGTGTGAATTAAAACAACAGAATATCAGTGTTCACTTTAAAAAAGTTTTGTGAAATGAACCATTCACACCTTTATTACCTTAATTAACACTTTCTGTGTGTCTTTTCATATATTAATATGTTAATCAATAGTTGTTCAATTTTTTAAACATTTTTTGTTGCTTTATTTTCAGAAAAGTTAAGAGTAGAATTAATAATTACTTTCATTTTAATATTTTTTTTCCAATTTTTTTTAACCATTAAGACAATGATGTGTTCCTTTAAGATAAACAAGAATATATTTTATGATATTCCAAGCATTCCTTCTTTTAAGTGCAGAATTAACTCTGGAATCATTTTTCTGAATATTTTAATCCAATTATTTTTTCAAATACTGTTTACATTTATGATTTTGTTTAATTTCAATTAAGAATCTTCACAATTATTTCTTTCCAGTCTACCATCATTGCGAAATTTTAATATAGTTTAATTTTGTAATAAGCATATCATCATCCTGAATTTATTTAATTTAGTGAGAGACTATTCTGTTGTTTATTTTTAAATGTATTTTTAAAACATTAGGTGTTTTTTTTGTTCAATATTCAGATTCAAACAGTTTAAAGTGTTTAAATAGATTGCAGTAGGAAAAATTGTTTCAGGACAGATATAAATTTTATGTATAGTTAAGGAAACATTTAATATCGTAACTTCATTAAATTTCATGTATTTTATTTAAAATATTCTAGGAGCTTCATGAAGCTGTTGTGGAAGATTGTAAAAAGTATGGGTTGCATGAAGAATTATCTATTATATCAAGAATATTGGAAACGAAACAGAAGTAAGTATGAATTTCTTTTTTATGAAGAAAGTAAAATTTGGTATGTATCGCATGTGTTAAAATTTGTTAAGTTTAGTTCATTGATTTGCAATTCATGTTTTTTAATACTTAAAATGTGAATACTTTTATGCTTATAATATGTGTTATTTATATTTCCCCCATTATTAAATTGGAAAGACATTTACACACATTTTTAGCATTTTGTAGAGAGAGTTGCTTTTAAAATGTCTATCATTGATCTAAAATATGTAGCTTGTGTGAGTTTATTATTTTCTTATTATAAAATAGCCTAAACTAAATGTAATATTTATTACTGTAAATATGTAAATTCCATATCTTTTTATTACACTTTTTTAACAGAAGAGACTTGCATAGTATTTAACATATTAATAGAAAGTAATGCTATATATTTATAGGTTATCTCCAGTATTTAAAATCTGCCTGTAGAGGGTGTTTTTTAAAAGGGGTGAATGTAAGATTAGATTGTATGCAACTCTTACAACCTCCTCAGATCAGAACCAGACTCCAAGCAGAGCAGATCAGATCAAATTCAAAGAAGAGAATCTCAGTGTATAAGTGATTGAGTAGAGATTGTAACTAGGAATCGCACAGTAATGCAATCAGGGTAGTATTTAATAAATATTGTTGTAATTTTACAACCAGTTCTTTAATAATTGTCTCAGGAATATAGACAAATCAATATTTGTCTCAGGAATATAGACAAATCAATATTTGTCTCAGGAATATAGACAAAGAAATTTGCTAGGTGATCAGTTATATTAACAGTAAATTGCATAGATCACCAAGGTAATGCAACAGGATTTAAAGAAATAAAAAGAAACTGTTGAAAGTGTTAACATGACAGGATTTAAAAGAATGAAAGAAACTGTTATTATGATTTAGAAGTTTATTATTCAGTGAAGTAAAGAAAGTATGTGTCTATAAGAAGTTTAATCAGTGAAAGTGAAAAAAGTAGTTTAGTGAAAAAATAAGATAAAAAAGTTAAGAGAAAAATATAATTTCTATCTATTGGGTTGTCTGCAAAGTTCATGCCAATTTTGAAGGAAAATTAAACTACAGTACATTTAAGCTTTGGTGTAGATTTATTAAATTTTATGGGTAACATTCTGTTCCTCATCCTTTTCTCCTTCTGTCAAGCAACTTGAAAATTCTTTCCTTCCAGAATCTTTCAGATTTTTTGGCGAAAATCTTTTCTACTTGATTTTTTTTATCACGACAAAAGAGTTTAAATTTTTTCCATTAATAGAATTTTGTAATGATCAAAATAGGTGAACATCTGAGGGTGCAAGGTCTGATGAATGTGGTTCTTTTTTTCAACTTCATGTCTAGAACACAGTTTAATCTTGTTTGGCGCAGCATAGTCATATCTGGCTCTTGCACCAATAAATTTTACATTCACTCACTCACTGATGAATGTGGTGGATGGGATAGAACATCCCAACCAAATTATAACAATTTTTGGTGAGTTGTCAAACAGATATGAAGTTGTGCATTTTTTTGATGAAAAATCATGCCCTTCTGATTTGCTGTTTATGGACAATTTTGTTCAATTTCTGGCTTTAGTTCTTCTAATTTGTAGCAATACTTTTTTGAATTTATCTACTCATTGTTTGGTGTAAGTTCATGTTGCAGAATTCCTTTACAATCCCACCAGACACAGAGCATGACCTTCTATGGATAAAGACCAGCTTTCAGGGTGGCTAAAGATAGTTTATTCCAATTTCAAGTAGATCTTTACCTATTTTTGACCTGTGTGGTGACCAGGGATGACAGAATAGTCTCACTGTAGCTCATGCATGTCGTAAAAGGTGACTAAAATGGGCACCCAGCGTCTGGGGGTATAGCCGAGCACCCTGCCCCTGGGGATTATATCAGGGGATCTCAGGGACTTGCCTTCTTTAGGTAAGTACGGGCATCATGACCCCGAGGCACCTTAGTGATCTTTTTCTTTCCCATGGGGTTTACTGTCTTTGGTAAACACGGGTGACACACTCCTGGGATACCCTAGCGATCCTTCTCTATTTTCGATCCTCCTCCTTGTCAACCATTTTTTCCTTTTTTTCAACTTCATGTCTAGATCACAGTTTAATCTTGTTTATAACACAGCATAGCCATATCTGGCTCTTGTGCCAATAAACTATACATTCACTTACTCACTTTACCCATTTTTCCATACTTCGTCACTATTTGCTCTAAAAATTGTCTACTTGTTTTATTTATATAGAGAGTCACAAATGGAGATATGATTAATCAGATTTTCCTCTGTTAAGCCATGGGTAACCCTTACATCAAAATGGTTTGTGTAGCCAAGCATCACAAAATGCTTGTGAATGGAGGATATTGATATTTTTAGCATTTCTTCTAATTTATATGTTATACAGTTTGAGTTATTCTCTATCAGTGTTTTGGTTTGATCTTCATCTGTGGTGGGGGGCCATTCTGGGAATTCTTGATCTCCAAGGTTAAAATCACCAGCTTTAAACCTAGCAAACCACTTCTGCACAATTCTTTCAGCACCATTGCTATAAACAACCCTTATCTTTGTCACTTGTGTAGCATTTTTATCTTTCTGGTAAAAGAAGGGCATTAAATACCTGTGATGTACTTTGTTTGCCTCCAAATTCAAGTCATATAAAACTGCCAACAATTAATGTATCGTAATCAATTTTTTTCATAGTATGTCTGAGGTACCATCGTTTGGAATATGTATGCAGGTCATTCGTTTTCAGTCACTCTGATATATTCTGATCTGTCCTTGCACCACCTACTAAAAATTAGCATGAACTCTCAAATTTTAGCATTAGTACAACCCAATAATATAATAAATTGGCAAAACAGTTTATTTTCTAGATTATAAATGTAATAATTTTTCAAAGTTGTGTAAACATAGGCTTCAATATTTTTTATAAATATTTTATTTTTGAATTGTATTTTATTTTCATTATGATCTTATAAAAGACTTATGCAACTTTGAAAGAGTTCTTAACATAAAAATGCAAAATGTCCGAGTTAATTGAATTTCCAGGTTAATTGGAAAATTTCCAAATATTTTTTTGTTATAGTTTTGCCTATATAATTATGAAATGAACTGAATTAGTTACTAAAAACTCAACTTGACATTAAAAGAGTACAGATTAAGAGTATGTGCTGTTTTGTGATTGGTGTGAACATGTTTCTAAATTAGTTTGAGTATAATTTCCTAATGTGAGAGAGAAACAGAAAGTGGCATTTTTATGCAGAAGGAAATTATTTAACATTAGATATTGGAAATGCAAATGTAATTTATGTCTTGATAAAAGTACTTAAAAATATTTTGTACATAGTCTAAAAAGGAAGAAAACTGCAGGGTGTATACTTGTAATAGCTTAAGTATAAATGTATAATAAAATTTGTATTATAGATACAAATGTGTTATAGTTATATATGTTATACATGCATAATTCTCATCCACAATTACTGATATAAAATTGACAGTGCTATTATATCCAATTCTCACAAGTTTAGTGGGATATTTGGGACATTAAAATATTGTTCCTCACTTGTTTTTTTAAAAATTTATTTATCCTTTTTTTTAAAAAAACGAGAATGAGTTTTCATTGAAATGTGATTTGTGTACATGAAATTTTGTAAGAAAACTTGACCATAGCTATGCAAATTAATATTTGCCATATGACTGTTCAAACATTTACCATACAACTACACTTCTGTATTTTCTTTAATATTTTATTCTCTTTGATTAAATATTTTATTCTTTTTAAGGTATGATAAAGAAGTCTCTGGTGTTCCTCATCGATGGAAAGTTGGTCCATATGGTCAAATCCGTCTACTTTCCACCAGTGAATCTCAAGAAGAAGAACGAACAGAATTTAGAAGATGTATCAAAGCTACCGATGAAGGTTAATATAAGGAAGCTTATATATTTTTGCATTCAAAGTTTTTAATATTGTTTCTAAGTGTCAATTTTTATTACAGTTGTCTTTAGAGTATATTGTGCAGACCATACTTATACCACCATCAAAACTCCAGTTGGAGCCACAGCTGAAGCAATTAAAAGAAGTGCTGCTGAAAAACTGGGCTTTAAAGATGACCTTCTGCTTACTGAAGTCAAATCAACAGCAGGTAATAACTGCATGAATTCTTGATAATTTTTGTTTTTAAATAGAAAAGGAAAAAGAGGCTTTGAAATTTTTTGAAAAGGGAAAATAATTTTTTTTTTTTTAATGTAGCACTTGATATTCATAACTAACAGCAATGAAAGAAGAAAATTGATTACCTGGACTGGGTTTAACCTTATAAAAATTTCATTGATTTCATTTTATTTTAAATTTATCCATTGATCCCATGTAACTATATCTTTGAATTTTGTATCTATTTCATGTCTTTCAATAAAACTTATAAAGTTATTAATGTGAAATGATTGTAACTAGTCACTAAAGTTTATTTAAGTTTCAATTTGATTTATTCTGAAATTTTAAATTAGTCATCATACTTAAGACTTAGAACTAAATTTGATTTTGAAAATGTAACATTCCATATTTTCTTATGAGAAAATATAATACAGCATTGCAATGTGTAGCAATAATTATTCTAGACTGTATCTTTGTAAACATGTTTTGGGAAGAATCTGTAAATTTTTATTTCTGATTATGTATTTTGCCATTATATTCTGCATCGTTCAGTTATATCAATTTATTTGATAGTTTGGCCTAGTTATATTTTATGTATATTTGGATAATAAACATGAAATTGTATATTAAAAATGATTGTCATTTAAATTTTTATTTTAGGATATTTTATTAGTATCATTCTTAATAAGATAAATTCTTGCTTTACTTTTGAATCCTAAGTTATTACTTGTATTAAAAAATTGTATTACCTTTGAACTTTTCTGGTTATTTATGTAATGTTGTGAAGGTAAATTTATTTGTATTTCAAGCTTTTAATTTATTATTATAGAACGTGTTATCTTCAAAGACTCTGAAGTTAGTGTTCCTACTGGTCTAAGTGTCAATGGTCGTATCTTTCTGACTCCTGCAAATGAAGTTGACTTGTTGGTTAGTAAGAAAATATATTTGAATTTTTTCAATTTCTAGTAAAATAAAAGTCTTTGTACTTGAATTGAAATAGAGTAATATTTTTACCTATGTATTTTAAATACATTGAAAATAATGTAGTCTTAATTCTAAATTAATTTTTCAGACCCCTCTACCTGAACAAGATGGTCCTTCTGATGGGACTGGAGTTATATTAGAAACTCTAAACTCTTTAGACATAGCTTATAACATGACTGTATATGAATGGGATCTTTTTTCATGTGTTCATGAGGTATTTCTTATTTTTTTAATTGTAAATTTTCTATAAAGTTGGTTAATGTATATTTTTTCTGTAACTGGGAAATTTTTTCATCAATAGTCTTTTGTTTTGTTTTATTCTGAGAACACTCAATTTTAAGCTGTTTTATTTAAATTTTTCTATGGCTTTTATTTATTTGAGACAAATAATACTTTACTATTATTTGTCTCAATTAAATAAAAAGTATAAGAATTAATTTATATAAATGTTTTGATGTTGTATTCATTTTTTCTGATATTGTATATTCATATGCTACTTTAATGTTGTGTTATGTTAAAATGTATAAATAAAATTATAAATTCCAACATTTATTTGTAAAATAAAATGTTGTAAGAAAATCATAACAGCTTATGTGATGTATAAAATGATATTAAAATTTATTTTATAAAATAGCAATTGAAAAGTATATAAATATAATTAATCTGTATTTTCATGCTCATTATTATATTAAACCAAATATTATGTTAGAAATTTGAATATTTAAAAAGATTTCTAGTCTGTTTAATGTGAAACAAATTTGATGCTTACTGTGTGTTTTCAGATTTAAAATGCACTAAGCTTAATCTCTCTGTCTGTTATGTCATGTTTAAGCATTTCCAAAATAAAAATTCAGTTAACATCATTTGGATGAAACCACATTTCTTGAAATGTTATTTCCTGCTTTTTCATTATAAGTTTTTGTAATGAAAAAGCAAGAAAATAGAAATTTGATTTGATTGAGGAATAAATGGCATAGCTGAAATATAATTTTTTTTCAACAAGTATTATTTCTATGGATTTAAATATATATTATGGATAAATGCAGTATTGTATAGACAATAAGAGTAAAAAAAAAATGTGTAATTTTTTAAAGGTTTGAATGACTACTATTTAGATTAAAATGGATATGGATTAAGTTACGTTGAAGATACTTATATTATATTGAGATTTACTCTAGTTTGTTTTCAGAATCCATATTATAGCTTAACAATTTATAATTTTAACTCAGATTTTGTTAAGCTATTTTTTGTTTCATTGAAAAAAAAAATAATTTTGTACCATTTTGCTGTACAAATCTCTAAGACTTGTTTGTTTCATAAATGTATCTTTTCATTTCAGTATGAACTTATCTATCAAGTGTTTGGGAGGCATCAATTTCGGAAGATCATGTCCAACCTGGATGTTTTCTTGCGACGTTTCAATGAAGTCCAACACTGGGTAGCCACAGAAATGACACTCTGTAACAATTTAAGTCGAAGGGTTGCTCTACTTAGAAAATTTATCAAAATTGCTGCTCAGTAAGTAAATACATACATCAATATGACATGTGCATCTGAGATGTATATTTGAGTATAGTGTGACCAAAATTTCTGGAATTGTGCATCATATTGAACTACATTTCATTGTAACATTTTAAAACACATAAGAAATATAGAAACTTCACTGTACTTTTTATCAAATTTCAAATTTTTTTTTTCTCCTTTAAATTCTATTTCCAAAGGTTAATGAGTTTTAAATATATCCATTAGTTTTAGCAAAATATCCATTAGTTTATTCATCTCTGTTTTTCTATAATTTTATATACTTTATCATTTGTTAATGATGCATCTGTCATCACTAAACAGTTGAATTGGTTACAAATAATTGGAAGTGTAATAAAATGAGTAAAATATTCATAAGTTCATTTCAACTCTATAAATGTGAAGTATATTGCTAGTTTTCAAAAAGTATGTATATGAATAAATCATGTTGCTTTTTTTTAAAAAAAATTTTAAAATGAGGTTTATTTCATATTAAATATTTATATGAACTTGTTACTATTCCAAGAAAAATTTGATGCTTTTCCTTAAAAATTTTATTATTTGAAATATTGTTTTGACATGGGAAGGGGGGAATTAGATGTTTGCTGATTTTGATCTGTGTATTTTGGAACTTTTGAATCTTTTAATGGTTATGAATAGCCAGTTTGCATAGTGCATCATAATGTTTGCAGACTAGTTCAGCTTATCCGAAGTTTTTTTAACCCAAATGGTTGCATTCAAGCCCCACTCACCTAGTGTATTTCACCCTTCATTGTTTGTGTTACAAACAATACTCACTACAAAATTTAGTTCGATAGTATACAAATGGTAGTACAGATAACGGGAAATTTTTCCATAATGAGGGAAAATGTTACCAATCTAATTGTTGTTATTTAGTTATTTATTGTGTTATTTGAGAGTTAGTTACTAAAATGGCTCAAAAGGGACAGCTAAATAATTCTGATAAATATATATATATAGGTGAATTATTGATATGACAAATAATATTTTTAAGTACATTTAACAATTAAATGTTTCATAAAGTTTTAAATTGAGTTTATTTATTTAGATATTTTAATTTAATGTTTTACAAATTAATATTTCTTATATTTATCATTTACTGAATTATTTAAAAGGGCTAGTTAAAGTATTTGTAAATATTACGTTATTATAATGCAAATAATTCTTTAGGGACTATCTTTTAAAAGCAAGGGAAGTATGTGTATCATTGTTAAGAAAACAGTGAGATTTTCAGAATCAATGTGTGGGAAAGGGGGGGGGGAATGGGTGCCACTTTCATTGTTTATTTGATCGTAGCTCTGCATGTAATAAGAAAGCAAAAATTGTAAATTTACCTTACCAGCTAAAGGTTAATGTAAGCAGAAAACATTAATTCCTGATAAAAAATTATAGAATTGAGTTATTACTCTATTCAGTTAGTGCCTTAATATTAGGTTGGATTTATTTTGAAACAAAGTTGTGCATTTACCATATTTTTCTACTGTTCTCTGTTTACTTATATATGTTATCATTAAAGAATTCTTATTTCCCAGGAATAATTAATCCTGTTAAAAAGAAATTTAAAATTTAGGAAAATAAATGAATTCTTATTTTTCCAGTACTAGGTGAAAAATTCTTATCCCTTTCTGTGATGTTCTGATTATTATTTAAATATATGTAAAATTACTGAGAAGCCTATAAAAGTGTATCCTTTTCTGTTTAGTTTGCTTTTTTGTGCTATTGTTATACATTTATATATAATATTATAATAAGCTGAAAAATTATTATAATACCTATTCTATCTAATCTGTATATATGTATTGATATACTTCTTTTGTTTTAAACAGCTGTCGAGAATATCAGAACATGAACAGTTTTTTTGCCATTGTGTTAGGACTGAGTAATGTAGCTGTCAGTCGAATGAGTCAAACATGGGAAAAACTGCCTAGCAAACTAAAGCGCACATTTGCTGATTTTGAAGCCCTCATAGATCCTTCCCGGTAATTCTTTATAGTTCCCAGGCTGAAACTTTTCAATTTTTTGCAGATTTATACATGTATATTTCCATGTTTTTAAATATGTTTTTATTGATTAATTTCTTGAAATGTTTAATATTTATTTGATTCCAAGGCATTGAAATTCTATTAAACATACTAATTTACAAATTTTTAGAACATTTAATATAAATCTATCATTTTGTATCAATCGTTATGATTATATAATGGAAATCAACTTTTAATTTATTCCTATACTGAAAACACAGTGTGCATTGTTTATTTCTTTTTTTTTTAAAGTTGCTTTTATTATGAAAAATACTTCACTTTCTAGTCCTGGGAATAATTTTTACACAAGAAAATTATTTTCTAGAGAATTATCTTATGCCTTCTTCTTCAATGGGATAATGTAGGCTACTGATACAAAACTGTAAATTTTTTTTTGTGTAGTTTTAGTTATTTTGTGTGTGACACTTAATTCACTTGTTCTGTATTAAATCTTATGTTATGATATATAGCTTTTATTGTTTCGATGAGTTATTAGTGATTTTTCAAAATTCCATTGGTGCTTTGGTTTGATATCTACTGTATTATTGAGGGAGTACTGTATTATTATTAGTGCATTGTAAGTGCTGTATATTTCCACTGGTAAGATGATAGTTTAATCCTAAAAAGAGTGCCCTCCCCTAAAATTCTGGGGTTATCATATAGGACAGATACAAAAAATTAAATTGAAATTTATATGAATTATGACCATTATAAAATAAGACAAATCACTCACTAATATATTTAAAATCTGCAGAATCCTCACATTCATCATAAAAGTTCCTCAAGCATATGCTCATTTTTGTTATTAAGAAGTTTGTCATGGGTCCTATTCCATACCTAGGAAGTCAATTTATGCTTTGTCAACAGTATCCCCAAACATGTTGTCCTCAGTACCATTTATAGCATTTGAAATCCCACTCTTTTTGAAGGGTTTTATCTCTGTTTCCACATTCACTTTTTCCCCATTATTTGATGCACAATATCAAATCTTTAAAGTCACATTGAATGACACAGCCCACATAGCCCCACCTTTTATTTGCGACTTTTTGCCAATTATCTTTCAGTTATTCTATTGTTCACACATGTATAGGTTGTAGCATCGAAGTTAAACCACCCGCTATAAGAGCAATCTTAATATTGTTATCTTTCACCAACAAACTATTTAGGTTTCTTAGATCACCAGGTCGACCCAGTGCTATACATTTCCATCCATAATTTTACACTGTTTATTTCCATATCCTCCCCCTTCCATTTTCCTTAAAAAATTGATAAATGTTTGGTAGTAATTTTATTTTATTAGTAGTTTTTTTTTTTTAATCCTTTTGAAACTTAGTCATGAGTTTTAACTTTATCCCATCTGTCATGTATGTTAATACTATTGTAAACGTGGTCTTTTCATGACCTTTACTTCTGATTGAAACAGTTTTTACCCCTTTTGTTTTTACAGTTCTATTGTTTATTTTATCAAAAATCATTAGCATTTCATCCATATTTCCGATATTACATAATGGAAAGTTGTATTTCTGCCTTTTATCAATAACAAATTTTGTTAAAACTCATGACTTTTTGTTAAATACCTTGTGGTAACTTCTGTGCTATTCTTGGTTTGTGTTGCATTTCCATATTTTTTTTCTGTTCATGAAACAATTGCACGAAGCTATTGTTACTTTAAATTCTTTGCCTATTTCTGAATTGGTCCGTACCCACATCAATGCTTAAGTCCTAATCATATTTCTCGTAACTATATAACAATTCTGCCTCTATATTTGTATCCCTCCTGCAAGATTATTTTCTAAATCTGACTATCAAGCTATTCTCCTCACAGAATATTTTTTCATTGGCATTTTTTTAAATAGAATCTTCATTCTTTCTCCAGTCTCATCTCCGTTATATTGATGCCCCTGCTGCAATATTTTTGTTCAATTCTTTAGTCTGTTTTATAACTTAAAGTTCCTTCATATCTCCTTTTCGCTGGTTCCATGATTAGGTCCATTCTTGAAACTTTTATGCTGATTATACTTGTAGTACAAATGTTTTGAACATGCAACACAACCTACAATGAAATTTGTTAGACATACATGGGAGTTCTTGATTTGGCACTTGCTTTCTATAGGAAAAGTGCTGCTAGATACAAAAAAAAAAAACTTGTTTGAGATATAGATGAGGTTGTAATGTGGCACATGTTGCTTTAAGCAATGTTGCCAAATGCAAGAAAATAAAATTTCTTCTGGATGATGATCGCTAATTTAAACAATCTACAGGTTGTTGATAATTTGGGAATTGTGTTATCTGACAGATATATGCTAAACTATAAAACTTGGTAGAAATTTTATACCCTGTCTTACTTGCAGAAGTATATGGTTATGGTATTTTTGAAAGTATTACATTTTGAAACAATATGTAATGTTTATTTTTCTGGTTTTCAAAATTGATTTCATTGTATGAAAAATAAAAATCAATTTGCTAACCACTTTAAAATTTCATGTAAAAAAACTATGTTAAGTTTTAAATGATATACTTTCTGGTATTCTAAATTTTTTTTTGTTTGTTTCTTCAGAAATCACAGAAGATACAGACTGACTGTGTCAAAGATGGTACCTCCCATAATCCCATTCATGCCCTTGCTCCTGAAGGATATGACCTTCTCGCACGAGGGCAACAAGACCTATATGGAGGGCCTTCTCAACTTTGAAAAAATGGTAAACAGATTTTGTTCATTTTAAAATGCAAATTTTTTTTTCCAAAAAAAACCTAGTTTAATTCTCAAAATATCGTTTTTACTATTGAAGTTATTCATATTAATTGGGTAACTATACTGTATGTCAACATACACAATAAACAGACTTCGCCTTTGATGTTATTGTTTGTTCTAATGCAACATTTTGCGAAATATCACATATGAGTAGGCTCAAAACTAAATGTTGTCTAATGAACTTTTTGCATTGTAGTTGTTACATTTCAAACTTTATTCTTATAGGTGGTTTAACAATTCTAATATTCTGTACTTAAATCAGATGAACTCTATAAGAAATTTAAACCTAGAATTTAAAACTTTAGATTTATAAAATACAAATTTTCCTTAATGTATAGCATTTGAACAAATTAGCCCTAAAAATCTTTGTTGTAATTCAAATTTAAACATGCAATATTTGAAATTCAGCTAAAATTATGTTATTTTTGTAAAAATATTTTAATTATATCTTTCATAAATTTCTGAGATATGTTATAATGTACAATTCTACATTTAATTTTCATGAAAAATGACATAACTGCATGATTCATTATTTTAATAATAATGTTTTGTTTTTTAATTGCATTATATATATAAAATTTTAAAAACTAAATCAATTATTACTTTTATTATAGGCTCAAAATGACTATCTTTTGTTTTTGGCTTTTTATCTCTGAAAATGTAATTATGATGTATTGATAGAATATAGATAAAATAATTAAAACATATATATATATATATATATATATATATATATATATATATGCATGTGTATAGGTTAGGAAGTTAACAAAACACTATTTTTAAATGGTACTGTTACAGATAAGACACCATTTGTGCAATATTTTAAAATGTTTAATTTCAGCAATTTGTTGCCTAGTAGAGGTTGCAGTGTCTAAAAGAACCAAAATTATGAGTGTCGCAAAAGGAACTGTGGCTAGAAATTACGGCTATTTAATAAAAATCTGTTTTACTTTTAAACCTGGAAACTATAA
The DNA here is from genome assembly GCA_019974015.1 of Nephila pilipes. Taxonomy (NCBI): domain Eukaryota; kingdom Metazoa; phylum Arthropoda; class Arachnida; order Araneae; family Nephilidae; genus Nephila; species Nephila pilipes. Next base: position 46,404 of record BMAW01130662.1, on the reverse strand, counting down.
AATAGGAACTTTACATATGCTCATTGATCATTGTATGAAAACTTCCTTTTTTTTAATCAAGGATCAGTGAGTACTGGCATTAAATATTTGGCAATATCTGTAAATCTTCTGGTGAGCAAATAATGGCAAATATAAACATTGGTAAAAAAGATCCCGTTTTAAGCAGAACAGTTTGTTATAAGCTTCTCAGATTACATTTTATGACTATATTGTAAAGCACTAGTCTGTAATTACCATCAATTCCGAAATGAACTTTATGGCCATGACAATGAATTGTATGATTTTTTTTAAATACTCCAATTTTCTATATATACCCTGAAAAATAAAATCATCACTTTTAAAAAGGGTTGCATTTTAAAATAAAGGATTATTTTAATTAAATCTTGAATTTAGAAATCAAGAATTTAAAATTATGTGTAAAATATAAACTACCTATTCACGTTTTCAAATTTATGTAGGATTTTTTATTGGCTTCATTTTAGAAACATTTGAATTTTATTTGCTACAAGTTTCAATTTGTACTACATATTTAAATAACCCTTTTGTGGTTGCACACTTGCAGGATTGAAATATTTCATACTTTAGTTTTTTCTTTATGTAAAAGCAATTTATAATTTGGAAATTTAGGTGATTGTACATATTTTCACAGAAAATCTGATATGTTGTATCTGCCATGCTATCTTTTTCTGTATATAGATAGTAATTTTTTTAATTACTAAATACCATTTTTATTTTTTACAGCACATGATTGCACAAACATTACGGACAATACGACATTGTCGAAGTCAGCCATTAGGTAATGGTACTAAATTAAAATAAATATTGTAGCATAAAAATTAGTCACTTAAGTCAACCTTGTTTTGAGGACAGTATTAATTTAAAAGAACATTTTAATTTTTGTGATGTATTTTAATTTTAAAAAATTATTTTTTTCATTACCTTAAGATAATTTTTAGCTAAAGCTATTTAAGAAACAAAATTCTTAAGATACTGATTTTTCTCCTATTTAGCTATATATTTTATCTATAATATTTTTATTTACCTTTTATAAACCTTTGCTGACAGCAGTTGTAAATTCATTTAATTGAAGAAAGAATAAAATTTTTAATTTTTTTGTTTAGTTTTCTTTCTTTCTTTTTTTTTTTTTGATAATGAGAAGAAAAACTTGAAAATATATATACTGTTAATGGATCAAATATATGATAAAATAATTTTAAAAATTGCTATTAATATTTACAGTTTTGATTACAACTGTGTTTGTATCAATTCTTTATTTAGTATTTGTTGCTTGTAAAAAATATTTCTGGCAAGTGAAAAAATAAGCACTTTTTATCAATTTAGAAAATTTTTGATATAGAAATTTTGGAATCATGAATAAACTTTAAATTTAGTATTGTCAACCATGCACACTTTACAGAGTACTTAATAAGTGAAATGAGAATGAATGAATTCAATATTTTTATAAAAACAATTAAAATTTAAAGTAATTTCATTCAATATTTTTGAAATGGTTAATTAAAAGTTTTGTGTATATAGAAGTTATGCAGGAAGAAGGCATTTCTTTAAATGATTAATTTAGTCAAAGATATAAAAAGGATTTGGGTGTAGAATATTTTCCCTTATGGGCTGTTTTATTACTTGGTACCTAATTTATGCTAAAATAAATGTCTGATTGGAATATATACTCTGTCAAATCACTTGCAGTCACTAATCATTATGTACTCAATTTTTATCAACCATTTATACCACATTTTGATCTGCTATAATTCTTATTATCACCCTGCATAGTTTTTATGTTTATCTTTCAATTCTAGTTCTTGATGCACCACCTGGAAATAAATGTCAACAAGATGTTAGAAATTATATCAGGTAAATCTTGATTTATATCTGACAAAATTCTTGTAATGTTTTTTTTTTATACTCTTGAATTAGAGCTAAGTGTTTAAACTAATTCATTATTGAACAAATGTAATCTAACATCTAATTAATTTCTTGATTTAGCTGTTATTAATTGTTTTTCAAACTATTGATTCTTTAAACTTGACACAATCATAGGCCTAAAAATTGTTAGGGAAAAAATGCATAATTTAATAAAAAAAACTTTTCATAAAACTAAGGAAATGTGTTTGTATTTTTTAATGAGCATCTCAAGTTAATTTTATTCAAAAAATTGCTTTTTATTTAAAATTGTTTATAAATGAGATTATATGTTAAGATAAAGAAAAGGATACAAGAAATAAAATAAAGGAAATTATAAATGTTACGTGAAAATCTTGAATATTTATGTATTTTTCTCTTGATATGTTTATAAATTATAGAATTATAAAGTAGCAATTATTAAAATATTTTTTAAAAAAAAGGCTTATTAGAAGGGAATATTTTAAATCGCTAAATTTTTTTTTATAAATACTTGAATGCATCAAAATTGCATAAGTTTTGTTGTATATTAATAGAGGTAATAAAAATTATGATCTTAAAACATTTTATGTACATGTTGATATGAAGATATAGTTCTATTCATCATATATATATATATATATAACACTGAATGTTAAATGATAAAAAAATTGTTGCAGTATTTTTTAATTTGCATTATATAAGTTATTTTTTATATTAATTTTATATGTTTAAATTTAATTTTGAAACATTCACGCTTGATACAAATAATACATGCTTTGAATTTATTACTTTCACAGTTAGTTTCAATGCATAATTAAAAAGATGTATTCATTAGGTACAGTTAAAATTCCTTTTACGAAGAATTTGAGAATGCTTGGAGAGGATAACATATATGAAATATGAATAATATTGAAAGTGCATAAAATAAACTTTTTTTTCACAGGAATTTACGGATAATTGACAATCAGAAGCGACTTACACAGCTCTCGGATGTATTGGAGCCAAGAAGAGCTACATAACATCTCCATTTCCTCCAGTTCAAAGAATTATCTGAAGAAAGTCGTATAAAGGATTGGCAACAAATGAAAATCCGTTTAGTGCGCATTAAAATTTTTCAGCATTAACATATCAAAAATTTATAATTCTGAAAATATTAAAATAATCAAATGCATATGAGTTATATTCATCAAAATTGAAGATAATAATTTGCTATGATGTGGAGATATAACATGTACAAATTACCCAAAGGACAAACTTATTGTGGAACTGAAGCAATTGAAGCTTGAGTCCAATTCCAGTGAATAATGAATGAATCTGTGTAAAAATAGACTATGTGAAGAGTGTATAATAAACAATTTACTTCCAGTTCTCACTATGCAAATGAGAAGGATGCAAAAATTTAGAATTTTTATTCTAGATTAATCTAGTCAAAATAAACAGTGACTGTATCGCTATGAAATATGTGATCTTGTTTCTTTATGTTATGCACTCATGAGTTGCTATTTAAAATTATTTTTTAACAAAGTATTCATTATTTTTTGCTACTTCAATTTTCTTATCAAACTGTACTGTCTTGAATACATTTTATTTGTCTGAGCTTGAATTGTCAGTGTAAACATTTAGAGAAAGTGACATTGTATGTATAAATTATCACTCTGAATCCATTTTAGCTTAATATTTTGTTTTTTGACCTTACACACAAAATAGCTTTTGATAAAAATGTATTTTTTATTTATTGTGTTAGAGTGTTTTTTGTATTATTAAACACTGGTAGGCATTTTTTCAAACATTTATTAGTAATATTTTTTGGAGTGATATTAGTACATGCATTAAAACTGTTTTGCTTTTGAACACTTAATTCCTTTAATGGAAATACTTATTTTCCTCAATTTTTTAAAAAATTACTCTATATGATAGAACCATGCAGAGCATAGATCTGAAAGAAGTGCATCTTTAGTTGCATCCTTTGGGGGGGGGGGGGGATATGGATCTGCTGATGCTTATCGGTTGAGTGCATCTAAAGAAACCCTGATATTTTAATTAACTCTGTCAAAGGGCTGTGCATCTAATGATGTGCTCTCCATTTGAAGGGTTAATTATAAATTTAGAAATGCAGCACAAATTAATTTCAAATTGCTCTATGATATTTAGTTACATTTAACAAAAATGAAAACACTTAATTTAATCAAATTTTCATTGTTAACTGTAATTTGCTTTTTAATTTGGCAAAAGAAATCAATTCTGAAAGAAAGTTTGGATTGTTAGAGGGAGAATGTGTTGGAATTTATATATATATTTTTTCAAAAATTTAACATATTTATAATGCTGAAAACACTGCTATAATTATAAAGTATATTTTAAAATATTTCAGGAATAATTTGTTCCATTAAAATTGATATTTAATTTTACAGCTTAAAAAAACTTTAATTTGGTTTTATTTAAAAAAGTATTAATGCAAAATGTTTTATATTTAAGAGCCATGTTAAGAACGACTATATCTTATCTTTGTACCATCTTTAACATCTATGAATTTGACCCTAGTAAATTATTTCAATCATTCACTATGATATTTGACATATTGAATCAAAATCAATCAAGCAATGTATTCTGCACTGATGAGCTGGATTGGGTTTGCAGATGGAATCATATTATGTTTCTAGGTGGCAAGAATAAAGGTCAATAAATGCTCTTTTCACATTATAGAAGGGAAGAAGAAATATTTCAAAAGTTATTTCACCCATGCGTGATAAGACTGTATTTCTGAAGCAAGTTTGTACAATAAGACTATAAAGTACTCTTGTGTCATCATTATTTATAATTCAAGCATAATTACATCGATTTAGTCTCATGAAACTTATTGACACATTATCTTTCTTCATATTGCTCTAGAATTCAATCTACATTTGCATGTATCAGACATATTACAGAGTTGTTTCATTCCTCAAATATTTGGAATCTTGCCTATTCTTGGCATTTCTTTTTTCTGTATTTCAGTTTGAATAATTGTATCAATAGATCAAAATATTATGCTGCACTCAAAAATAAATTTCCCAGAAGTGATGATTCATAAATAAATAAATGTACTATGAAGAATGTGACAAAGAGACAATGAGTTCCACTTCTCCAGAGAAAACATGCATTGAATTACAGTATTCTGTACTTTTTTTCACCTAATAATGCAAGGAAATTTCAAATATCACTTTTGGTTTTCTCGAGTATTATTCATATTATAGCAGATAATTTTCTGCAAAATAAAAATTTTCAGCCAATGCTACAATTTATTTGAATTAAATGTTATTAGAGTGGCAGGTCCTGTTGGTAGGCACATGTCCTCACTATAATAATTTCATGGGCAGACAAAATAACATACTTGAGCAAGGAATCTCAACCAATTATAAAAATATTTTGTTGTTTCATTTCAGAGTTGTTTGTTATACCCAAGCGTAGGAACAAGCTATATAGTACTATAAGTTCTCAATTTGATTTGATTCATGTGTTCATATTTAGTTTATTTTCAGCTTAAAGACTAAATGAGCTTGAATAATAAACAAAATATACGAATACAGTTAAGCTTTATGAACTTTTTAAAGAAATTAATTTTTCCCTTTTGTTGGATTTTTTCTGTATCCAACACTGATTGGGCACATATGAAATAAAAAAAGGTACAAATAATTTTTAGCTACCTACAAACACTCTACCTACACTCACTCTCATAGGTGTATAAATAATTTTATTCAGGTGTGGAAATTTATGCATATAAAGGTGACTCATTTTACAATACTACTGTAGTTAATTTAACTCTTGAGTGTTGAAAACTCTGCATCGCTGGAAATATTTCGGCTTATCCCTTTGTTCACTCAAAAAAATTACTTAACTTTTTCTGATATTATCAACCTTAAAAGACCTTTACAAAGTTTATAAACTGATAAATGACTTGGATATTTTCTGAATAAATTATGTTTATCATAATAACTGGTAAATTAAAATGACCAACATTGCAGTTGTATGCTGTATTGGAAAAAGGAAAAGAAGTAAAATTTAGAAGAAATTTCGATAATTTAGAAGCATAAATTTGTTTGACTTATTGATGATGTAATGGAGACAAACTGGAGGAGTGATCACGTTCGTATGCTCACACCTGCTTTGTTTCAGGCAAATCGTGGGTTGGAGTCCAGATGCTGGTAAAGACATGCTTTAATTTGTCGGGGATCCAAATTTTCTCATTCATGTGGTGTGGAAGTTTGGAAAGGGAGGTGCCATCTTATCGGGGACTTCCCTTCTTCAGGGAAGTATTTAAATGAGACAACCCCGAGATACTCAAGGGATCGTTTATTTTCTCGCGAGGTTAAGAAATCTTTATTTTGTATTTATTATCTTTACTCGTGTTAAGTAACGAAATTATATTATCGTTACTTAACACGAATAAAGTTCTTAACACGAATTTTTGTACGTCGAAATGTGACCACTAAAGATCCGCGGTGTAGTGGAACTGATGCACGTTTAATTTATCTGGGATCCAAGTTTTCTCGTGTGGCCCCGGTTGCCTAGTGGTCATGGTTTCGGATTCGTGACCGGCGGTTTTCGTTCAGTCGCGGGTTCGATCCTTGGCCGCTAAAGCCCGTGTGGCCGGGGCTGATGCATGTTAAAATGTCGGGCTCAAACTCCTCATTGGCGTAATGTGGAAGTTAGGAGAGGGGGTTGCCAACTCAGGTGTCGTCCTCTTCACTTGACCGTAGTTCAAAATTACGATGTTCATCGCCAATAGCCCTCGTTTTGCTTCTAGTGGACGTTAATAAAAACTAAACTATAAAAGAAAAACTTGGGTTTGATGAAAATCTAGCGTTTAGGTTTCAAATGTCTCTTTATTTCTTTTAAGGCCTTATACGAAATAATGGATGCTATTTCGTGATTGATAATTGGGTCTTTAAAACCTTCCTTTGTGTGAAATTAGATGATTCTGTCTCCAAAATTCAGCTGTCATAAACGACATTAAACGATAGATTAATGGATAGAAATGCGATTTCTTTTCTTTTAAGTGTTAAGAAAAGAATTTAGTGAACTACTCTTTTTCATTCTTTATTCTTATATATAACAAATGCTAAAAGAATAACTTTGTTCTTTAGTAATGCAGATTATGAAACTTCACAATGAATGAATGAATTGAAAATGAGTCAAAGGTAAATTATTAAATTCGATATTAGTTTTAATACACACATACGTATATATATATATGTATATATATATTTTGTTTGTGTATTTATTATTTTATAAACAATTATAAATCATCCCTTCGCATCTATTCATTATTGCAAACAAAAGTAATAGCATGAAGAAGAATCGATCGCTTCTTGCATTTAAAATTATTATATGTACAGGAAAAGGGATTTATATTACAGATATATACATATTTTATACATACTTATTATTAGAAGGTATATACTTAATTTCTCTTTTCAGCAGTAGAATTTATTAAGTTTTTTAGATACTAGGATTGAAAAAAAAAAGATAATGTTGGATTTTTTTAGGTTAATTTGTGTTTATAAATAAACGAAATGAAGGGGGAAACAAGAAATTAATAAAACCTGAAATTAAAAATAAATAAATAAATAAAAGCAGTAAAATTACGTTGGGGATATATTTCCACAGAATATGGAGCAACACACATATATTTATAGAATATGGAGCAACACACAAAAGGCTATAATCTATACAAAATTACTAGAGCAGGGAAAAACAATCTCAACTTGTTTGTATTTTTATACATAAGTAGCTTTATACACCGTTTTTTAAATTTTAATTTTTTAAAAAATTTTAATTTAAAAATTACATTGTTTGAACCAATCATAGTTTTCATCTCCTTGTAAATCTTAATTTTAAGGGGAAAAAATCGTTTGTTCATTTCAACAAGCTCTCAGGACTTACTTTTTTTAGGTAGGCGTGGACATCACTCACCCGAGGCATCTTAGAGATTTGGAGTTTCTGTCCTCAGTAAACAAGGGTGACACGTCCCCGGGGTACTCTAGCTATCTTTATTTATTTTCTGCCCTCCTTGTGAACCAATTTTTATTTTTCTTTCCTCTTTTTCAAACGTTTGAATCGCAGTTACATCTTGTTTGGCGCAGCTTAACTTGTAGCCACGGTAGCCTAGTGGTCATGGCTTCGTATTCGTGACCGGTGGTTTTCGTTCATTCACTGGTTTGATCCTTGGCCCTTAATTCCTAGGGTTTACTATCTTTGGTAAACATGGGTGACGCACCCGCCGGGTTACCCTAGCGATCCTTCTCTATTTTCGACCCTCCTTGTCAACCAAATTTCTCTTTTTTTTTTTTCAATTTCTTAACGCCTGGACCACAGTTACATCTTGTTTGGCGCAGCATAGCCATATTTGGCTCTTGCGCCTTTAAACTTTACATTCACTCACTCACCTTGGCCGCTAAAGACCCGGCATGTAGCCGGGGCTGATGCACATTAAATCTGTCAGGGCCCAATCTATCTACCCCTCCCGTTGGTGTGGTGTCGAAGTTAAGAGAAGGGGGGGGGGCAGCTCAGATGTCGTCCTCGTCACTTGACTGAAGTTCAAAATTACGAGGTCCTTCGCCAATAGCCTTCGTGTTGCTTCTAGTGCGACGTGAATAAAAACCAAACCAATCTTACTGGGTGTGGGAAGCAAAAGAATTTTATGTAGTGTGTTTCCTACTTGTGAGCTATTTTTACATAAGTTGTCTAGAATGGCTTCAGAGTGGAAAATATTAAAATTTGAACAAAAAGTTGGTGTAATTCAAGCATTAGAAATTGAAAAGCTTGGTTTGAGGGATTTAGGGCAGACAATTTGAGGAAGTAAAAATCAAACAAGTCATGTGTTAAGGAGATAGCGAAGAAATAAAAAAAATATATATTTATGGATTACCAATTCAAACGAACGTTCCTAGACTGTAAAATTTAGAAAAACTGATAAACTTTGAGACACCCATGACGACGTAATTTTTTTTTATTTTACCTAAGTCGATTATACGAGCTTTAGCAAGAATAGCTGAAAAAGCAACGAGAAAGACGAATAAGAGCCAGACGAAATGTGTGACTTAAAAAGAAAACTATACATATGCTTTAAAATAACCTCCCAATTAAAAAAAAATCATAGTAGCTGTTGGTATCAGTGAAGGAATTATGATCCTCAGTGATTTTAATATCCACGGGGGGGGGGGGGGAATGCTTCCAATGCACAGACTTTCAAACAAACCCATATAACGGATTATTTTCAGTGAATACTGTAAGTACAAAACTCCATTGTTCATTTCATATATTTTTGCAATAATGAAACCTATTTAATTATTTAATTTTTCATTAACTTCAAATAAATACCCGTGACTATGTTACTTATTTAATATCACTTATTTAAAGATTAATACAACCTGAATTAGTAATTAAATTACTTTTTTTAGTATGTACTCTTCAAGAAGGGACACTTCTACTTAAGAAACAAAATGTATGGTGCGGTGAGTGTCTCTTATTATGGGACGTACTATTTTACTAAAACAGTTATCGCAGAACTATAGTATTCCGTTTTTTGTTATATATAAGTGGTGTTAATTTAATACACAACTATTGCTATAAGAAATTACGATATATATTAGACCGAATAGTATAGAGAAATCAAACGATTGTTAGGGGAAGGATCTATTCTAAATTATTCCAGATCTCTGTTAGAGATGAAGTTACCTCATCAATAAAGCAAAAAGCACGATTGTCTTTTTGACTATCCAGCACCAGCTTGTCAGTCGCCAAATGTTAACAGACATAAAGCGAATTCAGTAGTCATTTGACATATAAAGTCTGGCGATTTCCACCGGCAAAATGGAAAAGTACCGCACATTTGTAAGATTTTCAACGATGGTCAATAAAAAAAACCGAAAGAACCTGGGAAGTTTAGAAGAGATGTGAGTCCTTACCATTTATTCTTGGCAATATTATTGAAATCTGAAAAATCATGTATTGCATTGAGTTTCAGAATTTTTGATATTGCAGTTTTAAATAGATACGAGGTGTGGCTATTGAATAAAGAGACAGGCACTGTATAAAACTTTTTATTTTGATGTCATATTATTGCCTCAATATACCTCTCTATCCCTTACACGTCCAGTCGAATCTTCTAAATGTCAAACAGTGTGCATTTTTTTCCTGTCAGGCTCAGCGTTCAGACGGGACCGGTCGTTCTCTTTCAAAGCTAACGGACTCCAATCTTGTACTTTATGGAAGGTTTCACCATAGGTCGAGTCGCAAGGTGCAGATCCAGCGAATGACGGGAGGATGTCTCCCTGGCATCGGATGTATACTTGGCTAGAAACCTGTTGACAGACTATGTAGGAATGAGCAAACTTATTCGCGGAGGGGCAAAAATTGTATGATGGTTCTCTGTCAATTTCTGCAGTCTCGGCAATCGCACGAATACTTAACCGATCAGTCAGACGGTTACCGATTACCGATTTGCAATATCTATCCGTTTCTGAAGTGGGAGATAATCGAGACTCGTAAACATCTTCAACCATTTTGAATCTAGACTACTTTAAACGATTGCACGTGATAACATTACATTATCGTGTCATTTCTTTTCAAAAATTTAAATTTCCGCTATTTTTCCAGTTTGCTGTAAAACTATCACAACAATTTGTTGACCAGCCCAGTCATTTTTCCGCGGAACAAAAAAAGAACTACGAAAGCTACGGGTATCGTTTTTTTGTTTTAGGACATTATTTCAAGAAACAGAGACGTTTTAAAGATCGGGTTCTACCGCAGTGCATAGCAGTTTGCTGCGTTAACAGCGTCAGTCTCGTTATTAACTACCACACCCCTCATTATGTTTGAAATATCTGTGTTTTTCTTTTTTAAACAACATTTTAAAGCTGGAAGGGTTTTTCTCACTAGTTTAAAATGTTGATCACTTCTTAACTTTCTCTGTAAAATATAATTTCAGTATTCTCTGAGCATAAGATCAACCAAAAAAAAAAATCTGATTAAATAAATAATGTTGATTAAGCTCTGAGCTGAGAGTTCTCAGTATATTTGTGCCAAAAAAATCATTTTCTGCGTTATAAAGGAAATATCCTACAATATAAAGATCTTAATTCGTACTACCACGAGAACATTCGAAGTACAATATTTTAAGTTACTAACATTACAAAGAAACTTTTCGCATTCTTCACTGAAAACAAAATTAATCAAATATGTTGTCCACGCGTTGTATCATTATAAAATGGCTTTTAGCATTATATTAAAATAATATTTGTGGTGAAGAAGGTTAAATGTAATCAATCAGAATTTTGACGAATTAGTATTTGTTTTAATAAATTCTATTTTTATCACCTGAATAATTATGAGAAGGAATTGATTTATATGTATTCGATATTTTTAACTCTAAGCTTATTCAATATTGGTTTGCTTATACTATAAGAAAAGACGATGTTTGTAACATAATGTGAGAAAATAAATATTTGGAATAGTGCCGTGGGAATTTTAAACAGACTTTATAGAAAAAATGATTAGATCTTTGTTTTGCTGCTATGAATATCTTACTTGACCTCTTGAGTTAGTTTCCCTAAACCAAACTCAAAATTTTATTTTTGCTTGAAAATTGGCCTAACCCGAAAAAAAGAATCTAATTGTTGAAGATTTAAAACGCTTTAAACTCAGAATTCATTTTTTTAAAAAGCTTGATTATCTTAAAATTATTAGAAACTATAGATCGCTAACATAAAAGAAAAAAAATAGTTGAAAATTTAGTTCCTAGGAAAACGATCGTATAATAAAAGAACGTAAACTTTAAATTTCATGGGATCATGTCTTTGCTTTATTGAAAGCACAATATCTCAATTACTTTTTTGCGTTCGAAAAATATCCCTATTTTAAGATGACAGGCTATGCGTATAAATCTTGGATTAAATTAACGTTATTGAATGGGTTTCTGATTTCTACATTTTCAGCTTGAGGGTGGAAAATTGGAAACATAGTAAATTTCGGAGATGCCTCAAAATTTGGAAAAAACATCTAAAATTATTTAACAGATTAAAGTCACACCATCAAAATATTCATTTCTCTTTTACGTATTGCATATACAAACTTTTCCAGCGTATTGAGCTCTATATCCGTAAATATTATCATTCATTTTTAAAGTATGATTTAAGAAAATGTAAGCAATCTATGCTTTTATCTCTCAGCCTGGTTCTTTGTCATGAACAATCTGGCTGTAGAAAATGCATCTAAGTTTCAGATCATGTTGTGGATTTTATGTTTTGGCGATCCGATTACTGTAGAAGTCGAGATGAACATGTCATCTTTAACAAGTTGAGTGCGGTAACTGGTATACATGATAGCGCATGCGGGCGTTCAGCGTCTGTTTCATTGTAACTCATAAGTCTGCTTAAAGTTACATAATATAACATAGGTGGCAGAAAGGTTGAACAGTATGCTCGCTAAAAAACAATGTGGATTATTTGAGATCGTTGAATCAATGCTGTTACGTGGCGTGAAAAATCAGCTGACATGTACCATACGATTTGAAAGTGCAATTTCATCCGTGAACTACTTTTGTATAACGTTGTATTTCATGGCCTGATGGCACAAATTTATAATTTTTATAATTAATTTTATGTACAGAGGTATGCAGTGGTTTATATTTTGTATAGAGGTTCTATTTATATTTCTGGCTTGCAACAGTAATGTGCGACCGCAAGTGAAATCAGTTTGGTATTTTTAAACGCATAATTCAGCATAAAGATTTCCGTTATAAGCACTTTATTGTGTTAGTTGACCAGTAAATTGAAAAAGTTCTCTCAGTCAAAAATTGGATAATGTAACTATTTCCTCGTTATTTTCGCATACTTTCGACTGTGGATTGTAAGACAAGGAAATAAGATATGAACATTATTCTTTATACAGCGATAAGCCCGTGAGCTAAAAAAATTGAATAACGAATTTAATCGGTGATGTTTCGATCAGGACGAATCCGCGTGCAAGGTCCAAAATCAATGTTATGCCAAAAAGATCAATGCTACATCATTCAACTGATAGCAAGATCGTTCATGGACATACGAGGTAGAGGCGTCTTTGGACGATTGGTATGCAGTAGCATCAATAAATATTGCATGAACATTGAGCAGCATAAAAATTTGTTCGCGTGAGTCCGATAATCGACAAATCGCTAAAAAAAAGGTCGTCGGTTGGTGCAGAAATATTGGAAAAATACATTCAAAGGTACATCAAGGCTGTGCCTATAACATCTACACAGGTGAGAACATGGATCTATGCATATGAGCGGAAAGCAAGAACGAATCAACTGATGGGTCTTTAGAGATGTAAAACAAGCGCAACAGAAAAGTTGTTCAAAGGAAGAAGCACGTAACACAAATGATTGCCTGTTTCTTCGCATAACGCTGTCTGGCAACAAGTGGCGTTAAGAGCAACGCGCAGGACGGTCAATTCTGAATATTTTGGTCAATTTGTTTGCCAGATGATCAATCGAAATTGAAAAAGCGACAGAACCCGAATCTTCTCCATCGCTGACAATGCGCAGCTCTCACACGAAACTCAATGAAAGGCTTTCCTGACGGAAGCGAAGATCAAACTGATGGGTCCATCCGCCGTACAGCCTGATTTAGGCACAATAGAAGCCTTATTCCCACATCAATAAATAAATTACGTGGTTAACTGATTTTCGACCCTCGAAGAAGCGGTTGATGCATTTCAAACGCATGTTTTAGATTTACCTCAAATCGGAGAAAAGTGCTTTGAAAATTGGTTCAAACGCATACAAAGTGTATTGTCCATCATGGAGAATTTTGAAACAATAAAGACCAATTCGATCTACATATTTGTTTTCTTATAATGGATAAATATAAATAGCAGACCTCGTATCAGCGCGTTTACGCCAGGAATACAGAAAAGTATAAACATTTACGATTTCCCAGGAATCCGGACTCAGGAAAAACACTAGTACTCAACCTTTTTTTATTTTGCACATGTTAATATGGCGTGACGACGAATCAGTTAATCGTATTGAATCACGCCCATAAATATAATAATTCATGATAAAAGGGTTAAATCTATAGTTGATATATGCTAGACATTAAAATTACTAAAACTACATGGCTAATACCCAAAATTAAAAGAAGAGGTGTTGTTCCTGATCTGGTCAGATAGATCGTACTCTTTTCGCAAAGCACCTATGAAGTGGACCAGTCTATTAAAATCGGGAGATGATTTTGGGATTGCCGATCAACGACCAGAGGTTTGTGGACACTTTCGAAGGGTTGCCTACGCCTGATATTATGATATCCGATGGAGAAAATCCTCTTAGAATTAAAATTTTACTGAATGACAACTGTATTCCTTTACTCTGCAAGTGTTCGATCTAGATCTACGGTCAGCGAATTTTCGCCGCATTCCAAGGTTTTGGTAGAGATCAGGCTGACTTTCTTCAGGAAGAATTTTCAAATGTTTGTACAAACTTTTTCGCTCAAAAGTTACACCGCAGATATTACACACTGATCGTTCCTTTGGCCTAAAAGGGCCTTGTTCAGATTATTGAGTAGACATTTTCGGGCGAATTTAAGTCTAACGTTCAACGATGTAAAGATCACGTTCGTATTCGAGCGTCTGACGACAGATTGAATGAGCGCCTTCAATGGGATCCCAAACTGCGCATACGCGCCATCAGAGCATCTGTAATTGTCCCACCAACTCTTTTTAATCGACTCTTGTCACAAATGTTTTCAAAGAGACGTATAGGGTGTGCTGTGATTGTCAAGGTAAGACAGGTTTGTGAGTTGTTCAGTTCACTTCTTCTCTGCTCTGAGCTGATTCGTTAAGGAAGCTTGGTGGATGCCACTATTAACACATGGTTCTGTAGCATGCGAACCTGTATCACCTGGGGTTTCTATGGTTCTCTCGATAAGTAACCTCTTGTTGTATCATTCTCACATATTCTGTTGCCACAATTCTTATTTTTTCTCTTTTATGATTTTAATCTTTTGTTCGAACGGTATACTGATATAGTCTTTCCTATTTTTCTTATATTATTTCCCATATGAATCACCATTTCTCGGAAAATGAAGCATTCTTGTTTCGTTTATTTCTTTCGATTATCAGATTGCTTTTAAGATTCCGTGGTCAATGAGATTAGCTGCACATTCAACTATTTTGCATCTATCAAATCTTCAGCTCTAGATTCATTTTTTTTTATCAAGTGTTTTCAAAAATGATTTAAAATAATACCGAAAAATTGCAAAACACAAAAGTCTTATACGATCGAATAAAGGCTCAGTGTTATCAAATGAATTCTAAAAGGTGTAAGACAAGAAGAAATTTTCAGAGAATTTAATCTACATGAGTCTACACCACGTGGATGATTGAAAAGGAGGATAAACACCATCAGTTTGTTGATAAAGATAATAATGATAAAGGATTGGCCAGAAAAATGGCTCTATTTCTGGCATTTCTTATCTGTGCGTAGCAACTAAAAGATAGAATGCTGATAAGGGTTGTAGCAATTATTTCGTGAAGATCGAATTTTAGAACTCCTTTGATTTTTTTTTATTATTACATTACATGCTGCATACAGATTTGAAAAGAGAGAAAACAAAATAATAAAAAAATGAGGCTATGTATTCAAGTTATCTTCGAAAAAGCTAAAGTAATGATTTGATGGTACTTGGGAGAAATTCCATATGAAGGTCTAGGAGAAAGTTGTTCAATAATTTCTAATAAAATTGTATCACTGTGTTAGGCGATAACCTAATTGCATCCAATAATAGTTTTCTTTAAGTGTTTGTCGTCACCTTGAGTAGCTCGACTTTGTAAAGTAAATGTTCATTACTGTACAGGATGATTCGAAATTCATGGATAAAAATTTAAGGAGAGATAGAAAGCATCAAAACAAGCAATTTCCGTTATGTATAGGCGGAGAGCAAGTAGTGAATCACTCTAACTATTTGCTTTCCATTACAGCGCCATCTAGCGGCTCACTATTTGCTCATCATCTCCTGAAATCCACGGTAGAAATGACGATGTATAAGGAAACTCTCGAATTATGCTTTCCATTAAAGCGCCATCTAGCGGTTAAGCGCTTGCTTTCCGTCAATACATTGTAGGTTGAAAATTGCTTGTTTAAATTATTTCCTACCATTCCTTAAATTTTTGCCCATGAGTTTCGAAGTACCCTGCATATCATTACATTATCCCTTACAGCACGAATTTGTTTCAGAAAGATTAATACTTAAGTGGGTGAACCAGGCTTTCTTGTTAGTAACCCATTGATTTACACAGCCAGCTGGCAACTGACCGCCCTTTTCACTTTCATTATTACATTGATGATTGTGAGACGGACTTCAAAGTTGTAATTTCTTAGTGTTTCCTTCTTTCTTTTGATATATGGAAATATGTTATAGATTAATGGAAAGTTGAGAAATCGGTCTACTGAATGGTATAAGACATATTCAATTTATTTCAGCAGATCACGAGATACAAGCAATTGCTTTTGGTGATTTCTCTAACTACGCAGAAGAGGAATTTAGATTCTTTTTCTTTTAATTTTTCTAATTTACTTAGAAATTATTTTCTTAAGAATAATTAGTACATATAGAGACAAGTATGGGGAAAATATTAGTAAGCTAATGGGTTGAATTGATAGTAAAATGAGATAATCGAATACAAATGAGTTGCTCTATATCCGTGTTAAATTTTCCTAAGCCAATTTCTGAGACTAGTACAATAAATATCATTCACAATCTTAAAACACATCTTGAACTGGAATTCGTAAAGTAACAAGAAACAATGCGTATAAATACAGAGGAATTCAGAAAATCTGGGTAAAACTTTATCATGCTATACTCTGATACAAACAATTTTCATCAAATAATACATGATCTAAAATGAAACACAACGCTCTAGTCCGTTTCGAAGTCGCCGCTCCACAAACATTAAAACAGCATTCTTGTTGTAATTTATCGTGAGAAAAAGAACACAGTGCAGGCCAGTGTAACCTGTAAAAGAAGAAAAAACAGTAAAAAATCTAAATTCCACTTGCATCATACCTGGAATAAGAAAGAATCCAGATTCGCAGAGCTGCCAGTGAAAGTGAGCAAATGTTTTGGCATTGGGCAACCATCAGAGGGGATAGCGCTCTCCGTACATTCGTGATGCCTCTATGATTCTTCCGTGCGTAACGCCGTAAAAGAAATACATGTCCATCTTTTCAGTATCACTAAAGGAGGCCATTGTCTTGTACGTTAAAACTGTTAAAACGGTTGCATATCACATTTTATTCACTGCTTATTTAGCTTACAGTTTCTTCTTGTTCCCCAGATTAGATTTGCATGCATGATGTTTTTCTTCTTTTTGTAAATCTCAACAGGAATGTTGTTATAACATGTGCCGAGTGGCTGATTCAAAACGGGGAGCACGTTTGCGCTTCATTTTAGGCTACGTATTCCTTGATGGAAATTGTTTGAATTGGTGAGTACGATCACCTATAAAAGTTACCCCGTCTTTTCTGAATCACCCTGCAGGAAAAAGGGGACATGAAGCAACAATCAAGAGGAATTACAACCAGAAATATTAGTTCAAATGTTGATGAGGCATTTCCTCGACAAACAGTTTTCAAAAGGATCAATTTTTCATCAAAAGGAATATTTAGACGGCTTTTTTTCATCATTTTCTGCATCCTTGTTTGAGAAATTGATCACATAATATCAATAATAGCCTCAAAATAAAGCCCAAACAAAATAATAATGAAACAAATGGAACCCGCAACCAATAAACACAAATAACTAAACTGAAATCAAATGAAATAAAAAATTATTCGATATAAACAAAATGAGTTAGAAATATGTCTGGAAAAGGGGATAATAGCCGTTGTTGCGCGATGTCTAGTAAAACAAAACAATCAATGTCTGGAAAATAGGCATGTATTTGCAAATGACTGCGCTAACGCATTCAAATAAATATGAATAACTTCAGACCCTGCAAACAAATATTGATAAATAACGTAATCATACGTTTGAAAGCGTTTGAATTACAGATAATGAAATTCGTCAAACAAAATCGAATTCCGTTGAGGAACGAAATCTATTTATTATCGCTATAAACAAAAGAACGCCCGATTACGGATTAGAAATCTATTTCATTCAACGTTACCTAGAAACTGTGTTCCCATTCAAAGCAACTTGGTATGATAATTTACAGTAACTTGATTCAATGGATGCGTATACGTTATTCATTTAACTTTTGATATCCCATTATCTGTTAAGTTTTGAAAGTATGGATGCTTTGGTAATTTCTAATGTATTAAATGATTGATTGAGTATTGATTTACTGATTATTTGTGAAAAACTGATAGCGTAAGACTGAATGTATAGGGTTATAGAAAATGAATCATCGGATTTCATAACGTTATATTTTTATAAACAAGTAATATAAAAAAAAAATTAAAGTGAATTCCTACTTAGGTTAATAAAGAAAATTTTTATTTTAGTTAGTTTTTATTAAATTATTTGACGATATTTTGCCAAAAGTGGCTACCCTGATCTGTTTCGCGGACTTAACGTTTAGCTAAAAAAAATCGCCAAGTTTAGCAATTTTTGAAATCACGCCAAGTGGTTCGAAGCCAAACTGCATTTTCATCAATAAAATTTCATTAAATGAATTAATATTTGAAAAAACTGTATTAACAACAATGTTTAACTGTATCATCATCCACTACAAGTTTAAAAAATGTATTTGAACTTGAGTGGATGAATAAAAAGTATTTTATTAACGATTGAAAATTTGAACAAGATATATATATATATATATATATGTATAGATAGATAGAGAGAGAGAGAGCTAACAGTAGGAATTTAATAAACGTTACAGAATGGTAGGTAATACTTGAATTCAAAGGGAAAATATACAAGGTTTTTACAAGTTCTAGAAATAATTCTTTTTAGCAACAAGTATAACGTCGATTCTGTATGTAAATTTCTGTCAAACACGTTGTAAAGTGTCAATGGTAATTTATTGTGTAGCAGCAGAAATCCGTTGTTTAGGTACACATAAATTTGTAGATAAAGGTGGAGCATACATTTTATCTTTTACAAACCCTCAAGGGAAGAAATCGTATGAAGCCAAATCAGGCGACTTAGGAGGCCAGATATTTAACATCAAGTCACCAGGTCCACTATAATCGACCCAATTGCGAGGTAGCTCCGTGAGAGCTTCTAAGATAGTTTTCGTGAAATAGCTGCACGGAGAACTCACAAGGGCCATTTATTGTTCACTATATAAGACTTCCACGTGTTTTCTTTGTATTTATGCATCACTTATTATTCTGTGTCATTTATTTTGGAAAATATGGTATTTTGAAATCTAATGATTCAGTTTGAATAACCCTGTATATTCATCTTTACATTTATATGAATCAATTTTAATTGATCGATTATCAATTAACGTAGAATTCAGGAGCGACACAAGGATCTCGTTATTGTTGATAGACCTCTTAATTTTGAACCACGGTTAAATGATAAAGTCGTCTCCCAAGCTGGAACCTCCTTTCTATTAACTTCTACACCATACTTACGAAACGAACTAATGCCCAGACGTATTTAACTTGTATTAATCCCGCTACACAGCAGATCTTTAGAAGTATAAAGACTCGATCCGACTGAAACAATGTTGGCTACGATTTTACCACCTTAACCACTCTGCTACTTAGGCTGGTTAAGTGAATTAAAAGGTGTACAAATGCTTTCACATTTTGTTAACATAGATTTAATAAAATATAAAGTTATTTTTTTTTCCTGCAACAGATTTAATATTCATACAAATTTCACTTTTTAAAAAAAAAATTACTGAATCATTTTTCATTAGCTAGCAATTTATGTACAGTCATAAAATGAGATGAGTTGAATTCGACGTAATATCTTTCACCCACATGGTGCTATGAACGTTTGCACTTGGATATTCTACCCAATCAATTAAACTTACTTCAATCATTTTCTCAATCTCTAGGCAATAATGAGTCTCCGCATATTCTAGAATTGTATTTTAGAGAAATCGCAACTGTTCAGGTAATTTTCTTTATATGTGTGTAAAACTCTACTTACCACCAAGAATACAGAAATACTGCTTAGAAGAAAACAACCGTAACAGCTTGCAAATACCCTTGTGAAAGAAAGCATAGTTCGAAGAGAGCCTACCGCACGGTAAAGGCAAAACAATGCTTTGAAGAAAAAGAAGTTATGCGCTAGCAAAAATAGGATGTAATTTTTTCCAAGGAAGGATATGCAAGCTAGAATTACAAAGCTCAGCTGTGAAATTTGCTAGAAATTTATGTGTACAGAGCACTTTTAGGCTATCTTTCCGTGATATTAAAGAACAGGAGCCAAAATTGGAACACTTTTTTCGGATAAAATAGCGCTCGAATATTAATTACATATTTTGACTTCACTACCTTTGAGTGAACAGCATATTTTATAATACTACTCATTTATATATGAATCAATTCCTTTTTTGTATAAAATGTGTTCCATGTTTCATCTCTTGTTCTATAATGTTAAATGGCTTTTAAACTCTACGTATTTACGTGAAAAATGGTGCATTTTTGGAATATTTAAATTTTAAGAATACTGTATTATAAATGAAAGTACTAGTATGTGTTACAACATCGCAATCTTTCATGATAATTGGACCAATTTTCTGCCTAGAAATGTTTTGGAAGTTTTGATCAGATTTTTAAAATTAAACGAAGATAGCCTTAAACTCATTTGCACAGGCGTCAGTGCTTGGATTCAATGACAAAGATTAATTCCTTCTTTTTTATACATAAATTTAAAGTTGGTTTTACTACTATTTTGTGTTTATACCTTTATATTACAAATACCAGCAGTTAAAGTTATCCACTGTTTCATTTATTTTCATTCATGTAATTTGAACAGTTTTTGTTTGTTTGTTATTTTACACTATTTTTACGAATTCTATTAACGTCGTTTCCTTAAATAAAGGATTAATCTTCTAATATAAAAATAAACACATGCTTAATTAAAATGGACTTAATAATCCTCTTAATGATTACAACATAGCTTTATTGTTTATACTCTAAACAATTCAAATTTCATAATATAGTATCTGAGAAAAAGCGCGACCTTTCATGTTGGTTCAGAAGGTGCTTTTGCAGAAAGGTTTATATATTTCCCAATTCTTATCATATATAATCCCTTTCGGAGCAACGATTAGAACTAATGGGAATACTAGCTTTTGAGCCGGTTCTTTACATATTGCATTGAAAAATTATTTTTTTTTGATTCTCCCTAGGGCAAGAAGCAACTGCCTGATTGGCTAGTTACATACAAAGTTCTTCTGATATAAAAATTCTTTCAACAAATATCGTAACTTTAATGATTTTGTAAGCTTCTCTTGATTCTAAGAACATATTATGTACTTTAAATTTAAAATGCTTAAGCATTTTAATTCAGTTTAAGGAGCAATTTTTATTAAAAAAATTAGTATTAATAATTTAAATTTAATACTTATGCAAGTAACAGGCCGTTGAAACTTATTCTAAATAATCATACTGGAGGTTAAAGGCTGAAAAGACAAAGGGCAACCAACATATAAGAGCTTAGATATGCAAATTATATTTAGATACATACAAATTATATGTGTTTTTCAAAAATTCGAAAAATTATGATAGAACGATTTGTTATAAATAAGGAAACAAGAAGAATGTTGTCATATTTTGAATACAAAATATATTTTAACAAATAAATTTTTGAATATTACACTTTGAAATATAAAGTCAAAGAACGAGTCTTTTTAACACATAAGATGAAATATTATTTCATTTATATTTTCTATTTTATTTTTTGTGAAATTTTATTCTATATCACTTACATATTTAAAAGAAATATTTGCTTTTATTCTTAGCCTTAGGAGAGTACTTGAATTTTAATGTGACCGTTGAGTTATGATTAACCGAAGAAAAAAGTCATAGACGGTCTTCCATATATTTCCCAATATAACAGTTGATTAAAGTTCACGTCAACTTTTCTTCTTGTTTATAGAAAATATATACTTGTGTTATTTTGTATTTTCTCAGTAATAGATATAATTTTATAATGTTTAGACGAAAGACTTATAGGACACACACACACACACACACACAATTTCAAGCCGTTTGAACGAAATTAGTAAAAGAAACGTTGAGAATAATTTTTAAGCTTTTGTGTGATTTTTCCGTACAATTTTATTACGACGAACATAGAAGATTTTATTGTATATTGTTGCAGTAGGGGATTATACGTCTGGAAGTGAAAATATTCAGAGGTATTTCATGCATATTATGAGGTACGGTTTCTTTATGTAATGCCCCGAAAATTTTGAATGATGTATTCCCTGAAGTGACACAATTGTGGCCGAAAAGAAGTTTTTAAAGTCAAGGACATAATGCGTGAAGAAGTATTGTTGGATAGATAGAAGTGATATTGATGATAGACTTGGTTACAAATGTGATCGCCAAATATTGCCAAATTTTGCAACTAAACTAGATGCTCCTGAGCAATTCGGGTAGGTTCTAGAATATATTTTAGGAGTGCATATAAAGGAGTCTGTATGTGTGTCTTTTACTAACTACGTAGAGTACATGTGCCTCTTGTGATATTGTGATTACGTGATACAATGATTTTGCGAATTTTGAATTGGAGTTCGTCTTTTATTACGAGTAAATATTAAATGTTTTCCCATGAACTATTTCTATTGATTGTACCGACCACTTAAAGGTCCACTTAAGTAAGCTTCTGTACTGAAAGCTTATGAAAATGAATAATAGGTTTGAATTTTATCCAAGAACAAAATATTTTTTTTTTCATTCCACACAAGTAAACATTATTGAATTACTAAATTCATAAATTATTTCTGTAATTATTTCTTCCTTTTCTGTAAATATTTCTTTCCCATTTTTTTTTTTTTTTTTATTTTCGTGTAACTATACATATTTGTTTTTTTAAATGAATATTTTTCTTTAAGATTACATATGAATCTCAATA
This sequence comes from Nephila pilipes, assembly GCA_019974015.1. Classification (NCBI taxonomy): domain Eukaryota; kingdom Metazoa; phylum Arthropoda; class Arachnida; order Araneae; family Nephilidae; genus Nephila; species Nephila pilipes. Next base: position 23,440 of record BMAW01130662.1, on the reverse strand, counting down.
TTGCTTTTTTCATTTATTTCTGGATACAATCAAACAAAAATACGCCAAGAAAACGAATCCTAGACTTTAAATCGCAAAAATTTTATAATCTGAAAACAGATTAGACGTTTAAGAAAATCAGATCATATGCTTAAATCGAAAGAGCTTCTGTCCTTTTTTGTCATTTTATATAAAGAAAAGCGAAGAGAAAAATTTTAATCTTGAATATTCTTAAAATTTCTAATAACTAATATTAAGGAAATTAAAAAAATAAATAAAATGTTTTAACTATTTTTTAAAGGGAAAAAGAAATAATTGAAACACGAATGATGTAAATAAAGCATTAAGCTTAAGTAATATAGAAATGTTAGATCATATTATACTAATATTTTACATAATTACAGAAATCATTCAGTACTATAAACTAAATAAAATAATCTGAAACAACAGAAATACTAGGAAATCAGCCACGTGAATGTAGACAAATATACAACCATAACTCCAGTGTATTTAAAGAATTTCAGCAGATTGTTGTGACATGTAATTTGCAAATTAAATATCTGCATCATGCGTAGCCCGTTTGTGCTCGAAATAATGTGCAGTAAATTCTACAAATATTCAGAGTACTTCTGAATCAAACATATATTCATAACGGAAAAATATATTTTATAACTAATAATTTCAGTAATTATTTATGATTCTACATTGAATTTTCAATTTTTTTGAGTACTAATTTGCTTTTTGTTTCTAATTTTTATATTTTATGTACAACCATTACGGCAATTTTTAAAGTTTTAAAAAATTAATTCTTTCAAAATAGAATCCGCTTCTTTTTGATGTGATAGTAAAAATTAATACCCCTTTATATTCACCTAAGATAATGTATAAATAAATAGACTTTTGAAGGAACATAGCAGTAAAATTTCATATTTATACACACATAGAGTTTCGAAACTCATGGAAAAAAATTTAAGGTGCAATAGAAAATATCTATACAAGCTATTCTCGTCCTACACTGCATAGGCGGAGAGTTAGCGGTGAACCGCTAGACGGCGCTGTAATGGAACGCATAAAGAGCGAGTTTTCTTACACATTGCCATTTCTACCGTGAATTTCAGGAAACCTGTCGACGTACAGTAATCAGAAAAGGTCATGCCTCCTGAAATCCATTAGAGTATAGCTTAAAAAATCAAAAAAGATTTCGTAGATTTAAAAAAAATGTAATATCTATTTTAATATAAACTAAAATTATAATTAAAAGTATCTTGTTTTAATAATGGTTTTTCAATATCTTCTGTAATTTAATATTGACATTTCAAGTGTTTTAATTATTAAATCTTTCAATCATCTTAAAAGAGCTTTAAAGATTCTGTTAAAATGAAAAACACTTGAATTTTGCTTTCAAATGAAGCTATTTAAACATTGCAGCTTAGAGATAAATATATAAAAATATTTTTATCACTTTTTAACAAAAAAAAAAATTACGATCCACGCTATTCTTCGTTGTATCTTGATACATTTCCACTTTAAATTTCGTTCAAAAATATGTAACCCATGTTTAAAAATATGTATGAGCATTTAGGTACATAATTAAAGAAGAGAAAGTTATAAAATACTTATACATATAAAATATACTAGAGTATATTATTTATCGATACTCATCATTTAAATATGTTCCGCTACGCAAAACATAGATTACAAGATTCAATGCATGGGCAATGTTTATCGAAAAGCAAAAATGTGAAAACCCGATACATTCCTGTTGAAAAGTTGGATTAATAATTCACGAAGGGTTAAAATGGTACACACCAAAAATTGTTTCCAAAAACTGATATTTAAAATAGAGAGATAAATTATTCATTTTGTAATTTAGTCACTTTTTCTTTATTTTGAGGGTGTAAATTACAAAGCCGATTACTTGAAACTGACTGGTAATGAGATGTTTTTCTCATTTTGAACATTTAGTTGAAGATACATTTTTCATATTTTTGGCGTTGGAAACTTTCGATAACTATACTTTAAAGCATTTTAAATACTTATTCTTTCCTTTTTAATGAGCCGTGTGCGTAGTATGATATTTTCACTCTCATCTGAAAACCCATATTTTTCTTTAAAAATCGCGAACAATTTGAAGTGAGTTACGGGATGCATATCAAAAAATTGCGTTCCTTATTGATTAAGATTGCTTTAGAGACGCATTTAAATGAATTTTTGTTGCTAGAACTAATTATTTTTCCTCATTTATATTTCATGAGGTTTGCGGACATATTATGCATTAACTTCAAGAAGCAAATTAATTCCCGAAACGAAGACTACGCGTTTTCTATATATATAATCCTTTGAACTACTCGAATTTTAAGTCGGATGCATATTAAAATTTTGAGACAAAAAGATACTTGCTATTTTGCAAAATTATGTTGAAAAAAGTGCATGAAAACTCAAACATAGACAGCAAGATGAAATAAAAAGGTTTTGCGAATATATTGAAAAACTGGAGAAAAATTAAAATTGGAAAAAAAAAATCTAATTAATTTAGGAAATAACGTTGAAGAAGTATATGAAAACTAAAACATGAATAGTAAGATGAAATAAAAATAATTTTGAAGAAAAACAATTTGGAGAAAAATAAAATTTTATATCAACTTAGAAAAATATTTGTATAAATAGTTAAAACAAATATTTAATTAATATAATCTATTATAAAATTTTAAAAATATTTGAAATATATGATAAAATTTAAAAATCATATAAATAAGACAATTATTTATTTTTTAAGAAATCGTTTATTTTCGTATTTTAATTCAAATATACTATACGTATACTCTTAATAAAATCTTTAATTTCTGAATAAATGTATTGTTCCGGATATTTCATTGAAGAAAATTTCGCAAATTGTATACTTAAGTTAAAAAAGTTAAATATTATAATTGTATATTAAAGTTAAAGTACGACACAGGCTTTTTGCAATATATCCAGTTATTAATTTTTTCAAGTTTATAATTTAAATGTAGAATTACGCAAAAATTTAATGTGCTTCTTTTCTATAATGTTGATTTTACATGACTGTATGCGAATGGAATTTTCAGATGGAAAACGCTATTTTCAAACAATCTATATAATTACAAAAGTAATGCTGGAATTTTCAAGCAAACATGCTTTTAAGCCATTTAATGAATTTTCAATAACTAACATTATAAATAGTTTTGTCAAATATTGAGTCCGGAAATACAAAAGCAAAATTTATTCAAAGGCAAATTAATTTCCTTTAATTTTATTTAATTTATTGCCACCAAAAGACAACACTAAAAGTTTATGATCATTGATACACTTATCACTTAAATTTTTTTTTTTTCAAAATATTCATAAAAGTTCGTTTTGGAAATAAAATTTTTTGATAAATATTTCCGATATCTGCCTGAATAATTTTATTCAATTTTACTGAAATTTTACAATTAATAATTGTACCGAAACATACTAAAAGTATCTACACATTTTTAAAACAATTTCAATAAGGAATTAAAATAATGCAAATCTTTTTGAGAAAATACACCAGCCATTAGTTTATTATTTGAAATCAAAACAATCGTTTGTACTTTTAAATTTATTCCTTTTTTCAAAACTGGTGGATGTAAACAAGCCGTGGATCGGAAAATAAGTCTTTAAACTTACCAAAGAGAAAATTTCTTATTTTTTTATTAGACATGTAGCGGAACGTATGATACAGAAATATCTGAGTAGAAAATAAGCAACATAATTAATCGAAAAAGGAAAAAAAAAAGCCAATCCTTACATCGTGAAAAAAACAAGCCTTCTAATGAATACTGGAAAAAAGTTGCATACTGTTTCAAATATTTCTAAAGCGAAGTCACTAACAACAAATGAAAATCCATTGAAGCTGAAATAAATTGCAAATATACTGTAAACATTTTTAGTAATGATAGGCAAAATAGTAACGAAGTTTTAATGCTTATAAATTGGGAAAAATACAGTGTTCAACTTTTTTTTTCGAAGCATGCATTTCATAGCATACACTTTTGCTGGACCTTGAATAGAAAATCATTAAACAGGAGTTGAATGGAAATGTATTGTTACCGATGATGAAGCAAGAATATATTTAAAATATTATTACAGAAAAGGTCTATTTGCTATCGAAAATCAGGGCATCGAGATTACAAAGAGTCTACGATTGTAGCAGATTTTTCTCTTTCAAGGGGAAATTAAAATTAAGCAGAGTGAAAAACAATGATAAAATCAACTCTTCATACTACAATTGAGTGAAAGAAAAATTGAGGCATATGACGCATGAACTAATCCTAGCTACATCATACTACAGGATGTTGTTTTACTCTCAATATTTAGTGAAAAAAATTTCTTTATTCTAAGGCTTTCAAAGAGGGGAATTGCATCAAGACGAAGCCAATAATGATACTTAAAAATTACCATTGCGTACACCAAAAACATGTAAACTTGTAGCACGCGCGCACGCCGTTCGTTATTTAACACATATATCTTAAATGTTAATTAAATAGTCAATAAATTCATAAGTCAAATTGAAGTGACGTCAGACAAAGGACAACAAGTTTATTAATTATCTTCTCAAGATATTTAAGGTTGCTCTCACGAGCCTCTCTTAACTCATTTTAATATCATCGTTTAACAACAATAAAGTATTTGCTTACCAACTTCCTCGCAACGAGTGAGACACTTCTTGAAGATAGCAGATTCGACTCCTATTACTCTGACCGGGAGACATTTCTAATCGATTTTACTACGCATTGTTGATTACGATTCACCCCAATTTAAAAACATATTCTTATCTTTATCTAATTTACTTAAACACGTTTAATTTGGTTGGCAAGGAATTGGAATTTTATTTAATTCAAATTACAAATAGTCGCCGATTTTAATGAAGAGATAACCGCGAATAGCCCAATGTCATAAACAGACCAAGGTACTGTATTATAACTTTTCAACATATTTTTTCAATTACCCCTGAAGATTCATCTATTGACTACAGTACTTTTAGTCTATTGAAAAGAACTTTATTTATGCGCAAACCCATCACGATTGAAGAACTCTAGAAAGGAGTGAAACATGAATGAATTACAAGTAATACCCCTTGAAACTTTGCAAAGCACGATACAGATTTATAGTACAGGTACAAAGGCATCAGATAAAAACATTTAAAAATGTTTAATAAGAAAGGCCCGTAAATTGTTCTAAAAAGATTTAGTTAAGTTGACAGTCACTTAACTTTTTAAGTTTCGAAGTAAAGAGTCTATGTCAATTATAACGATTCTTACAATTTTTTTTTATATTTCCTTCTTATGAGAATGTACAAGACTGATCAAATTTAGAAAAGATAGTTATCAATACTATTCATTACTTTTTATAGGATAGTATGAAAAATTTCTAGTGAAATTACGACAACTAACAATCTCTAACTGACCATTCATGTTAACTGAAGTCTAAAAGTTACGCATTATTCGTAAAATGGGAAAAAGAGCGAGTAAATATTGGGAAATGTGTTCAAAATAACATTTTTGGAGAATCATCTGTTGAAGGTAAAACAGTGTCATCATGTAATACATTTCAATCGCTGTCTTCGTGTTAAAAGATCTACGCAAGTCAAAACGCAGATAAACCGGCTCACTCGGCTTAAGTTGTTCAAAAAGTTTCGGGCAAATCATTTTTCGAAGGAACGTTGTTGCTGATTAAATATAACGAATGATGGCACAAAGAAGATATTTGGACATGTTTGCGAAAGAATGAATCCTTAAAGTGCTCGTGACCGGACAATCACAAACCGAAGCGCCTTAAATCTTGAATGTACATCAATAAGTGATCTAACATCTGTGGCAGAGGTTTCAAAACGTGGAAAATGTTGACCGACGACAATACATGGTTGTCCAAGATTCATAACCGAGCGCCAAGACTGATATTTGCACAATAACTGCTCGATATCAGAAGGACAGTTGTGCCAGAGAACTGGGTTCAGCGCTCATTGTTGCCACAGGAGTACGAGTTTCCAGGCAAACTGCTTAAAGAAGACTCATTCATGTTAATTTGTATGCCAGACGATCAGAAATTTGCATTCCAATCGCAACTACGCTTGTTTAAATTGGAGTGTGGAACATAAGTACTGAAATTTGGGACAATGGACCAATGTGATGTTTAGTGATGCGTTTCGATTTAGTCTAAAAATTGTTTCTCATCGACTAACAACATGGCGCGAATGTGGTATTCGTTTTCAACATGGAAACAGCACGAAAAGGCATCGTTTTCGGTCAAGGCTGGCCATGGTGGGTACAATGGATATCCAGAAAGCCTTTGACCGAGTCTGGCATGCAGGTTTAATCTTCAAAATGATCAACTACAACACCCCTGCATATCTCGTAAAAATAATAAACTCATACCTACACAACAGAAGCTTTCAAGTCACCGTTAATGGACAACTATCAAATCCAAGAAAAGTTGAAGTTGGAGTCCCGCAAGGAGGAATTCTCTCAACCACCTTGTTCAATTACTACATGAACGACATCCCTAAACACTAAAATACAAAAATATGCATGTATGTAGATGACATTGCGATACTAGCAAGACACTACTTTTCACCAAAAATAAGCCAAGCACTAAACGAACACCTACAGAAACTAGAAGCATGGTACTCTACTTGGAAAATAGCCCTGAACGTTTCCAAGACAGAGGCCGTCTTCTTCTCGAGAAACTAAAGAAAAATAGAACCAAACATTTTTCTGGAAAACAAAAATATACCCTGGTCTCTAGACACCAAATATCTTGGTGTAACGTTGGATAAAAAACTCACTTTTAAACAATACGTTCTACGAATTAAAAAGCAGTACAATTCTGCAGTAAATAATATTTCCCCCCTTATTTCGCGTAAATCTACATTAAGTAGACGTAATAAATTGTTTATCTACACCCTGATACTAAGACCTATCCTGACCTATGCTAGCCCAGTCTGGTCGCATTGTGCTGACACAACACTAGATTTATTAGAAAAGTCCCGAAATTCCATCATTGGAATGATAGTAAGAGCACACTGGTACATGAGAAACACAGACATCAGGTACTCAATTAAACTCCCAACAGTTAAAAACTTCATTAAAAATTATCAGAAAATTTCTACCAAAAAATTGATACCTTAAGCAATAAAACCATTCAAGAAATAGAAAAGTACACCCCACTCAGAAACAACCCACAACTACACAGACCACGAGAAATTTTAATTCTTTAATTTCACTTATATTACAAAAACACTGGTAACACAAGTACACTCCTCACAAAATATCACCCCTACGCACCGACCTATATATACAGAATTAACACACTACACCATCGACCAATCACAGAGCGCGCTCTCACTGCGACCAGACTGAACAAGCAAGCAGGAATCCAATAGACTACTGCTGCAATATCCTAAGCCTAAACTCTTGAATTTCAACCATCTTCTCTTTTGGATTAATTTTAACAACACTAGTACTTCAACTAGTGATATTCTAATATTAATAATATAACTGTAATTTTATTTTATTATCTTAATATCTAAATCTCAACTTCTGGGCAAGTGTAAAACTAAAATTCAGTCTCTCCTCAAATAATAGCCAATTCACAGGTGATTAAAGATGTTCCCCGACAAAAATAGTCGGTTTGGTTTGGTGTGTACAAGCATCATGCTGGACGGCCGAACAGACTTTCATATTTTTAGATGGTATCTTCGACAACTAAAATATTCATAAATGAAGTTCTTGAGCTTTGTTAATGCCTGTTTCGAGGTGTGGTTCGTTCGGATTCCTAATTAACGAGTCTTGTCGCCTTTCGACTGTAATATATCTAACGTAAGTCATAATCAATCGAACATGTGCGAGATATGCTATGAAACCACACAATTTGAAGCTCTTCCTCAACCACCAAATTCCGTTCCAGAACTGAAAAGACCTCTTTGTGACATCCACAATGTCATAGTAATTAGGGAAAATCATTCTTCAGTGTGCCTGTATGTTAGAGGTAACCACTCACCTTATTACATTTCAGCATCACGTTTTTATTCCATTTTCTTATCCCTAAAGGTTGAACTCTTCATATGCCTATATTTAAGATTGTTTCTTTGGATATTAAAAGCGATTATCGTTGTTTCGTAAAGTTTTTACTTTTATTTTTGACAGTTTTATACCCATATATCACGTTTCCTTCCATTTTTACCAAGATTTCCTTCATTATTCGCTTAATTATCAATTATGCTTAACTTTTAGACACCAATGTACTTTTTAAGACATTTTTATAAAATGCTTTTTAATTTACCCATGGCAATGAAGAATTTGGGAACTTTTGCTAGACTTTTTTACACTTGCATATCATGTTTTCCGCAATTTACACCTAGATTCCCTTCATTATTCAACAATTATGCTTAACTTTTAGACACTAGTGTACTTTTTTTAGACAAACTTTTAAAATACTTCTTAATTTATTCATGGGGTTGAAATTTCTGGCGGATTTTACCGGGTCATAATCTTCCAGTCTTAAGCTAGTCTTTCTTTTAAATTTCATCAAACTTCTAGTAGCATCAGAATTATAATTTTCGGAGATTGATGAAGTCATAGATGAATTCAGTGACATTGAAAATACTGCAGATACAGCTCCTTTACTTTCCTCATTGACAATCTAAGCACGTGCAAGAGTAGGGCGTAAAGAATAGGAATTATGAAGCAAAACGTTTTGGAAAAGATTGTGAAGAGATGGAGTTTTTTTCCCTTAATAAGGTAAAAGAAAACGTGAGAGATCGATAAAAAGATTCATGTTGAAGGTGATATATCAAGGTAAGAATTTCACAAATTTTTAGGAATATAGACCATCATAAAAGTTCATTAGTTAATTTTTCTCATATGTAAAAGTAATAATATAAGAAAGTAAAAATGATATGTAAGAAAATTTACTTCTTTAAAGAAAGTGCATGCATTCATTACTAACATAAATATGAATCAAATATGGTTAATTTATTTTTGTTATAGGTTTGTATTGTATTATATTATTATTTTATTTATAAGAAATTTCTTATTTCTAATATTATATATATATATATATATATATATATATATATATATAATAATAATAATAATAATAATAATAATATATACAATTGTTATGACATTAAGGCTGAAGTCCGTAAAGATTAACACCAATGACTGCAGATATCCGTCTAGCACGACGAGTATTGAAATAATTAAGGCTACCTGTGTTGATTAATGAAATGATATGCTCGTTATAACGTGTTTTTGTACGCTGGTCTCTTTGTGCTTCTACTGCTGTTTCTAAGCAGTCAGATTGTAGATGGCGCCACAGGGAAGTTAGGGTGTTATTACGCTACACGCACACGCATATATATATATATATATATGTGTGTGTGTGTGTGTGTGTGTATTTTAAGTCTATATATTATTATTATTATTATTTTTGTATATTTTCTTGTCAAAATAATAATGTCAAAATATTGGACGGAATGAAACCTGATTTGTTTCAGAAAGTCATATATTTCATAAAAAAAGTTCTGTGAAATCATATCACTGTCTCTAGGCTATCTTTTAATCCCAAGTGATGTGGAACTAATCACTTCATTATATTAAAAATTGGTTGTAAGTAATCAGAATGAATGATGATAATTATAGCTGAACTTATACAGCAGAAATAGTTGGATTCAATGTATGGAGCTTCAGCCATTTGAAGGCTAATTTCCAGAAATAAAGGAAGACATTTTAATTTCCATCTCAAAATTTACTCTGTAAATTCCACTTATAAAAACTTAACTTGATGTTTAAAAACTAACATGATGAGTTGCAAATATTTTACAAGATATGCTTAGCATTAATCAAATACAATCGTGCCAGAAGGTAAGAGAGTTTGCAAATTATGCCTGATTTTGCAAGAAGGTTGAACCAAAGGTTCTAATCATATCACTGAAGAATTATGCAGATATTCAGAGTCGAATACATAAGAGTACATGTGCGTGTCTGCGTAGTTGTGACTGTGGAATGATACAAGCTAACGAAGGGTTGTCAACGATTTGTATGCTTGTACTTCTGCATGACATTCACCTTGTATCTAGCATGAGTTGGGTAAATTTTACACATTGAGTAAAATGAGTTAGTATCAAAAGTATGGACGACGGAATGAGATAGAACATTTTCGGGAGGTTGCAGACAGGTCAATCAGAAACGCAGATGACTACAGAACTCAATATTACGCCCTGTGCTCAATTTGTGAAAACAATTTCAACATTAGATCCATGTTGTCTTGGTGGACTTGGAAGAGTTCCACTAAGATCTACAACAAAGAATGCGGATCGCTATTTGGCACTCATAGCAGCGACACAGAACTTCTACAACTTCACAGGTCTCACGCAAGCTGTATGTTGCCATTGAAATCCCAATTTTCACTGTCTGTATTTGTCCGAAGGCTTCATGAAGGAGGATTCTATACCAAAAGACCCATTATTTGCAGTACAGAAGCAAGTGCGTTTAGTACTGTACAGACAACATCCGCCTTGGTATAGCACTGGTTCTTTTACAAATGAGTCAAGATTCAGCTTAAGCTCTGATTAATGGTGTACCTGTATCTGGAGAGAGCCTGGACGAACTACTATCCCTCCTTCACCAGGGAAAAGGATGATTACAACGATGAAGGTTGTTATGATTTGGGAAGGCATTATGTTTGATGATCACATACCTTTACATGTTTTTGACAAAGTATACAGTACTGATATGAGGTATAGAGGAGATATTTTAGAGCACTATGTTCGACTTATGAAGGACACAGCTTGTACTGAGTTACTGTTAATGGACGAAAAGTCTCTCCCACACAGTTGGTTGCTGATTATCTGGAAAATGAGACATTCCCCTTATAGATTGGTCTGACAGATCTCTAAACCTTACTTTTACAGAGTATGTCTGAGAAGCTCTTGGTTGAACAATTGCCTCTTCCCCTCCCTTTCATCTCTGACAACTATTCAAGAGCTAAAAACTGGCTTGCTGCAGGAATGGGATCGATTGCTTCAGGGACTCCTCATCTGCCTCCTGGCCAGTCTTCCATCACTCCACGTGACCAGACTGGTTGTGAGAGAGGACAATACTCCATCTTAGACTCATTTGCAGTTCGATATTGCAATGTGGAATTTGAACATCTCAGAACTATGTTATGAATTTCACTGATAATCATGCATACGTAAAATGACTTTAAAGTGGTATATCTGCTTCTATGTTAAAAAGGCACATTCATGCCAAACTTCATTAAAACCTATCCTTTAGGTGCTTGGAAATTCGACATAATATACACATTCTCTTAATTTCCCACACATTTGTTAGTATATTTCGTGAAACACGGGAAAATGTTTGAAATCTTTTGTGCTTTTTAAAATAAGCAAGTAGAAGAAAGGAGAGAAAAAAATCTACTTAATTTAACATTAATTAATTATTTTTGTTTTATATTTATTATTTGAAAATTCATTTAGGTCGAGCCGAAATGCTGCAGTCGTAGTAAACTACATAATAGAATAATTACTGTATAATTTTTTAGTCTAATAAAATTGTGTCCGTAGGCTACTCTCACACACAATTGTCTCTTCACAAACCTTGGGGACTATAATAATTTGAAGTGCATAAAATAACAATTTCTTCCCCGCCCAAAATGAAAACTAGTTTGGAAAATTAGATTAAGGTATAAAAAGTAAAGTTAAGGGAATTAGAAATAATGATATATAAATGAAATAGATCTAAAAGAAAATAAAGGGAGATAGAGGATAATGACTTGTTGATAGAAGTATATAATTTTAATTGAATTTCCTTAATTAGTTTGTGTATTGAAGTGACTTTTTCTAGCTAAAGAATTAAAATACGAAGCTATTGGTAGTGAGAATTGTAGAATTCTAAACGAGGGATTTGGTAGACTAAGATTTTATATTTAAATAATTATCTAGGATTCTGGAGTTAATTGGGATTTGAGCGAAATCTATCTCTTAATGAAGTACTATTAATAAAGTATTTTAGTTTGTTCTTGCATGTCTTCAATTGGAATTCATTGATTGTTAAGTAATATATTAGATTGAGATATAGCGCAAGAGATGGATAATGAATGGTAGTCGTTATAAAGTTATGTTGTTAAAACCAAAAGAAAACCTCCAAATGCTTAACTGTCATTAATGATTGGTTATTTATTAACATCTTGCTGAGAAGCAACATGAAGGTTGTCAGGGACGGAGTCTCGGTCAAGTAACGAGGACGACAACTGAGCTTGCACTCCTTCTCGAAACTTCCACCTCCCGCCAACGTGAGGACTGGAAGACTCAACATATTTAATGTACACCAGCCCCGCTAAATGGTGAGTATTTAGAGGCATCAATGATCGAGCACACGACTGGATACAAACTGTGACCTTGACCACTCGGCTACCACGGCCCTTGGTTAATAATTCTGCATAAGAAGTTTTAAAATTTTAACAGTCAGATATACATCAATAATTAAAATCTATATTTGTTTTTAAAATAATTTTTTACATATTTGTCAAAAATTATGAAGTAATTTTAACGATGCTATATAATGAATATATTATGTATAAAAATTGTACAAATATGGAGAACTCTTTTTACAAGAATACGAAAGGGTAAAAGTCTAGCCATGAAGCATTTTTATGGCTGAAACATATCGAATGATAGTAGTTTATAATTGATATTATTATTTTAAGACATTCACACTTAGACACAACTATTTAAGAAAATTATGTAAAACTCGTCATTTAAAAATTAGTTTTGTAAATTCTCTCAGATGTTATTTGCCATTTAATATTTTGAAATGAGTTTTAAATATCAAATTTCTTAAGGAATGCTCTGTTGAATCATAAAATACAATCTCTACTTATCACTCTAAAGCTTATCATTCAAAATATTTGACATTAAACAAATGAGATTATCTTTTATAGTTTCAAACAAGCTTGATAAATGAATGCAAATAACGTGTTATCTAAAAGACGATAAGGAGCCTTATCGACAAAGAAACAATCACATCTGTAGCGAAATTTTCTACAGCTACTTTGAGTGAAAGTTTTACGCTGTTACTGGTAATGTAAGAAGAATGGAAAATTACGAACATGATTGTAAAAGTTTTACATTTATATGGAGAGTTAAGAATTTTGGTTTTTGCTGGCATGAAGCGAATGTAGAGATTACCAGTCCCACTTTTTCTGTGCATTCAATTGAAAGCAATCTGTGGCAATTAATATTATATCCGAGACTAATACACGAGGAAAAAGTCAGTATCGCTTGTTTTCTTCGATTGGTGAGTGAAGACCCTTCCTATTTAGCTTTAAATGGTAATCTTTCATTTCTCGATTCCGATGGCACTCCTCTACAATGTATAGATATTCTTCCAGGTGATCTCAGTAACTTTGTAACTTTGAGAGTATCAAGAACTGAAGTATGTCACAAAAAAAGAAGTGAATTTTTGCCCCAAAATACTTTGACTATTCGTTGCAAAATATGGGGCGTTAAAGGATTAATTATGCAGGAAGGCCAGTGTTTTGCTGAAACTGAGATTATCAAGCAAAGATACACTTATGTTTGGCGCGTTGAAGGATTTAGTACTTTGATCCATTACGACGAGAAAGCGGAAGTAATAAAATTTGCATCAACAGGATTTCCATTCATCGCCTTTAAATTGTGGATAGATGACAAAGAAACCATTCATATCGAAGTTAATCCACTTGACTCAGATAATTTGAAATCGTGCATATGCTGTTTTTATTTGAAGGGGGTTACGAATAAGTACTTGAAGTGTGGACAGCTGGAATTTGTTACCCGCAGAACAAAAAGCGATGTTTCTTGGAAGTGTGTACTAAATATGACAAAAACAGATTTACTGGAGATGAAGGAATCATATTTACAAAACGATGTCATGTCTCTTCACTGCGACATCGTTTTTGCCACAGGCGCTGTATTAGAAAAAATCGAGAGATCCGAGTATGGATATTGTTCTTGCCAAATCCTGGCGAATTCAGAAATTGTGATCGATTCCGATTCCGACGAAAAGCACCCTGAATTCTCGAGTGATTTGAAGGAAGACTTGAAATCCTTGTACGAAGATTCCCTCTTTTATGACATGAATCTTGTTGCAGACACTGAAACTTTTCGCGTCCACAAGAACGTTTTAAGTGCAAGATCTCCGGTGTTCAAAACAATGTTTACAACCGACATGAGAGAGGTGGGGAATAATTGCGTCCAAATCGAAGACCTGAACGCTGACACTGTACGTCGAATGCTTATGTTCCTGTATTCGGAAACATTAGAAGATCTGGAGTATGAGAGTGCCAAAAATTTGTACTTTGCGTCAGACAAATATGAGATACATTCTCTGAAGCGGAGATGTTCCTTCTTTTTGGAAAACAATCTTCAACTATCAAACTGCTGTGACGTATTGTGTTTAGCAGATATCCACCATGATGATGATTTAAAATCTTCGGTTGAAGACTTTATCGCAAGAGACATCGTTAAAGTAATTGTATCTGAAGAATGGATAAATATTGAAAAGAGCAATCCTTCTTTAACAGCCACCACGTTACGCAGGTTGTACTTGAGAAATATGTAGAAATGATTACTTTTTAAATTTTTTTCTTAAAGTTATTATGATTATTACTTTTACAGGAAACGCTTGGTTCCCAAACTTAACAAATGTGTCTCAATCATATAATCCAGTTATTTATATCAGCCACTCACGAGGCTATTGTTTTAGGTGGAGTGTTTTGACGTACCAGATCACTTTTCGATTTTTTATCGTTTGCTTCAATTTTAATTAAATATATTCAATTTAATAATTTATCGTTTCCTTTAATTTTAATATCAGAAAAGTTTACTATTGTTCATTTCTCGATATTTCCTTGTTTACTTTAATTCTTATATTTAATTGAGTAATTTAATAATAATTATAAAAAATGCGTATCTCGGATGGCTAAATCTGTTCTTTGCAAAACTTTGCTTTGAAGCTTTTAACTTTTACAATTTATTTCAGTATATTTAAATTTTAAGATTATAGAACGCAATACGATTTATTATTTATTTATTTGAATAAACGCTTTTCTTAGAAGTAATAACCTGAAATGTGTTTTTATTAAAAATATAAAGCGACCTCAGTATATAAATTACACCTATTACTGTATTCTGAAATCAAAATACTTAACTGAAAATATTTTCTTTTATTTCATTATTCCTGTGTATTTTTACAAATTATGCTCCTTTAAAAGTTTTCTGTGTTATGAATTTATGAAAAATATCTATATATTTTTATTTTAAATATAACTTCAATTAAAAACCTTTAATTTCAAAATTTTTATAGCAAAAAAATATGAGCAATAAATTAATTTTCTTTGGAGAATTCATATTTTGGTTAAAATTAGAATTTTTTCCTATGTTACTAATATTAAATATTTATATATCAGTTCCGTAAAAACTGATGTTAAAATTACTAATATTTATGTATTTAGTTCCATTTCTTTAAAATATGTTCTTGTTAAAGCATTTACGAAGTAGGAAGATATAGTTTTTATGGATATCTGTGTGTGAGATCGAAATTTTAAGCAATTTGTCTAGTAAACATGAAAACTTTGATCCCTCGAGCTTGGATGATAAAAATCATGTTAGTTTCCTAATTTTAAATGACTACTAACTACAAATATATATATATTGTGTAGTTACATCTTTTTCATATAATATTTAAATTAAAGTTGCATTATTTGAACCATCATCTAGAATGCTAAATCGAAATATTTTATTTAAAAAACAACTAGGATTCTTCATAATGATACTGGAACGTTTTAAGAATTTAAAATGTGTCGAAATTTCTTATGAAGTCATTGGATCGATATATTATGTTATTAATATGGTCTAGAATGTTATTTATATGGTCTAGAATGTTATTGTCTAGAATGTTATTTATATGGTCTAGAATGTTATTTATATGGTCTAGAATGTTATTTATATGATCTAGAATGTTATTAATATGGTCTAAAATGTTGTTAATATGGTCTAGAATGTTATTGTCTAGAATGTTATTAATATGGTCTAGAATGTTGTTAATATGGTCTAGAATGTTATTGTCTAGGGTTTTCGAATTACTTTGATAAGCTTTTATTTTGAAGTAAACTGTTTTATCCCATGGGAATTTTCAAGGTCGATATCAAACGAACTCTAAATTTTAACTTACAATCTCAATCCTGTTATCCTTCTGTTTTTTTTTTTTTTTTTTTTTGTGGAATGCAATTTTATTTTATAGATTACAATACTTGATACAAAAAATTAACAAGATAAATCTGACTTTACTAAACAAATGCAATTAATATGCTTACTTTAATTACATTTAATTCATTGTATATTTAATTTTTAACTTTCTTCAGAAACATTCATTTTCATTAAACCGAATGGATATTAATTTATTTTCAGTCTTTATAATATAATTTATTTATGCTGAATTTATTTATATTAATTTAAGTTTACCTAATAAATGCATTTATTCTATTTTTAATCATACATAATATTTAATGCAGGCGTGTATCTATCTTTGATTTCATTGAGTGTACACTCTTGTTAAATACTATTTCATTCAAGTATTTTTAAAGCTGTTTTTCCTATAGCGTATGTAAGTTATTTTATATTAAATTACCTAATTAAATATTAGTTACGTTTTTTAGAGGAAAGAGCAGGCATATATTTAAAATCGAAAAATTTAATGTTGTTCGAAAATTAAGCATTTAATTTATACCATAGTTACGTTTTAAGTGAAAGTTTATTTCATATAAATGACTCTCATTGGTGTGATGTGGAAGCTAGAAGAGAGGGTACCAGCTCAGGTGTTGTACTCGTCACTTGACCGAGGCTCAAAGTTAAGAGATCCGTCACCGATAGTCCACGTGTTGCTTCTAGTGCGACGTTAAAGAAATTAAACCAAATTCATATAAATGATATCATGATGATTCATAGATATTAATGCGACAAATCTATTTTCTTCTGAAGTACAAGCATTACATCATTTCTATATCTATAATGTTGAGATTTTGATAAATGAATTTGAAAGCCATAAATTATTTACATTTTTTAAGACTTTCAATAGCTTATTTCATTTCAAAAATAATTTTTCTTATGTAAATTGTTTGAGCTTTCATGGTTTAGATCATATCCCGATTTATTATTCAAATATGTTTTTTAGAATCTTAATTACTAATTCATCCTTTTTAAACTAGAAACCTGAGTTAAGGTCATATAAACATAGCTCACTTATAAAACTCTTTTTAAGTTTTGTTCAATAACTATATTTATATATAATAGTATTTAAACGTATGTAATGTTTCGTTAAGACGTTAAATAAAAAAATTTTCTGCTATAATATTTCTAAATCTTTCGTAAGTCTTTTATGCTAGATGATAATACACTCAAAAAACTGATTTGTAATAACAAAATGTATTTTCAATAGCATAGTAATCTTATTTCCTTAAATGAAAATAAATTTCAAAATTCTCAGTAAAATATAAACTTTCAACATCATTTGCGATACAATTCTTTTAATCTGTAAACCACGTGTGAAGAAGATAAGATGGATAAAACATGTTGTACTTTTACCCTTCAGATATTGAATAGTTCAGATTAGAGTGTTTTTCATCGCAAATTTATTGTACGGGAATAATTAATGAAATAGATTTGTACACTTTTGCATCTTTTGATAATAATATGTATAATAATGCAATTTTCTGTATTCAAGGGAAAAAGAATAATAATACACAAGCATTAATTAAAGTTTTACCAAAACGGAAAATAAATCAGAACAAAACTAAAGTATAGTAATTAAATTTTAGCTCAATCCTTAAAAGACATTTTTTTTATCTTGTGACAAATTATACTGATTTTTTGTGTTAATTGGGGTCAATGGGTTTCATTTTCCTTCAAAAGCTATTCAAAAATTTATTAAAAAAAAAGCCCGTAATTTGAATTTTTACAAATATGATATTATCGGGCATTTTTTTTTGGCTTCACTTACGAAGCAATTTCAATTTCCTTTTTCACATCATTTTAAATGATTATTGAGATCTTAACTAAGAACACCACGATCTAAAATTTACTGTATGGAGTGTAATAAGAAGATGCAGTGATAAAGTGTTTAGAATAAAAATGTTGCAATTAAAAGTTAAATATATATATTATATTTATCGAATATTTCTCCATCATAGAAGAAGGAAAGCGTTTGATAATTTAAAACATATAAGCTGTTCAGTAATAATATATATCACAGATTATACCAAAAGAAACAGGTTGTTTCGAAACTCACGGGGAAAAATTCAGGGTTAATAGAAAACATTAAAACGAGCAATTTTTCACTACACAATGCACAGTGGAGAACAAGCGGTTAACCGCTAGATAACGTTGTAATGCAAAACAGAAAGAACGTGTTTTCCATTACAGCGCCCTCTAGTGGTTAACCACTTGTTCTCCGCCTATGCATTCTAGGTTGAAAATTGCTTAGATATTTTCTATCATCCCTGAATTTTTGCCCATGAGTTTCGAATCCCTCAGAATAGTTTCTATTGATAAGAAAAAAAATCATTGTATTATGTAGTAATGGATGATTACTTATAACTCTTGTTTCATATGAATTAAATATATGAAAAGAATAAATATAGGGTTGCCAATAACGAAACTGCCTCGAAGATTAGTGTTAATATACTAATAACACAACGTAGAGCACCTCTCGAAAAACGTTTTCATAAAACATGAAATGTAAATATAAAAATTAAAACGCCCTAAATTTACCTGCGGAATTTGTTATAATTCTCGGCTTTACAACTTGTAAGTGATTTTATTCTAATTTATCATTCAATTTCAGCGTTTCCTCTTCCATTTCTGAAATTGTTTATGCAAATACAAAAAAAGTCACTACTTTCTAAAATACTTATATTAAGATATATTTGCTACACATAGATGTGATTTAGATGATCCCATTAATTATGTAGACATAGATGGTTTAGAAAAAAATAGTATTGGTTATTTATAAAAAATTATAATATTAACGATTTTATTTCTCATGAAAAATTTAATTCATTTGTGAACATTGCACTTATAGAAAACTATACTAAATATAAAAAAGTGAGTTCCACTAAGAGAAATTGCAAGTAATAGTTTGGCTAATACTTATAAGCTTACATTATTTTAAACAAAATTTTATAAATGAATGTAATTCATAAAAATATATTTATACATTACATAACTACTCTATAACAAAAAAAAAAAAAAAAAAAAAAAAAAAAAATCGACGCACCGAGAAGGAGTTATCCGATGGACACAAAAATTGGCAGATAGGATAATTATGTACAGAATAGAAAATGTTTAAATTTTCAGAAAAATTAAATAATTTATTTCAGAGTTACATATTTACAAAGTAACGAACTCAATAAGGTGTTGACCCATCTCTAGTCTGGATGCAAGCTGCCACACAACGTGGTATAGAGTGATAAATCTCTCTTGATGGTCTCCTGCGGTATTTCTTGCCCAATGCCCAATTTGCTCCAATTGTCGGGATAGGTCATCAACATTCCCTGGTAGATGCAGTCGCCTTCTCATCCTATCCCAAACATGCTCAATTGGAGAGAGATCTAGCTGGCCAAGAGAGGGTTTGACAAGCTGTAAAACAGTTCATAGCAACACTGGTAGTATGTGGTCTGGCGTTATCTTGCTGAAAAATAAGGCCAGGGTACTGCAAAAGGAACGGTAGCAAAACTGGTCTCAGAAAGTCGTCGAAGTACCGCTGTGCTGCAAGTGTGCCTCTAATGACGTCCAAAGGGTTCGGCTATCAAGGGAAATGCAATAATTTCTGGTTGAGGGCCTGTGTGGCATGATATATTGAAAGAAGGATCGGCACGTTGTCCTGGGTCTCTCCAGACACGTATTCGATGATCGTCAGGACACAGTTGGAAGCGGGATTCGTAGCTACGTCCCCAGTCATCATCGTTCCAACCTGATAGAGCCAAGAACTAATGAAATCGGGCTCAACAGTGTGTAGGTGTGAATGGCAAGTGACGTAGCGGTCGATACGAGAATAGAATTTGCTCTATCAGCCGTCTGTGAATGGTCATGTAGACACATGGTGTGCGGGTTGCACGTCTGAAGGTTGATAACGATGAATCAAGCGCTCTGACAGCTGATCTGACATTCATTCTGTCCTCCAGATCTGCTGTGGCTCTAGGTTGACCACTACCATCTTGACGATGAAATGTGCCATTGTCCACCCATTCTTGCACAGCCTGCCTCTTTGAATCTAATGATACGACCTCTTTCAAACTCTGACAGTTGCTCACAATGAGTTCGAATTCTGCAGAGAGCCATTTTTTCAGTATATGAAAGATATCTTAAATTACATTGCAATAGAAAATTTGACCATCAGATTGAGAATCGCTTCTTATATACACCTGCAGTGTGCACAGTTCCGATGCGCTGTTGCTCCTACTATTCATTCAATGGACACCTAATTTTTGTCATTTTCACGGTCGGTCCAAATATCTTTGCATACAAAATTTCTTTACAATCGGGCAACTCCTTCTTGGCACGTCGTTTTTGTTTTGTTTTGTTACGGTGTATATATATAGTGGTGTCCAAAATTGAGGACACCTTTGGAAATTTTTATGTTTTTTAATTTTGTATGCTTATAGAAAATGTTACGTTTTACAAACTGCAAAGTCTTATATCATTTTAAAAAGAATTTATTGTTGAATTTATTTCAAAATATAAGATTCAAATATTTGCAATACAAAAAAAGTTTATCTTTAACATTTATATATATATATTAGATACTAATATTTGCAGTCAGTAATCAGTACTTATTAGGATATCCTTTATTTCTTATTATAGCTTCACATGAATGCTTCATTGAGCTGAAGATAATTCTAAACTTATCCTTCGTTATTACATGATTCCAGGATGCAATTATAGTTTCAATTCGTTCTTTCTTTATTTGATGGGTTTCTCATTCGGACAATAGTTTTCAAACGGTGCCGCAAGTTTTCTAAAAGGTTTGAGGTCAGGACTGTTCCCTGGCCATGACAATTGTTCAATGTTCTTTCAACGAAACCATTCTTTCAATAATTTTGTTATGTGGAAAGGAATAGAATCCTGCTGATAAATAAATGAATCATTGTTGGGAAAGAGATTCGTGATGGAAGATAGAAGTTTTATCAGGTAAATTGAAAAGTCCCCGGCCTGACACATAGATGGCGCTACTAGAATTAAATCCATATGTTTTTTAGTTAGCCCTAACCCTCAAAAGTTACGTGTATAAATTTGACAGTCTTCGGATCATTAGTTTGTGAATTATAGCATTTTGAGTGAAGCAACTTTTGTTATTGTGAAAAAAATGGATAAAAAGGACTTTCGCGTGTTGATAAAATATTGCTTTTTGAAGGGAAAAAATACAGTTGAAGTAAATAATTGGCTTGATGCCGAGTTTCCGGACACTGCCTCAGGAAAATCAACCATCAAGGATTGGTAGGCTAAGTTGTGAAATGAGCACTGAAGACGTTGAACGCAGTGGATGTCCAAAAGAAGTTGTTACCGACGAAAACATTAAAAAAATCCACAAAATGATTTTGAATGCCCGTAAATTGAAATTGAATGAAATAGCAGACACACTAAAGATATCAACTGAACATGTACATCATACCATTCACGAATATTTGTGTATGAGAAAGCTCTGTGCAAAGTGGGTGCCGCGCGAGCTCACTTTTGACCAAAAACAACGACGAGTTGATGATTCGGAGTAGTGTTTGAAGATAAGAAACCCGAGTTTTTGCGTCGATATGTGACAATGGATGAAACATGGCTCCATCATTTCACTCCGAAGTCCAATCGACAGTCATCGGAGTGGACTGCACTTGATGAACCCGCTACAAAGTGCGGGAAAACGCAACAGTCGACTGGCAAGGTTATGGCGTCTGTATTTTGGAATGCGCATGGAATAATTTTAATTGACTACCTTGAAAAAGGAAGGACCATCAACAGCGACTATTACATAGCGTTATTGGACCGTTTGAAGGACGAAATCGCCGAAAAACGGCCGCATTGGAAGAAAAAGAAAGTGCTGCTTCACCAAAACAATGCACCGTGTCCCAAGTAAGTGAAAACGATGGCAAAAATCCATGAATTGGGCATCTAATTGCTTCCTCATCCACCGTATTCTCCAGATCAGGCCCCCAGCGACTATTTCCTGTTCTCAGATCTCAAAAGAATACTCGCTGGGAAGAAATTTTCGTCGAATGAAGAGGTCATAGCCGAAACTGAGGCCTATTTTGAAGCAAAGGACAAATCGTACTACAAAAATGATATCGAAAAATTGGAGGGTCGCTATAATCAGTGTATCACCCTTGAAGGGAATTATGTTGAATAAAAAAAACTAATTTTGCCAAAAAAATGTGTTTTACTATGGTAGGCCGGGGACTTTTCAATTGACCTGTTAGTTCTTGAATAGTATCAATGTATTTTCTGGCATTCAGTGTCCCATCGATGACAATAAGGCGCCCAATTCCATCTGCTGATATGCAACACTAAACACTTACACTAACTGAGTTCTTCAAAGTTGCCTGAATGCAGTCAGGATGTAGATCTTCTCCTGTTCTTACGTCTTACATATTTTTTGCCCATCATTACCGAATAACTATATCTTAATCTCATCGTTCCATATAACTTGTGACCATTGATTATCTGTCCAATTAATGTGTTCTTTTGTCCACTGTAGTCCTTTTGTATATTTAAATATGACTTTTCTGTGGAATTCGACCTCTTAGTCCAACATCTGTTAATCTGATTGTCCTTGAACTGACAGAAACATCAGCATCATTCAGACGACTTCTGATGGCTGTTAATGGCATTGTTCTATCCTGTAGACATAGTCTTTTTATTCTTCAGTCATCAACAGATTTGATGTACCTTTTTAGGCCTTTTTCTGTTTTGTATTGTATTGAATTTGTCTTCTGATATCGTAAACAAAACTTTCGTACTCCACTGAATCCCGCACTTGTCTTACAATTTCAGCATAAGACCACTTTCTTGTTACACAATAATCTTACTTCTCTTTCTAGGTATCCAATAAACTTTTTCATCTGATGTCGTTGCTTCTTAACTAAATATTAAAATGTTTAACGACAATTCTTACTTGTAATTTGATTACATAAGAAAAAGCCTTCCTTTATAGAACAAAGCACAATAATGATATGTTCCAACTGTAAACACGATGCCAGCTTCTGCTTGCATCACATTTATAGTTGAAATTAGTTCTTTGATGGATCTCAAGCCATTGTGGAACATTTGATTGGTTTCCATAACAGTAACAGTGATTGGTCACGAAAGGTAGACATTATAAACAACTTCAAACTGCGT
>BMAW01130660.1:0-11541 GCA_019974015.1 Nephila pilipes | reverse complement strand
ATAAAGCTTATGATCCATTATACCATCTATAAAAACTAAATTTCCTATCCCATTTGCAGCCATACAACCCCAAACCATGACGGAGCTACCACCATGTTTAACTGTAGGACGTAAATATTTTGGATTCAAAGCGGTGTTCGGCTTTCTCCAAACGGTGTGACGACCATCGCTTCCAAAAATGTTGAATTTACTTTCATCACTAAATATAACTTTCTTCCAAAAGTTTTCTGTGTTCAACTGATGAGTTTTTGCAAACTCCAAACGCTTTTTCTGATTTTGTAAGCTTATGAAAGGTTTATGACTGCTATATCCAGCATGTCTAATCACATTTCTCACAGTTTCAGCACTTACACTTCTGCAGATTATTCGAGAAGTTTCTGCAGCTAGTTTGACTACACTCAGTTTAGGATTAATCTCGATATCTTTTAAAATTTTCCTTTTAGCTACATCACTCAGAATACTTTTCCTTCCTCTTCCACTCTTATATTGAATTAATCCATCGCGTTTAAATTTCCCAATGATTTTCTGGACACATGAGTGACTTCTACCGACAATTTCAGCTATTTCACGATAAGATTTTCCCTTCTTAAATAACCTTAATATAAATTTTCTTACATCAATACTAGTCTCTTTCCGAGGAGCGATTTTCCATTTAAAATTACAGCTTTATATTCTCATAACCAACTTCAAAAGACAGAAATAACAGTTGAAAAAGTTTAGGATAAAATTTCCCAAACTTAGATTATTAGTAGCAAGCAAAAAGAAATCAAGTGGTAGTTAAACAAAAATTTCATTTGTGTATCCTCAATTTTTTGACGTAAAAATCTGCTTATGTTTATTTGAAATGCCTCTAAAAAGTTTTATTTTAGAATTTTGTCGTTGATTTTTCTTTATTTTTACTGTTAATTAAACCTTTTGTTATGTCTAAGAATAAAAATTCGTTTGCACTTCTGGTTAAGGTGTTATTTTGATTGAAAGTTGGATTTATCGAGTAAAAGTAAGGTGTATCCTCAATTGTTTGTGCCACTGTATATTTAATTGAGTAATTCAATAATATTTGTAAAAAAGAATTTTTTTTTAAAAAAAGCGCACCTTCGGTGGCTAAATCTGTCCTTTGCATAGAACTTTTGTGATTTCCAGAAGAAAAAAAATCTTATGTGTGCGTATGTCTCTTTGCCCCCCCCCCCCCCCTGGGTACGCCACTGCATCCGATAAAAGAGAAATTGATCAAGCTATAGTACCCAACCAATTTGTACGAAATGCAATATTTTGACTCATGCAATTTTCTGATTAGATGTTTAAATAAATGATAATGCAAAGAATATTTTTTTTTTCATTCAGAATGTCAGTTCAATCCTTTTCCCTTTTCGACATTCATCGTCTGCAGGGATTACCACCTCACCAGAAGAACAGCCGGCGTGACCGTCTGTCTAGGGTTGAAGGGCATATAATTGACAGGTTGACCCGAAGGACGGTTGTCGAACAGGGAACACCTCTTCTGCAGGGGGAAATTTCCCCCCTGAGTGTTCTATTGGCTGGAAAATATGGTCCCATTACGGGAAAAAGAGACTCGAAGCACTTTTAACTGAAGGGTTTGTGAGAATGACGGAAAATTAGGGAAAGCTCTCTCTCTCTCTCTCTCTGTCAATTGCAGGGGGAGACATGCTGCCACAAACATTTGTTGCTTTAAAATGCTTCAAAAGCATAATTTTGTCTAAATGCAGTCATCAAAACACCCTCGGAATCCCCTTAACTCCCATATAAGGATAGAAGTATAGTGAAATTTTAAAACAAATAGTTTAATACTGCTATCCCCACACCCTTATTCAGAAAAAATTTAGTATTCGAAATCCTGTACTCTTCATAAACACCCTTTACCCCTAGAAAATAAACTAATTTATAATTAATCATGAGATATGAATGGGAGAGCAATCCCCATGACAAAGTCCTCGCTACGCACCTGGTGTTAATAAATACTTAAATAATTTTATTTCATTTTCAATTATAATTCCAATGTATACATTTATAAATATACAAATCGGTATCTTTTTAATATCTACGCTATTTGAGCAATATCAGACCGAATATAACGTGTACTTTTTGATTAATAATTTTCCGTTAAGATATTGAATCGCTCTAAATTCAAGGTCTATGTCAGGGGTCGCCCAAGTGGTCGATATCGACCCCTAGAGATCGAAGTAGTATAATTAGGGGTCGATCCAATCTAGGGGGTCAATTAGAGGTTGATAAATGAATACCAATACTATTCAATCGCAAATTTATTGACAGCAACGCAGTATTATATTCTTTTTTTTTTATGGAATGCCATTTGTAATTACATTATAGCAAGTAAAGTTTTCATAATAAATTATAGCTTATTTAATTTCTCAATCCTGCATATTTTTATATTTTTGAAATGATTATTTTTCTTTTCTTTCTCTCTCTCTCTCTCTCTCTCTTCTTCTTCTTCTTTTTTTTTTTTTTTTTTACCGTTTAAAGTATACGTGTTTCGTGATGGGTCTCAAACTTGTAGCATTCTTGTTCCATTTTGCTACATAACAGCCCAAATTAGAGCACAACCTTTTAAATCACGACTGTTTGATAAGCTTTACGAGGAAAATGATGAACTATCAAACCAATTATTATTACACACCGAAATACGATAGTTGTCCAGAGATGCATGTTTACAAAAACTTGTTGAATTGCTTAAACAATTACAGAATTTCTTAATGAAATTAATCCAGCCTTAAGTGACGAATTACAAAAAAAGAAATATAAAATATTTCTTATTTGGCCGTTGTATTTACTAAATTCAATGATATTGAAGGGCCGTGGTAGCCTAGTGGTCAAGGTCGTGGACTAGCGGCCGGCGGTTTTCGTTTAGTCGCGGGTTCGATCCTTGTCTGTCAAAGACCCGCCGTGTAGCCGGGGCTGATACACGTTAAATCTGTCGGGGCTCTAAGTCTTGGCGTGGTGTGGAAGTTAGGAGAGGGGTGTGCCAGCTCAGGTGTCGTCCTCGTCACTTGACCGTGATTCAAAAATACGAAGTCCGTCGCCAATAGCTCTCGTGTTGCTTCTAGTGCGACGTTAATAAAAAACTAAACAATGACATTTAAAAACGTTACCAAGGAAAAGGTATTACATTAATTCAAACACGAAGAATTATTTTGCTTTAAAGTTAAATTAAACATGTTTAAGTCTTCATTGTTACATAAAGATTTTCAATACTTTTGAAATTAACGACAATTGGATATAAATAACCGACGTAGATTTCAGAATGGACTATCGCGCCACTTTCTGCTCAAGTTGAAAATAGCGACAGTCATTTGCAAAATGAAGCGATTGAATTATAATTTGACCTTGAAGCAAAGATGCTTTTTAATAATTTAATTGTGAGTCAATTTTGTACGAATATAAATATTACACAAAAATATCCAAAACTTGTTATACGGCATTTCCCTTTTCAATTGCATTTCAAAGCTCATATATGGTCGAATCTGGCTTCAGTCACGTTAATTCTATTTTGACAAAGAAGAGAAATAAATGGAATATGGAGCTTCGAGGCGAAGTAAGACTGAAATCAACAAATTTTGAGCCAAATTTTGCTAATCCTATCCAAGAGTCATCAAGCACATTATTCTCATTAATTTATATAAAAATTTGATTTTGTCAAAATCAGAAGAGAAAAAAAAAAAAAAAAAAAATTAATTGTTTCTAAATGATTTAATTTATTTAAGAAACAGTTACTTTTTTTTTAATCATTTTTTACTCAGATGGACATCAAAGAATTCCTTAAGGACTTTCACTGTTAGGTTTGTCGTGTATTGAGTGGCTCCGTCTTGCTGAAACCATGAGTAACTGTCCTGTCAAAGTTGGAATTAAGTCCAGGCACACTTTGGAATTCATTAAAATATAAGAATTAGTTCATGCAGACGATTTTTATCGTTGTCATTTATAATCTTACGAAACATGCTTTCAAAAATAAAAACAATAATAAAAACGGGGAAAGAAGCAGACGATTTACTCAAATCATTTACGCAGAATCGGATTAAAAATACTAATGATGTTCATGCGAATTTTTGTATGTTTAAAAAACCAAATTTCCCATTTTAAAATGTGAAAAAAATGATACCCACACATTAAATATGGATAGATTAAATAAGAGTAATGATGTTGAAAGTCTTGCTACATATATTATATATATATGGATTACACAAAAAACAGATGAATACTCTTTTAAATTGACCACCCTGTAGAACTTGTATTTCATTCCCTCACAAGCTTTTGCAACGAAAAGCAGTTGCGCGAATTATACAAGTGCTGATCGAGAATAAACTTCGTTGACGCTAAATATTCTTATTTAAGATAAACAACAGCATTCTCTATAATAATTTCTCATTAAGGAAATGAAAAATTGTATACTTGAACTTTTATACAAATTTAATTCATTTATGCAGTATTATTTAGGATTCTATCATGCGTATTTGTGCTTGTTGATCAATGTACATTCGCCTAAAGAGAGGGGAATGACAATCTTGACGCATTCTCTCTCACCGAAGTAAAAGATGCAGTTTCATTTTTTAATTAGAATGCCAAACGACATGAAATCTATAAAAATCAAATTTACGAGAAAGTATCGTGAAGATTTAATTATTTCTAAGGGGCCGCGGTAGCCTAGTGGTCAAGATCGTGGACTAGCGGCCGGCGGTTTTCGTTCAGTCGCGGTTTCGATCCTTGGCCGTCAAAGAACCCGCCGAGTAGTCGGGGCTGATGCACGTTAAATCTGTTCGGGGCTCAAAGTCCTCCCGTTGGCGTGGTGTGGATGTTAGGAGAGGGGGGTGCCAGCTCAGGTGTCGTCCTCGTCACTTGACCGTGGTTCAAAATTACGAGGTCCGTCGCCAATAACCCTCGTGTTGCTTCTAGTGCGACGTTAATAAAAACTAAACTAAACTAAATTAATTATTTCTAAGAAATAACCGAGATGTCTGGATAAAACCTATTCTGCATATTAATTTATTCTGATGAACATAATGTTGCCAGTTACAACTATTAATATTTGGTTTCAGAAAGACGCAGGTTGAAGTCCTCCGTAATATAGAAAAGATGGAGTTCGATTTGTTGAGTTCTACGAGGAACGCTCAATAAGTCCTTTGAAATTCCAAGAGATAAAGCTCGTAGAATCGAAAATAATTTGCTTTTAGTAATTATCATTCACCATTTATGTTAATTTGTTTGGTTTCAGAAAGCCGTAGTTTGAAGATATTTTTAGTAAGCATCCAGCTCGATGATGTACTTAGAATCGAAAACGGTTTGTTTTTAGTAAGCATCATGACTCACTAAACTGCTGTTAAAGTCTCATTTACTCGTAAGTGTGATCATGGCGCCTTTCGCTCCACAAAAAATCTTCATCATAATTTTGCCGGGTGATGAGACCATCTCCGCCTTCTTTGGAAAAGATTCGCCGGAAGTAATCCAATGTTTCAATAGTTGCTTGATTCCCGGTGCATAATTATGAATCTAGATGTTTCCCCTACGGTGACAACTCGACGCGGTAGCATCAAATTTTGATTCGGCATCAAATGACTACCAAATCAAAAACAACTTATGAATCAATATCTAATTTGCTTCGGCTCCATTTAACAGATGGCAGCATCCTTTGGTAACAACAATTTAACTTAATGATGCCACCTGTCTTCAAAGACAAGTACTTTTGGAACCATCCTCCTTAAAATGACGACCTTAAAAAGGTCAAGAAACTCTGGGAAAAAGGAAACATTCTGAATGGTGACTTAGTACAGAAGTCTTAAAAAAAATAAATGAAAGTCAAGTTTCTGTATTGAATTATCTCTTTCATATTAAAAATTAAAACTTTAGGTACACTGGAGTAATAATTGAAATTTTACGCTAGTGAGGGTTACTTCAATCTACGACTATCTGAAACAAACAAATCATCAATAATAGCAGTATTTTATAAGATTATGTATATAAGAATCAGTTATTATGTAGAATAAATGCTATCCAGATATCTCTGTTATTTGTTAGTAATAATTACAATTTCACGGTGCCCTTCGTAAAAACTACTTTATCATGCTTTTAATTTTATATACAAAATTAAATTATCATTACTTAATTTTTGGAAATCAAAAACCAATTAAAACATGATCGAAATTTATGCACGCGTAGAAGTACATGTACAGGTTTCGATGAGGCCTAGGAATGAGTGATCAAATGGTTTTATTAACGTCGCATTGAGAAGCAACACGAGAGCTATTGGCGAGGGACCTCATCATTTTGATCCACGGTCAAGTGACGAGGACCACACACGAACTGGCACCTCTCTCTCCTAACATCCACACCACACCAACGGGAGGGCTTTGGACCCCGACAGATTTAACATGCATCAGCCCCGGCTTCACGGCGGGTCTTTAGTGGCATCAAGGCTAGAACACACGATTCGACAAAACCCACCGGTCACGAATCAGCGACCACTAGGCTACCGTGGCCACGACAAGGTCTATGAATATATAACTCAATATACGTAAATTGATAGATCATTAATATATACTTAAGAGAGATCTTGAAAATTGATTACCATCACTGAATTGAATCTATGAAAGTAAAACATTAATTAAAATGTTTGTACAAAATACTAAATCCAGGACAATGTCGATAGATAAAATGATATCGATGGAATAGAATGAAAATGCAGGCGAAAATTTGTTTCCGATATCCATTCAAAACTGGCAATATATATCAAGAAACCTGTTTTCAAGCTGTTTTTTTTTTTATTATTAACACGTCGCACTAGAAGCAACACGAGGGCTACTGGCGACGGATCTCGTAATTTTGAACCATGGTCAAGTGACGAAGACGACAACTTAGATGGCCCCCCCACACTTCACGAACGGGAGGATTTTGGGCGCCGACACATTTAATGTGCATCAGTCCCGGCTACACGGCGGGTTTTTGGCGGCCAAGGATCGAACCCGCGACTGAACGAAAACCGCCGGCCGCTAGTCCATGACCTTGACCACTAGGCTACCGCGGCCCAAACCTATTTTCAAAAATGTGTTCAGAAACGAAAGATACAATCAATATCGCGGAATGTATATAAAAAAAATATGATATTTTACATAGATACTTGAAATTTAAGAAATAGATATAGTCGTGTGTAAAAAGATGACAAACTTTTGAACAAACTATAATTTTAATAACGACTGCCAGCAGCTATGCTTGTGCGGCGAGCTCGTACACTAACACTAATACTAAATAATATATTAAAACGATTGCCAGCAGCTATACTTGTGCGGCGAACTCGTATACAAACACTAATAGACTGATGGAGTTTCCCGCCAAACCCAGTTCTTCGTTCCAAACACAAGGATGTTGCCAACATGCAACAGATAAATTCTGGTTTGATGGCATGGGAATAGCAGCACATACATATAAACCAAATACATACATATAAACCAAAGACACCATAAAATTACTAATAAAATAAAAAACATTGAATACACACAAAAATACAAATAGATATAAAACACAAAATAGGTCCAAACAATATGGATAATATTCTTCAAATTTAATCTGAGAAATTCTTTGTAAAATAAATTGCAACAGTCATTGTTTACTTTTTGTTTTGAAAATTCTAATAGCCATTAATTAAGGAAACTGTATGTTTATATTTATATGTATGTATATATATATATATACTGAAAATTTAAGAAAGAATAATTTAAAATAATTAAAAAGACAAAAAACCAGAAAGAAATGTAACAATGAAAGAAAAATAAAAGAAAATATGGAACCAAGCAAGTCAAAAAGCAATATCGGGCTGAGGACCGATTAAGCGGGGTTAAACTAGTTTAATGGTACCAACCTTCCCCCTTTGCGACTTGGTAGGCTGAATTAGGAAATCCAAATTGCAAAAAAGTTCATGATTAAAAGATGCAAACAAATTCAGCGATAAAATCTACAAAAATAAAATCTATAATTCCTGGTAGGCTGAATTGGGAAATCCAAATTACAAAATAGTTCAATGATTAAAAAATGCAAAAAATTTCAACGATAAAATTTACAAAATAAAATCTATCATTCTAAAAATTATCAACAGATCAAAATATAAAAATTACTTACAAAATTCAAAGAAATGAAGATTCAAATATGTGAGTAGTAAGACGGAATTTTCTTTAAGCTTCAAGATGTATATCATATACTCAAAATGAAAAAAATATAACACATCATCACCATATAAATTGAAAAAAGATTTAAATCATTGTTTGATTGGTGATAAAATGTAAAAGGATGCAAACAATTGGTTGGTAATAAGTTGTATGGTAAAGGAGTATAACGGTCCAGAGAGTGAGTAAAAATGTAAGCTGTGTAA
Source organism: Nephila pilipes (assembly GCA_019974015.1). NCBI lineage: Eukaryota > Metazoa > Arthropoda > Arachnida > Araneae > Nephilidae > Nephila > Nephila pilipes. The sequence goes on along the minus strand of BMAW01130660.1, from coordinate 3,155 downwards.
ATGTAAATAAATAGATTCTTCACGGCTAGACCACTAACAAGCCGACTTTGTGGACCTATTGTTGTGTGGTGGATTTGAAATTGGATCACGATTCGCAAAGATGTTTAATATATTTGTGATGTATATAAGTATTTAAGAAATTTATTGGATAATCATGATCCAAACAGTTGTTGAAGAATTTTTTAATGTTATTAAATTTGTCTATTTTATGTGTGGTTAATTTGTTATTACGTAATAAAAAGCCCAATAAAATATTCCTATAAATGGATCTGTGTAGATTACTGTTCCAAAAAGGTATTTTAATTACATTGAATTTGAATCTCTCTCTTTTATCAAAAATATTACTAATAAGTCTATTGTCAACTATTTGCAAATCGAGATCTAAAAATTCTACTGTATTTGAATTAAGATTAGTTTTTAATAATTTGAGGTAATTAGGGTAAAATGAAATATTTGGTTTGAAATCCTCAGTTTTACCTAAAATAATTAGATCATCTATGTAACGAAAAAGAAAGTAAGAATCATTATCAATCTGTTTTAATTCATAAAAATGTAAATAAAAATTGGCCAGACAATTACTAGCTGGACCTCCCTGAGGGAGACCCTGAATTTGTTTATAGAGATTCTGACCAAAAATTATAAAATTCTCTTGTAATACAAGTTTAACGAGAGTATTGAATTTTTCCTGTTTTATTGTTTGATTTAAATGATATTTATTGTATAAAATTGCAAGAACCTTAATTAAATCTTGAATATCTATTGAGTTAAAAAGGTCTTCAAAATCATATCCATGTATAGAGAATACCTCTTGTTCCTTCATGTTTTTTACAATTTCAAAACTATTTTTAATAATAGCGGTATTTTCAATATTTTCAATAGATTTTTGAAGAATGGATTGAAGAAGTTTGCCAGATTTAGTGATATAGGTGTTATATCCATTCGTAATACTTCGAAATTTTACAGGATTTTTGTGAAATTTTGGCGTTAAGAAAATGTAAGGAAATTTAATGTTTGTAAGGTGTAAACCCACCTTCTTATTGAATGCCAAAAGACGATTATTTATTTCTCTGTTACTATATTTGGATAACTGGAAAGTATTATTATTCATTACATGTTCACTCAATAATTTATGATAGTAAAATTTGCAAATAATTGCATAATTTGCAGGAACCTTATCTACATAAACGATAACAAAATCCTTCTGCAAATCATCTATATCAAGTTTTAGATCTTTAATTGTAATTTCCCTATCCACTTTAAAATTCAAATATAGAATTTTCTTCAAAACACATGACCTAAATTCATCAAATGCCTCAATTGGCAAACCATATTTAATTGCAACCTTAAGAATAAAATTGTCAATATCATTAGTAATTTGTTTTCTCACTACAAAGTTACTATTAGTAATCATGAGCCTGAATCCAGTTCCTTTATTCATGAAACCTCTCAATAAATCACTTTTAACGATGTTCATGTTTCCCGTAGCAACATGTTGATGGAATGAATCAACATATTGTTTGTAATCTTTGCATTTACACACTTGTGGTGTTTGTGACTCTGAAATATTATTGTAATTAAAAATAGATCTACCTAGTTTTTTATTGTACTTAAAAGCTCTTTTTATCCTGATATTTTTAATCGGAAATAGAGCCATGTGTTTTTGAAACACACCAGAAAAATTAATTTTATTAAATGATTTATTCATAAAGAGAAAGGTGCAATATTCTGCAATATATTTTTCATCAATATTCATATCAATTTTCATTTTATGGCAAAGATATCTACATATATCTCCAATGATATGAAATCCTTGAGAATCCGGAATAACTTCATTATTCAAAATATTCATGACAATCTTTACCTCTCTTTTATTAAGTCCGAACATAAAGTGCTTAATATGTCCTATGAGATAGTTCTTTTCAAATTCTAATCCAAGTTGAAACATTTTTTCTTTAATAGTTGACAAGTCTCTTATTTTTCGATTTCTACGTTTTCCTCTAGAAGTTCTAGTTAATTTATAAGGATTATTAATCCTGTAGAATCCTTCTTGGTAATAAAATACTTGGTTATTTTGCTTATTTGCGTTTAATACATTTTTATTGTTCCATATTGCATTTAGTCCATAAGGGTAAACAGTACCATAAAAACCAATATAAAAATTCTCAAACCATAATCTTTCTTTTGTGTTGGGTACAATTTTAATAATATATATTTTAATAGTATTAAATTCATGTGAATTAAAATGTTTAATTTCTATCCGACCTATATTTTTACGACTATTATAGTGTTTTGCATCAGATCTATGCTGATTAATTCTGATATTTATAGTTCCCGAAGTTTGCCCAACATAATTAAACTGGCACATACCACAAGTCATCATATAAATACAATTAAAAGTTTTACAAAATAAAAAGTTTGAATCCCTATCATACTGCTCTTCAGCCATCATGACGCATGTCTTGCATCTCTTATCAGAGCACCTCTTAAACTAAGTTTAAATGATCAGAATCCCTAAAACGTTGAGATTTGGGTATGTTATTGGAAATTAAGTCGCTTTGGGGAAAATCCTTAATACGTGAACAGAATGATCTTCTATCTGAAGTATAAGCCGAATTAATATATTCAGAGTTCCAAAAAATACGGGTTTTATATTTCCTATTATATACCAAATGAGATCCCAGAGGATACTCAGAACTTTTATAAAAATTACAACAAGTAACATTTTTTGCATTTTCTGAAAAATTTATAGTTTTTTTATATGCTGAATCGAAACGTTTGGGACCACAAAAATGACTCTCCTCATTCATATTCAAAATATTATAAAAAGAGTGCACATCAATCATCTATAAAAAATAGCAAAATTTGCAAAAATGGTAACTTTCTAACGATGAAGCAGATACCATTATACTACATCACCGAGCTTTGACAAACATAAGTAAGCCAAATTGCCAGTAGCTAAATTTTCAAAAATTTCCATTATCATAAAATAAAATCTTCAAAATCACCAATCTTTCACCAATACCTACGTATCTTAGATTAAAATTAAACATTATAATCTGCAAAGTCAATTTAAAATCACTTGATCAGTAAGTCCAAAGCTCGAATCATTCATCATAGGTACAAAACGCCGAAACAGCATGTAATTTTTTAAAAAA
>BMAW01130657.1:518183-601913 GCA_019974015.1 Nephila pilipes | reverse complement strand
TTTTTTTTTCTTTAAAAAGACAAATACGAATCTCAAAAGTAACCGTAATTTATTTCAAACGATTATACAAAAATTACTCAGTATAAGAAATATTTTTCTATTTTTCTTAAGTCATGAAAACTGTAAACTTAGTGGCTAGTAAATAATTTAGTATACGATTAATAATTTAGTATTAATCCCTATTAACTTAGAAAGAAATATTTTAAAAGAAACAAAATGATAAAATATTTTGTAAACAAAACACTAATCATCGAGGGTTTCATAGACGATTTTAATTTTAAAAAATGGCTGATTGTGTTAGGTATTAGTAAAATTATACTTTTTTAAGTTGTTAAAAAAAATTTCATCAAATAGTTTCAATTTTTTTCGTACATAAGTAACATATTATCCTTTGCAATACCATTGTAACTCTGGTTTTTTAAGCAATATATTTTTTCGTACTTTTTTCTAAGCACTAAATAAATGGAAATGCAGACAAAGGGAGAAACAACAGAACAACAATAGATGTACAACTTTTAAAATTATTTTCATTTAAAAAAATACAAAAAAAATCAGCCAAAAAATTTAATCATGAATTCCAACTGAGTGGTCAGAATCCGGACAGAACGTAAGAGAATCATCAAAACCCATACGCCGATTGATCTGACAGAAATATTTACCGAATCCCTCCCTGTGCATGGAACCTTCGTGACCCCTCATATCGTTCTCTTAAATCCACGTCAGTCGATACTCCCCCTTAACCTACTTTCTCCAAACACCTCTGTAGAACAGAGGTGAAGGCATAAATATGAAATGGCAGGACGCTCCGTGGAGCTGCGTCGCCTGTACTTATTGATTAGGGCTTCAAAATCGGGACCACTGTCCTTCTTCAGAGCAAATGCAATCACTCACGAGTAATAAAATTTGTCCGTTTGTTTTTAGTTGATGCCCCGCATTTGAGATTGGTGGACAGTTGGTGGCCTTTCTTTTAAATCTCTTTCTCTCTTCCTTTATTTTCCTCTACATATACGGCAAAAAGAATCATTGTTACAAACGTGTACTTTTTTTAAAAAAATTATTTATCAAAGAGAGTGAATGATAAAGTTTAACACGAAGGAAAATAAATTTTTGTGTTTGTTCAGTAAGATATTGAGTAAAATTGCAATAATTTAAACCAATGGCTTCTATTTGTTTTCCCAGGAATTTTGCTTTCCTTACTTCTTGCTTCCTTACTTACTTAATACTTGCTTTCCTTATTATGGCATTTTTACAACACAAATGTGTTTTTAAATGCTAGATTGTTTCACTCACTAATTTATCCTTTTTTAATGTATAACATACATTATATTACAATGAACTTTTAATTCGAATAACTATTTTTATCAAAGATGTTTAATTACAAGCAACTCTTTTCGACAATATTTCAGGAAAGATGAAAAAGTAGTGCATAATATATGAATTCTTTTTTAAAAAAATATAAATGTCAATTAAATTGCAATAATTTAGTTCAACTGTTTTCATTTTTCCTTCTAATTTCCTATATTTTTTTTTAATTTTACTACTACAATATTTTCTTAAAACAACTTTTCTTCGGAAAACATTATAATTAAATTGTAAAAGCTGAGATGATGTGTTTTAAAGATGTTTACTTATTAATTCCTAAATATTTTTAATTAAAAAAAAATAGGTGTTCTTAGAATCTAAATATAGATCAGAAAGATTTACTTACAATTTTGCTAAAGATGGTGTAGCTTAATTTCGCATTTCTCTCATTTAGATTAATTTTTATACTATTTTTAATATTTATTACTGTCTAATTTAATTTCTATAATAATTTTTCTATATCGATATACGTACTTATGTCTGACTTAACCTTTCAAAAGTTTATTAAAAATTATAAGAAACATTTACTATAAATTATAGTTTAAAATATAACTTTTATTATTTTAAAAGTTTATTATAAATTATAATATCATTAAGGAAACATTTTGATTACTGTATGAATTCTGGTGAGTTTTAATTCATTTTTAGAGAAAAGGTTAAGCTTATTTTATTAATTTCAGATTCAAAATATGTTTACAAAAAACTGAACATTTTAATTTACGTTTAAATTTATTTTTTATGAAAGTGTTCGAAAAGGAAAGCTCCTGCTCAACACACAAAAAGCTCTATTCTAGGAAATTGCAACAAATACGTAACAACATTTTTAGTTAGCTCATTGTATTCGTCATCGCGATGAGCTCTAAAACTTAATATGACCGCCATATCGGCATCGAAGCGCAGTATCTGATGCGAAATTCAGTAGTTTATTTCTTTCAAGTAACTGCAATGTTACACTTGATACTCATTTTTCAAAAATTCTACTTCTTCAATATTTTAAAACTACTTTTTTTCTGTTTCAGATGAGTAGCTGCCATAATCATTCTCTTTTTGAGATGAAAATATTATCAAATGAATATAAAAGCTTTGAAAATATATTTAATTTATAAAATAGTTTCTCTAATTAATTAGTAAATTAATTGTGAAATTTTATATTATACACATTTTAAGTAAAAGAATAAAAACAATTGCAATTTAAATAAAAATTTATAATCAATTTCAATGTTTCTCTTATAAAAGTATAATTATACTAAATATAATGGACTCCTTTCGAGACTTTTAGAGAGACTTATAAGTAATATATTTCTTGGACAAGTGCAATGTTCTCCTATGATAAAATGTACGTTAGTACTCCTAAAAGAAATTTTAGTAAGGAAATACAACTAAAGGTTTATCAAAATATCACACATCGTAAATTGGGTGTATAAAATCTCCAATAAGTACATTTTGTGTCAATGACATCCTCATAAATGTAGTACTATTGTGTCAGAAATTATTTAGTAATCGTAATACATCTATTGTAAATTTTGTTTTTGAGATTAATTTTAATGTTTACAAGGCATTTTTCAAAATAAATAAAATTGCTGAAAAGATTCGGATTTTAAATTAAATGAATTTATTCTATGTAATTTATTTCAAAAAAAAAAAAAAATATGGACTTTTAAATCACGAAATTTTTTTCATTCTAAAGTAACCTCTATATTACTAAGTTTACATTTGACTGACCAGGGGTATTTCTTATGTATAGTATTTTGTAAAACTGGAACAGAAATCGTAGTGAATTAACATGAAAAATCAAAACTCAGTATAATGCCTATCCGACCTATGATGTTCAAATCTAAAAGAAGCATTTTGCCATTTTTATTAATCTGGAAAAAACATAATCACTAAAATAATTTTATCTTGAATGGCTAGCTTAAAATTTCTAAACTAAGTTAACTGTTTGCAGGCATATCACACTATTTTTTTTAAATAGTATAATAATAAATAAAACTAAATAATTTTTTATGCATTAATCAATCCTCTAATTATAATATATACTGAGATATGGAAGAAAGAACCTTTCTAAACTTTGAAAATTTTTATTGTATTCATTGATAATGCTGTTTGACAAACTAGAATTTTATGCTTAGTTGAAAATTTATAATTAAAATATACAACTCCCTTTAAATTTTATGACAATGAAAATATTTTATCCAATGTTATTTTAAGAATATTTAGAGGATTCCTTCATGGAAAAACAAAATGGAACTTTTTTCCAATCCAACAAACTTCTTTTTATTGTTTTCCTGCGTCAACTAAGGTTAAGACATCTGTTGCAAAGACAATTGAGTCCTTTATATCACTGCTCGGGACGCGTGGGCTTTGCGAAATGTCAAAGTGGATCTCCAGTGCTGCAAAATTGAAATGCCATATACACCTGCGACCATTGTAGAGGCGATTTTTACTTTGACACATTGAGAAAGTGTCTGTTTTTAAACTTGTATCACGCAGTTACGCTTAAGTAGAGTAAGACAGCTTTGCATTACGTAAGCCAGGGCTAACGTCCAAAGGACACAAATCTGGCGATCTGTCATTCTAACGGTTCTGCAACTTTTTTCGAGACCCGAGAACAAGTTAAAAGCATAAAATAATATTTTCTGCGTTCTGGTCAATTTCATAGAACCAAAAAGCTAAAGATTAAATAAATATATTTAATTCATTTATTTTTGTATTAAATTTTACACACACACACACACACACACACATATATATATATATATGACGTATCTTGGTGATGTTATTATAAATACTGACATTCAACGAAAGATGACATTCGTTAATAGTATTGTATTCGATTTTGCTTAATGATTTTGGAGTATTATATGCATTTATAATTCCATACCTAAGCCAAATATAGCGCGATTGGTGCGTGGCTCACTCAGTAAGAATCAACGCGAAAAGAGAGAACATTAGTACGTTTTGAATGCCTTTATACCAGAAAGGAAAAGAAAGTTTCCCAAGAGTTTTTTTCTGATTCATATATAAATAAAATCATATATATATACCTTAGATAATTTCATGAACAGAGTAGTGTGCACAGTAATTGCTAGGATGGTTCATAAAGCACCTATGTTATGACTATGAAATGAAGAATTAGAAATGATGTTTATTCACTTTTGTATTGTTCAATGAACGTGTTTCCTTTTTCGAAGAGGTCCATGAGCCAAATGCTCTTTGAATTCCAAAAATCATCTCCAGAAAGTCAGCCTATGAGACACTCTTCACCATTTTGGAGCATATTGATCTGTATTAACCATTGTTTTATAGTTACTTATTTTCCGGTGATAATCAGGAATTTAAGTATTAAATGAAAAATAACACATAAATTGGTTTCACACTGGTTTTGTCATAGTTCAACAAATGGCTGGACACAATGGTAAGACCAATTACCCTTATCTTCACTGTTTATAGTCCAATACAGAAACTTCTTAAAACATCTTCGTATATTCTCCATTTCACATTTAGTTATTATATTGAATGCAGCAATTATTTTATATATTAAATTATAAAATACATTTGAATTAAATAAATTCCGAAATGTAAGCTAATCAGGTGAATATAAATATGTGAAATATATAACTTTAACCACTTTTAAATACTGATTAATATAATATGAGAAATATAACATCAGAGCATCTTCCGAAAGAAAGTCAAATATATGACTAAATATTCAATAAAAGTTTAGAATTTATCAAGTTTATAAGCAAGATATTTACGAAATGGAAATGATTTAAATACTAAGGAATGTTACGAGAAATATCATTAAAATTATGTCAGTTGATGACTAGAATTATGTTTCTTATTATATCATAAAGCCGTCAAGTATAGATAGATATTTGTATTATAATTGTATTATAGTAAAAATTTTATTTAGTTTTAAACAGTATAAAATACATTTTAGATAAGAATTACATGAAGAAAGAATAATAAACAAGGATTTTAAATTTTGTTAAAATGTAATCTTTTAGTCATTAAAGTCTTTACTACGGATGGAATCTAATGTTCCTTATTATTTACAAATAGATTGTTCAGAATTAATATTAATTCTATATTGAAGATGTTTAATATAAACATTTATGTTTGTACAAATATAAAACTATATAACTGAGACATCATCAAGAAGATATTAGCATAAGATATTTAAATTTTTTAATGTACCTAATTAGTTTAATAAAAGATTCGTCTCTGTTTTAAGCAAATAAATTATCACATATATCAACAGCATACTATATTTATTTGGAAAAATGCATATAATTAAATTTGATTTTTTTACAAAGATAATGCATAAACAAAGTATCGAGATTGTAATTAAAATACTATTTTAATAAAAAAATTATATATATGTTTGCTCTATAAAATTGTTTATCCCTAATCATAAAAACATACATAGCTTAAAAGTTTCAACAAATCCAACCATCCCACCCGCTTGGTCTTCATGGAAAACATCTTTATTTCTAAGGGTATAAAAACTAAGTTTCATCAAACGGGACTTTTTCAACTGGAAAATAATCAACCTCCGTGAAAAGAACAATCAAGAACAACCTTCAGATAACAACTACTTATTAACACCATTTCTTCGATCAACCTCCCAACCGATAACAGAAATTCGAATTTTCAACAAGAGCGTAGAATCACTCTTTCGCGTCCAATCATCCAAGTTCTTAGACCGGCCGATGACCGGCATTATTGCCGGAAAGCCACCCAGGCGAAGATTGTTTGGTGGGTATAAATTGAAATTGGAAACGTTCTACGATGGTGTGGGGTGAGAGGAAGTTTAGAATTCGATACATACCAAGGTTGAGAAGTGTTATTGGTGGCAGACAATCCCACTCCAGGGAGCTACTGAGCCTTTTTTATTTCCTGACATTTTATCCCAACGTCAGAACGAATGTTGCTGGAGTGAGAACAATTGCCCGGATCGGTATCAAAATACATCTCCTTCTCCAGCCATTTGCCCTCCTATAAAATTCTCTAACTCTTGGATATTTTTGAGACAGAAAAACAAAAGTGATTGGAAAAAGAAACTGTTTTTATTCTATTCATTTTTTGGGTAAATACTTTCGCGCGACGTTAACGATGTGAACTTTATGAAACAGGAAGGATGAAAATGGTTTGAAGAATACATAGGCTTAATTCATTCTCTTTATGTATGCTCTGTTGGATGGACTTCTTATTCTTTATTTGTGATATTTCTTTTTATTAACGCTTGTATTTATATCGTTTAAGTAAATTATGCTTACTTATTTAAATATAACATGTGCTAGTGGAAGGAGTTCTGTATAAATCCTCAAGAAGCCAAATGGGTAACATATTAATACAACAAAAAAATTTATAAAGCTATATCTACAGAATCTACAGTTAGTTTCATGTGTTGTGTATTTTAAATACCCTTCATGGATCGTAAACAGTGTGTTCATCCCATATATCGCATGAATTCGTAAAACAAATGTAAGAGGTTGATTTAAAAAGAGCCTATGTTAGGAATGAGGAATGGTTTGTTAGGAATGAGAAAATAGTTGTTAGAAATAGGAAACATGAAATATCTCAGTCTTGTTCTGTCCATTGGTTATTTTCCCTTTTTCTTAGAAGTCCATGAATATGACTCCCTTTGCATCCCAAAAATTCGTTTCCGTAATTTTTCAGGCAGATGAGGAGTAGATTCTGGAGAAACAGCTCAATATTTTGATTGCTACTTTGTTGCTCCGATGTATAAGATTTTCAATCCAAGGATCATCATCTACGGTAAAAACAAGACCCGCTATAATTAAGACCACTGACAATTAAATTTTGATTGGACAGAAAACGAATGACAAATAAAAAGTAACCAATAAATCAAAGTCACTTAAGTTATAGTGCCATTTAACAAATGGCAGGACACAATTTTACAGCAACTTATCGTAGCAATGATATGCCACACGGATGACCGTGTCTAAGCTACACGAATTGAAGTTGGAAACTCTCCGTCACCCACCGTACTCGCCAGACCTTTTTCACTCTGACTATAATTTCTTTCAAAATTTAAACAACTTTTTATCTAGAAAAAAATTCAATTCCGCACAGGCTGTCAAAATAGCGTTTCAAGAGTTCATCGACTCCCGTGATAAAGACATCTACCGCAAAGAAATAAATGAATTACCTATAAAATGGCAAAAGTATATCGATAATATGGATGCATACTTTGATTACAAATAAAACGTTTTTATTGAGAAAAAAATCGAATTCAATTATGTGCATTTTTTGCTCCATTTCATACTTGACAACCTAATATCAATGACACATCATCATAAATGAAATTTTAAAACTCTTTAAAAAAGACAAACCAAATAGCAGAAAAAAAAATTAAATACTTAATCAGAAACGAACTGTAACAAATTGTAATAAAATTAAACAAACATTACTGTTAAAATTTTTACAAACACACACACACACTCCCCCCTATATATATATATATGTGTGTGTGTGTGTGTGTGTGTGTGTGTACACAATAATGTGCAAGACTTAAGCAACTTTTGAGATTGTGCTGCAATTCGAAAATAAATATACCAGATACATGAATTTCACAATACAGAGGTACAATATAGGACTTAAAGGTTGAAGAAAGCATAGTAGCCGAAAAATGAATTGTATACATACATTATAAAACAAAAATTTTATTGATAGAATGCTCTTAGTAAAATCATTGTCTAACCATGAGGAAGAATAACAAAGCAAAGTTCCTTAGTACATGTTACAATCTCGCCTAACTACAATGGTTGCGCTTTACCGCAAGTACTAAATTATCCAGTAGTTTTTAAGTTTAAAGTTGCCTCTCTTCAAGGATGTTTCAGGTGTTTGGTATTCTCCATAGGATGCGATCTTGTTGCTAGGCGTCTTCTCAAAACATCCTAACACATGTTCATTAAGAATTAAATTAGGGGAGCTCGCTGGCTAATCCATTCAGCAGATATTTTCACTTTCTAGGACTCTTCAACAGTACAGAACTGTGTGGACATGCATTATTTTTCACAAAAATTAAGTGTGAACCAATAGTACGTCGTAACAGACTAACATGTTAGAGGATGATTTCATCACTGTTACGATTTCCGGTAAGTGAGCCACTGTCGAAAATATGGAGCTCCTTTCTTCCATTCAACTTAATGTCTCCGCTCACAAACATTCCAGGATTCTCCCTAAGGTAGATATTCCTGATGTTAGTGAAATGAAACCGTGTCTCTACCTCTCATCATACAACTGGCGATGAGAATCGTTGCCAGACTAAAACGCCTTACATCAGTAAACAGCACGTGGCTCCATTGAAGAGATGTCATGTCTTGGTGTTCCTGACACACTTTAAAGCAGACATTTGGCTACAGTAAACCGAGAAATCTATACTCCAGATGCAGGGATGACGTATGCGCTGCTAAGCAGTGTTATCCGATTTCTGGTTTTGATCTTTTATTGCCGGCAGAACGATATACTGGCCATCATTTGCCGTAGATTCAAATGCCATTGACCGACCAGAGCCAACTGTTCATATATTTGTACTTGTCCTTTAATGGACTTAAATGAACTCATGAACCTGCACTATTGTCAATTCGAAATTCTTGTACTACATTCATTAAATTACGTCCCTCTTCAATTCGTTTAATTTATTTTATTTTGAAAATGTTTATAGTATTTTATTATTTTCTGTTACAGTTGAATTTGGATATTTATTTTATTCATTTTTCTTGGTTCACAATGTTTCTATGTATGTTTTTTTATGAATTGGTGTGCATCTTTTTGGTCAATGGTGTAGTTATGAATTTTTACATAGTTTCTTTTTTTCATTATGAAAATTACTTCCTAATTTGTTTTTTGACTAAAAGTTTTGAGTTTAGTAACACATAAACATTAAATTATATATATATATATATATTTGTGTGTGTATACATACATAATGGTAACTAATGTTAACTTTTAATGTCTCACTCTTTTTAGTGTGAAATGCTTTGCTATACCTTGTAACTATTATTTCAAGTTTAGCAATTGCATTCGAATATAGGAATATCACAATTTTGCTTAAACTGTAGATAATTTTGTTATGTGTATCATGCATGCGTTATTATTGTTACTTTAGCCTTTTAGCTATGAGTTCTTATAACATGCAAATACACTGTTTATATTTTTTATTCTGATATACTACGCAATTTACTATCGCTTATTTCTGTCTTCGGCCTTGTCATAGAGAAAAAAATATATTGAGGCATAAATTTTCCTTCTTGATAATCTTTCTTGACATGTTTATAACTCCTTCCGGAGCAACCAGTCAGGGATATGATACACTGGGCGAAAAAGAAACAACGCCTTCGTTCATATATTTTTCTGACATTTTTTATGAAATAAATAAAATGTTAGACACATAATTGCTTAAGCATTTTTCAACAATTTATTAATTAAAGAGTGACGAATAATACCTAAACACACAAATTCAATTTAGCATTTTTTTTTAATATTCCATATTAACTACTACTAAAACTTAATCTTAATTTAATAATTCATTAGAAATCAAACGAATATAAGCTAGGACAAGGGTAGGACATTATAATAAAGTAAATTATCGATACTTTCTTTTTAGCTAATTCGGGAGTAAGAGGGATGCCCTGCCTTTTTCCCTTCGACTAACTTTAGGGGACTTTTATATGACGTTATACGATTTGAGAGCCTGGCTTGTGAATGAAGTGCGACTTTTGTAAATTACAATATATAGATACTGAAATGAACAAGACTGATCAAAGAGTATTTATAAGTTATGAATAGAGAGAGATCGAGAGGTTTAGATATAGGGACTCGTGAAGGATTCTACTCCATTTTCGTGATACCAATATGGATTTTTTTATTGTACTTAAATAAGACTACATATTGTTAAATATTTAACTGTCTGAATCATTGAGTGTTATAATTTGTAGTGAATTTTTTAAATGTAAATCTTGACTAATGAAGCAGGGACTTCCAAATATACCCCTTATATATGCTGGTACATATACCTTTGTATGCATACCTGTGGATATTCTTTAATAAACATACATGAACATGTAGCTGTGTATACATATTTATTTTTGAGTAACTCATGATCAAACACACTCGGAATCGTAAGTGTGTATTTTGATGACAACTTAACGATTATAAAGTACGTAACCGAACCAATAATTTTTAAAAAACTATTCATTAAAACTTATGGTAAATAACTTGCTTAAAATTATATTAGCAACATTTATGCAATTTCTCACAATAACTAATTTATATATTATATAAGCGTTTATTTAACAACTGTTTTTTAAGTAACAGTATTTTTAAAATATTGTTGAAATTCAATTTAAAATGTATAAAAACACAATATTAGAAGCAAATAAGTTTTGCTGGTTGTGAAAATGATAGAAACAATTGTTTTCTTCACATTTCTTATACTCCTTTACCCTTATATGCAGAAAAATAAGAAAACAATCTTTTTGAATAAATTTACAATATTTTTAGTAATATTTTTAATGAATTATACGTACCAACATTTACTATGATTTTACAGAAGCAATAAGTTGAGATGTAATATCCTAGAAAAGTTACATAGTTATTATTGAAAATTTGAGATATGAATTTCTATTACTTAGACAGGAATAATTAATTTTAGAGTTATGTGTTCTCTTTAATTATTTTCATAATATTAAACGGGTTCTTTATTATTTTCTGATTGTGACCTATATAACAGGAAATATTTTACACTTGTAAATTTGTTTTCAAAAGTGGCGGTAAGTTGAATTAATATTAGAAGTGGGAGTGGGACAAAAAAAATTATGAGCAACGGAAAATAATGGGATATTTGGGGAATATAGGGAAGTAAATACAAAAAATTAAAAATGTAGCAACAGAGTAATAGGGGTTTCTTGTTTTTTCTTAAATTAAACTTAAAGTGAATAATAAAAATTTACAGTTTATACCAACTGTAAATATTTATTATTTTTTATTTATTAACTATGATTTAGTTCGTATAGATGCACACAAAAGATTTTAAAATTTTGAATATTATTATGTAATATTATAACACATATTTCATTAAAAAAGCAACTTTATTCCCGCATTAAAACTAAATAGAAGTATTTTTAGAATTCAAAAATCATCAGTGATAATTCTATGAAAAAAATATAGCTTGTTTCAATTACACACCAAAAATTCATAATAAGCCAAAATGGAGCCGGTGAGTTTATTCTAGATAACGCTTTATATCCAATAGATACAAAATACGAAGGCAAATAAGAAATACTCTAATGTATTGTTTGTGTTTATTGTCCTTTAATTAGGTTAGTTTTTGTTGATTGGTTTTATTAACGTCACACTAGATGCAGTACGAGAAATAATTGACGACGGGCCCCGTAATTTTGAATCTCGGTCAAGTGACGGGGATGATACTTGAGCTTGGAGTCCCCTCTTTTAACTTCCACACTACGCCATGACAGGACTTGGGTCCCGGCAGATAAAAATGTGTTAGCCTCGGCTAAGCGACGGGTTTTCAGTGGCATCAAGGCTCGAACCTTCGACTCGACGAAAACCGCCAATCACGAGTCCGCTGCCATAGCCACAAGGCTACAGTGATCATATTTTGTTAGTTGCTCAAACAAAAACAATTATTTAAACTATAGAAATAAATATTTTGTATATAAATTAGTTTTTGAGGAAGTCTAATAAGTACGGCGTATTTCTGCTAAGAAATGTTTTTTTAATAATCAAAGAAATAAAATGAAAGGTAATTAAGGTACACACGCACGCACGCACGCACACACACACACACACACACACACACACACACACACACACACACACACACACACACACACACACACACATATAAGACAATAAGAGTTTATAAAAAATGTTTTGCATATAATTTCTGTTTTTAGGTACCTAAAATCGAATGAAATTTTCAATTTTTCTCCAAAATGTGAGTATATGGAAAGTAGTCACCCTCTTGCTCCCGACGGCTTCCACTACGTTTCACAAATTAAAACCCTCACTGTAACTCATTTGCTATGAACCAAATTTCGAAGTTATTTGTTTAAAAATTTAAGTGACATTTAAGTAGAAATTCTGCTTATGAGATTACTGAATAGAAGGTTATTCTCAAAGTTAACCCTAAACGTAATCCTCTTTTCACAACGATATGATAGCCAACAGTAAATAACATTAGAATGAATATCCGCTTCTCCTGTTAATACATCGAATAGATTTATTTAACGTCAATCAATTATAGAGACCAAAATAGGAGCTACACATTTAAGGCCCTCAGGATTAACTACGTAGCTTTCAAAGAACAGAAAATTCTAAATGATTATCCTTTCAGTAATGAAAATTTAATAAACCTTTCGATTTTATAAATTTTGTGTTGTAAACTCTTAATATTTTCTGAGTTGCTTTTATTGGTGACCCTTCTTTTTGTAAGACAATAACTTTCACTAAACTTAACGTTATTTGCAGTTAAAAATAACATAAATTCCATAAATCTATTAAATTCATGTTATATTTTAGTTTCGATTTCTGTATCGCTATGGTATTAAACATAAGTTTGATTATTCCAATAAATCTTCACGCATAAACTGAAGTTTAAAATAAAAGTATTTTAAGCCAGTTTGTACATGCTTAAAATTCTCAGATTTGTTATTTATGTTTCAAGATATTATATTGAAGTATTTAAGTACATATGACCTTAAAGAAAATGAATTTAAAGAAATAAATCTTATTTATATAAAAGCAAAAATATAAGATCAGTACAATGTTTCAACTATACACTAAGTTAAAAAAAAGTGGAAGGATTCAGACAAACCTTAAACAATTTATCTTCATTGATTCAAGAGAACAAAATCCTTTTGTGCATTGCAGATCTTTAACGATTTTTTTATTGATTCCAAGTAACAAAAATCCTTTAAAACATGCAAATCTTTAACCATTTTTCTTCATTGATTTTCGGCAACAGACACAACCTTTTTGCATGGAAAAGATCTAACCTACATCTTTTTTTCCTCTATTCAACAAAACAGACTTTCATGTAACGGTTAAAAGTTTCATGACAATACTAAATCTCATGATTTATTGTCTAAAAATGTATATACTACTCACGCACACATTCTCTCTCATAATGCATTATATAAAATATTTTATACATTGAGTGTATTTAACTTATATGTTATATATTCACAGTAAAAGCTTATCTATTCATATTTTTTTGAAAAAAAAACATGATCTTGGAGTTTGAATAGTTTCATTTATAAGGGAAAAAAATATGTGATGAGAATAGGCTAATATGTAAAGATTTGTTTCTTTTTTTGTGGCAATAAACTTACATTTTTCTTAAGATACATTTATTTTAATAATGTGTTTATCGCTTTATTGTTATGATCTGATAAAAATATTATCATCAACTTAAACATTTTATCTATTGTTTAAATATTATTATTTGATCAGAAAAATATCATCTACTTATATATTTTATTATTTTTTTTAATTATATTATTTAAATTTAATTTGAATCGATCACATAATTATTTGCCTTTATTATTTTTATTATAAAAATTAGTACTATTAATTTTTCAGAAGCTTGTATGTTTTGAATATTACCATAAGACACCCATGGAATAAGCAATAAATTAAGAAGTGAAAAGTATGTAACTTTAATTAAATAATAAACTTTAAGTAAAAAACAATTTAGTTTCAAAATTTTAAGTTAGCAGTTGATGACAGTAATTTTTACGGGTAATGATATTATAAGATTTATAAATTTAACAGAATTTTTTTTTATTTTAAAAATATGTGTTACATTCTAGAGATAATTGCCTTATTCAACATTGGTAAATCACTTTGTTTTGACAATAATATTAAAATAAATAAATATTCAATATTAAATAAATAAAATTTATTCCAAAATGTTATTTTTAAGCTAATTTCAGTATAGCTCATCAACTGACATAGTATAAATTCTTCCATTTGAAAAATAATAAATGAATATAACACTTTACATGTAGAAATAAAATAACAAAAGATTATGCTTTGATTCCGTGAATGTTATAAGAATCATAAACATAGCTTTTAAAACTTATGGGCTGATTAAATTGTCTTTGTGATATGTTTTGGAAGCTATAAGTTTTACTCCTAATTACGAGTTCAATGTACGTGTGCTATATGGATATAATTTAATATCCTTACTTCAAGTTACCAATCTAAAAAAATACGATATTAATCTTTATTGACTAGTTAAATAAATAGGTAAATATATCATAATTTAAATAAAAATATACTGAAAAAACTTTTAAGAAACCTCCAAAAATATTCAAATTATAAAATCTGCAAGAATAAAATATTACACTATAAAGGTTGCATTTCTGAATATTCATTTGAAATGATATTAATATTCTAAGTAATTTTCATCAATTTCGTAATTGTAGATAATCGTTACCCTGATGGAAAACTTTACATTGTAACTGTCAAGTTATTATTATAATGAGAGTAAATTTAACTGTCTATTTTGATAAACAAACAAAGCAATATCCTATTGTTACCATTATTACATCAATTCAGAAATACTACTAAATTGTACACTATAGAATATTCAGAAAGGGTATTTTGAGAATCAACATATTAATTTTAATGAATATAACTGCGTTAACTTTCTAATGTTAAAAAAGGTATAGATATTCCATTCAATATATCATCTGCTATTCTTAGGTACTGTGCTGTTACTGTGTTTGGCTCAATATGTCAAGCAAACATTGACATAAATCACGCTTATTTCAAACTACCTATACATCATTTCGAAAGAATAAATTTATCCCTACCAATTTGCACAGAAAAAATGATATCTTACAAAGACAAGAAGCTCAACAAAGAGAGGCTGAATTTCAAGAACATACACAAAGAATTAAGAATCGTCTTGTGACATAGGCTCTGTCACGAATATCCCTTCAGCTTACTGTATCGGTCTCTATCTGATGGGGTTTGAATTCAAAATTTCTCCCATTCGATGAAAAATAACATATGTAGAGTTTAAAATAAGTATTTCATTTGTAATGACGTACATTCATCATTTAAATCCACAAACAACAATAAAGTCTAATTTAATAATCAATAAATTGAAAACTCAAACTGAAAATGCGTCAGAAAATGACAGCATAGTTTACTAACTATCAACGTAGAATATGAAAGATCGCTGTTCGAATCCCTCTTAAATCAATTAATCGTAATTTATATTCAAATAATTGGTTTACCATATGATCAGTTCCGATTCAAACACTTTTTATTTATTACTGATTCAACTACTATTACTATGACTAGGGGACAATTCTAACTAGTTTCAGTACAAACGATTTATTTTACGATGAAACATTTCAATTTACACATATTATCAGCTTGTCGTTACGTTTATGTGTCACCTCATTCCTTTCAATTCTATTTCGCTTATATATCACTATCTCTAATTCAATTCATTATACTTATTATATCACCATTTAAATTACCTAATTACGTTTTATTTAAATTGACAAGGAGATGTCATTTAATGCAATTAAAATTAACAAAAAGATCTGATGTCAGTTAAGAGAAAATCGTGAATATCTCGATGTCACATATGTAGTGTTTCATGATAGTTCAATTATGAGAAAACACAAACGTAAGAAGCAATTTTAAACCTGATAAACATTGCAATCAAACACAAAATTTATTTTTTAATATGCATATTATATGAATTATTCTAAGCTCATGGATGTTTAAATCAATATTAGATCTTAACCCATTCACTAAGTGAGGAAAGAAGGGAAATAGTTTGCTTTTGCGGCAAAAGGGTTTGATTAATAGGCACATTACTGCACGATGCAATATCCAGGTATACAATTATATGCAAATGCTCAGTTTTGACAATCTCTTGATCTTTTTATATATCTAATTTCAAATTATGCATATAAAATTTTACGTCACTTGTAAATATGTAAGGACTAAAACTATTACATGGCAATATATATTTTGTTTTCAAACTAATTTGAAGAATATTTCGAATCACAACTTGGTTGATTCTACTTTAGGCTGAAGATTCGAACCATCTGTTTAATTTGATTTAAGAACTCGAAACTAAGCCAGCAGACAAAAGGAAAATCAATTTTTTATTCTAACTGTTACACCAGACTGTTAAATTTGCTTAACTGTTCTGTTAACTCTGTTTAAGACAGTTATCCACAAACAGAGTAAGATAGGAAAGGAACTTTAAATAATCACAAATCGAATAGCAATAAATTGGTTATTATCCTTTTGAATTTCCTATTTGTGTGACTATGTATTTTTGTGACTTTCTAAATAAGCTGAGAATGACAGTAAAAAAAAATAATAATAACGGGGCGTTAAACAGTTTCAACTTTACCTTTTAGTCGTACCTTCTCAAAATCAGCCATCATGTCCTGAAACGCATCCCATTGCTCTAAATTCAGATATTTAATAGACTAAGTTTTAGAGATTGATAAAATATGATGAACAAGACCAAAAACCTGTCCAATGAATCAAGTCTACTTTTTGAGGGCAAAAATTCTGCTTTTGGTCCGCGAGAGAAGATATTGCCGTTTTCATTAATGTCAGAACGCGTACGTTTTAAACCAAACTCGGCCAACCGTTTTCCGTCGCAGGGTCGTATGTCATTCTAATTTGACATCCAGCAAGAAAGCGTATCTGTTTCCCATATTGGTAACTTTTCAGAGCATAGAGGAAACATCTCTCTTCTCTACTCCTTGCTTTTACTCCCAAACTCGATATATCAGTGGCACCACTTGTCAAATGAATCATACTCTAGTAGAGGGGGCTAATGAATCTTCTCTTTATTCTGACAACTGGAATTGAATGATCGTTAGTTTCGGGATACTCCCAGATATTTCTAGTCTTCTATCTCTCGGTAATTAGATTTCCCATAGTAATTTCTATTCTTGATTTAGCGATTTCTTAAGTGATGAACAAATAATATGTTTTATTTGCTTCTGATATAATGAACTTAAGAGAATTGATTCGCAAACATTACAAAAAATAGTAACGCACTCTATTTTAAATTTTAAATACAGTAAAAAATATGTTTCTTTTTCAATATTTAACCTAAGAATCTAATTTTGGTTTTGTTGGAATTAATATAAATATGAATTGATCATAATAATTAGTGGATCAAATTATAAGGTGACGCTTGATGAGATAAATGCGTTGACCACTCAATTTTGGTCTAAATAAAGAAATCCCAAAATCAATGCGTGACTCAAATGTTTTCGCGTAGGTGGTGTAAGAAGTAGGAGACAAAAGAGCCCGCTCAGATGTTGTCTTCGTTACTTGATCAAGGTTCTAATGTACGAAGTCCGTGATGAAAAGGCCTAATGTTGCTTTTAAATGTGACTTTAATAAAAAAGGCAATCTATCGATCAATTAATAATTATGTTACCGTGACCCTATGAAATGAATAATATGTATTTATATTACTTATAGTAAATAAAATACTATTACGGATTTTGATTTGATAAAAAACAGAGTTTTGAAACATGTGCCTTCCTTGCTCAAGATGAATGAACATTATCTTTAGAAAGTTATGTGAATATTGTCTATTTTTACGAAATAATATTGAAGAATATTGTATTTTATACTGAATATACGAAAGAATATTGTATGTGATATTAATGTGAACGAATATTTAATAATGCTTCGACATAATTTAAAACAATGGAACACTGAAACATCTTATAAACTTATATGGGATTTATGAATATAGAATTGTTATATTATTGGTATCAGGTAAAGTATTTCCTGTGATATGATTGCAGTTGTAGTTTCAAAAGTTAAACAAATGTGTTCGGATGAGGAGAGGCTTACACACACACACACACACGCACGCACGCACACCCACTCACTAACACACACACACACACACACACACATATATATATATATATATATATATGTGTGTGTGTGTGCGTGCGTGAACAAGGTCATATAAGTGCATATTATATGCATAAGTACTTTCTAAAACAAAAAAAAAAAAACGAAGTAACTAAGAGAAAAACCATATTGTTAAAGAAATAACCAAAATTCGAATAAAATATATTATCAAATTAAAAGTACGAATGAAAAACAACCAAAAATTTGCTTATATAATCAAACAATCTAAATTTTAAAATTTCAAAACCTTAAATAATCATTTCAAGCTATTTAAAAAATAAACCAATTTAAAACAAAACAAAAGGGAGAGAAAAGCATAAATATGGAAAGATGGAGATAATGTAATTATTATGTTCCATACTTTGAAACAGAATAATGTGTGTTTATACTTGATTATTAATCTAACAAATCCATTTCAGTAAATTACTTTATAAAAACATAGTAATAAACTAAAATTAAAAAAAATCTGAAATTTTACCGCAAGATAAAAGAAAGTTTAATTACTGTGTAATTAATAATTTTAACTAAAATCTACAAAATGTATATATATATATATGTGTGTGTGTGTGTGTATGTGTGTGTGAGTGAGTAAGTATGTGTGTGTGTGTGCAAATAATTCTTCCCCATTGAATGTAATCTTTACTATATTTTTAAAAATTTTTAATATATTTACTCATGTGCTACTTAAATTTATTTAATTTATCTACTATATGATTTATAATTTTTTTAAATAAATATTGTATATGTGAGGTTTCTAAGCGGATAATTGGACAAAAATAGAACCATTAATTACAATGCAGTTCTTAAATAGTTTTCTTCTTCTCCATTAATATGCATTTAAATTTATTTCAGTCGATCTTACAAGGGAAAGAAAAAGAAAGAAAAAGAAAAAAAAAATGGCATCTTATTGTTACATTTTACTATCAAGATTTTTTTTAACTGGAAGATTGAAGGTCTGGCAAGTAACTGCTGGTGACAGCAATTTCTAGCTTAATATTCTTGGATTAGATCCAGAAGTACTTAAAAAATCTAGTTTCTCTAACAGAGGAAAGTTATTAGAAGAAATCTTAAACTCTCCTTAAAGTTAACGGTTACTGATTAGATTAAAGTAGTGGATTGGATAAGTTGTCATTAAGCTTAGGAGCGAAGATAAAAATTCCTAATTAATTAGCATAATTTTTACGTGAGGTAAAGCAATTAAGATCTTACGAAAATATTCTAGATTGATATTCCAATTTAAAACAAAGTGAGAAAATAAAGAATCTATAGATATAGAATTTATAAGTAACCTAATGTGTTATGGTAATTTTTCTCACTCAAGAATTTTTGACTTTTTTATTATTCTGAATGTTCTGAGGAATTGAATAACAACAATGCCTAAAACATAATGTAAAATTAATCAGCAATGCAAAAGTAAAGAAACAATGGTACTCGAATAGCGTGTACTACTCTTACACGAAAAAGAAAAATTAAGATGGAGATACAGAATAATTTCATTTAACTAGCATAAGTCGTTCAAGAACTTTACTCAGAATGCAAAACATTGAATAGGAGAAAATATTTTTCCCTTATCACTTAATGTAAAATATCATAAGGTTCTCTATGCTGAATAATACACTCAGATAATTTCATGTATAACGTTTATTCATAGAAAATAATATAGACATTGTTTAGGAGCGTGAACGAATCAACCTGTTATACAAATTCAGTTTTCAGAAAAAAATTGAAATAATTAATTTATTATTTATTATTTATTAATTTATTATTCACTTTTACTACAAAGATACGTAAATATATCTTTTTTCTACCCATGCCACACAATTGGGGGTAAATGTAATACTCCATTACCATTCAATAAATTTATAGATGCTTAGCCATTTTCTTACATTAATGTAATAATATAAATCGATTATCCGCATCATTAATTCCTAAATCAAAGTTGAGTTATAATTGAAATTTATATTAATATAAATTAAATACATATTTCAATGAAAAATTAAAGGAAGTACTATAATAATAGATACATAGGAATAAGAAATAAATTATTCATTTCGCTTACTTAAAGAAACGATAAACTATTAAAAGCTTTAGCGCATGGATAATTTACAAGCATAGATTTAAGTCCATGTTCTACAATCATCTAAAGGAACCCTTTTGAAAGCGTTACATATTTAAGTTTCATGTGACCTCGATGATTTCTTGCACAATTCCCATGTTTTATGGAAGCAAAACATAAATTCAATATCTTGAAAATATATTAAAAGGAATGTTCTCCCGCTGTTTCCAGAACTTATTGAATTTCGAAAGACTTCCCAAACCCCACTGGCTCCCCCTTCCAGCATCATCGTATAATGAAACGTAATTAAAGGATAGCTTAGCAGGTGGGTTCTGTTTCTGTTAACCGGTTGGACACATCAAAGGAGGTAACAAGATATGCAAATGAAGCAACGCGAAGACTCAAATAAAGTCTTTTCCTTTTCAGCCAAATCAACAGGGATGATTAGTTTATAACGCCATTTACAACTGCGATGAATATAAATGTATTCGACGCAGCCCTGTTTCGGCTAACAAATTCGCCTTTAATATGCTTCTTCGTCTTATAATTTGAATGCCAAGTTGCTCTAAAGCTGCGCCGTCAATGTAAATTTGGCGCTGGGTGGGATAAACTAATTTGTTAATTTCACTTTTATTGTTCGCCATTGTAAATAATAAACCAAGAAATTAAGATGTTAAGTTCAATAAAAATATACATTTTCGGAATCATAACGTTGAATTACGATTGCGTTTATAATATTTTGTATTTATTTATAAACAATGGATACTTTTATGTATTGAGTTGTAATTTGTTTTTTCTAACATTTTTGGTCAAGAAAATAGTTTGAACCGAGTTCATGCGAACAAGCTCTAAGCGAATAGTTTGTGTTCCTTTATTAGAAATCATTTTGAGAAAACGCGTCTGCGTGGGGATGTTTTGTGTTGGAAGATTTATGCTAATAATAAATTATTTTCATCCCCTCCCAAAGATTGGAAGTAGCCATATTAAAATAATAACACAATATTTCTAAAATTCAGATTAACTAGATGATCATTTCAATGAAATCAGTGAGGTAATGAAGAAAAACAGAGTTACTAATTTCATAAAATTTTTCATAGTTTTACTGTTAGTTATTTTATATATTAACAGTGATTTTTTTAATTTATTGTGAAAGTAATAATGTATTATATTATTCACAGTTATTGAAACCTTATTTTAATAAATGTATTATAATATATATATATATATATATATATATAAACGAGGATATACTCATACATATATATATAATTAACAAATTTATGAAGATTTAAAAAAAGATAAAATTACAAATTTTGCGCTTTATGATATATAGACACACTTCAGTTATATATATGCTCGTGAAATCAATTATATCCTTAAAAACAAGTTCTTTTTTTCAATTTTAGATCGCGCTAAGTTAAATTTTATCCATGCTTTTTACGTAAAAACATCTGACATATCGTATTCAAATCGGTCATATTCTTATCGCGCTTACACATGGAAAAAAGAGCTGTTGTAAAGCAAATTTGCATAAATAAATTTTATCAATGTCATTTCATTCAGATATATAAATATTTATTTCTTTGCTTTGAAAATATTTTTGACTTTTGAAGCCCTAAAAATGCATTTTGTGGTAAAGGGTTTTATTTTTTTAAAATTTTTATTTATTTATTTATCTATTGTGGTTTGCTTTTAAACTTGAAAAAATCGTCTCGGAAAGTAGAAAGAGAATGAATATGGTTCAATGTAAAATGTATTTTCTTTACAAATTTTTTAAGTAGTTACAGCACAAGGCTGTTGACTATATTCTTATAAAAAGTTTCTAGCTTCAATTTCTGATATATTTTCTACATTAACTACTGAATGTGATAATGCTTATTCCTTTTTTACATCATGATTTTAACAATGTTCATAATATGATATTCAAGTCACATTAAAAAACAGGAAATATTTGGATTATGAAATGTACAACTAATACTAGCACAAGCAAAATATACCCATCAAGTATCTCTTTAAAATTGCTGCATTATCTTAATATTTTTTGCCAATAATTGTACCTAGCTTCATTAATTTTTCGCTATATGTTAATCATTATCAAAAATTCCAAATGTTAATTTATAATTTATGAACTTATCGTGGAACTTTTCATACACTTCTTAAATTTTTATTGTAAATATTTTGAGATCGTTCGTCTCAAAATAATAATTAAAACGATATTTGCATATTATATTAAGAATTTCTGAACCATAGTTGATTGTACAAGAAACTAAATTGGTATACGGGTCAATACCCTTCTATTCATTCTGAAATATCATCTAAAATATTTCAGAACTAAATAGATTCAATCATTAAAAGTGTTTTGTAATAAAACGGTTTCAAATTTCCATCGCGTTCATAATACGACGCCGTACATTTTCTGTGTAACTGCACATTCTATAAATTTTCTAATTAAATAATAATATGAAATTGTCGTAATAATAAAGTATTATTATGTTTAAAGTAATATGTTTAATGTAATATATCGTAAAAATAAAGTAATATGTTTAAGGTAAACTGTGAAATTAAAAAACACCTGATCCATTAACAAGATTACAATTTAAATTTAATTTCGCAAGATAAAAATTATAAATATTTTGTGTATATGAAAATCTTACCCTGATAAAATATAAGATTTAAAATTGAAAAGTGTTGTTGTTTACTTTTCCTTGTATGTAGAAATAACCACGAAAAATATATAACTGGACAATATGGGGTAATTTTGGTGAATAATACAATGGAAAGAGACTTCATCTGCAAGAAGCAGTAAGCAAAAGAAAAATATTTATATTAGAAAAAAATAACTTCTATAAAAACGTTAAATTTTTTTTATTCACTTTATTTTTTGTAGGATATTTCTCTGCAAATAAGCGAAATGCATGAAATTAAGTTAAGACTTTGAATTATCCCCATAATTTTCAAATCTTTTCATGCGACTTTGTTTATTTGTTCACTTCAACGGTGTATTTCAGTATCAAATTATGCAAATAATTATTATCTTAGTAACTATTTATGTGATAATATATAACCTTTTGTTTATATCATTTGAGAACAGTGAATCATGTCTAACTTATATTTAATATTTGAATGTTTGTTCGTATAATACTAGGTAATTAAACATTCTTCTAATACAGTAACGAGAGTAATAAAATTACCAGTTTTGAAATTTTGTACATTCTCGTCGGGCTCACACATTGCAACTTAATTAATAAAATGAGCCATCTAAAAGTTACAAGTATGGTTATATATTGTTACTTTTCAAGTCGATTGCTTAGTGATAATGTGTGAATTTTTCGTCGAAAATTTTCCATCAAAATGAATATTTAAGAAATTTTGAATATTGAAAAATTCACAAAAATGACATGATTAAAAGTGGACTAAACAAATGCAGAATTTAATCTTTTTGTCCATTAAAAAACACAGAATAACAAAGTATGTCTATAACTACTGCAACAGGATTATTGTAGAAAGTACACTTTTAATATTTGTTCTAAGAATTATAAATAATAATCTTTACCCCTTTTCTGTATTTTTTTATTGATATATTCTAATTTAGTGTTTAAAACCACGTTAATTTTTTTGAAATAAATAAAGGAAATCAAAAATATTCCTTTTAATTCATAATATGTGTTTTAGAATGATTATTAATAGTGCAACACAAATTTCTGATTAATTATTTGTGTTAACTGAATAAATGTTTGTGCTTAATAAGTCTGTGAATTTTGCATATTAAGCTATTGACTCTCATTTGCCTGAATCCAATGAAGATTTTTCTCTATCAGTATTATAACAACTACCAAGATATTAATAAATTATGTTATTTGCTTTAGAAAAAAGTTAGGTAATCTAATAAGTTCATTGAGACTAAATTGAACATATAACATATACAAATACATATGTCTAGATAATTTCTCTTTTACTTTATATTATCTCTTATAAACTTTAATATTAATTTCGGAGAAAGGCCTGAAATGGCTAAAAGTCTTGAAACTCACGAATGGTTGTTACGGCTCTAACATCTCAGGTAATTTTTATACATAAATATACTTCCATCTGTATTTGTAACAAAACTGAAAATCTTATCAACATTCATATGTTCCGATTTACAAAATGTTTGAAACAGAAAAAATCTTATTTTTCCTACGGAAATATATTTCAAAAATATATTTTCGCATCATTTATTTTCATTACCACATTCTCTGACTTTTTTTGCTGGCATTACAGTGGGAAAAACACCTAAACTATCACTTCGCATTGTTATTTCCATCTTCCTACCACCAGAACCTAAACTAAACGCAATCAAAAACGTCAAAAGTATGAAAAGAACCTTCCAAGAGGATGTATAACCCAGCGAGCGGAATAGATTTCCGGATGGAAAAGAATAGAGTCTGTTCTTTCACTCTGCGAGACAAACAAAATAAAGTGCTTTGGAAACGAAAACAATTTATCTCTTTGTTGCAGCCGTCGAAAGGGACGCTCGGGATAAAACGGGAAAGGCAGGAGATAAGCCTGCAAGACCGGAAAAGAAGCGAGAAAGAGAGAAAACGCGTTTTATGCACCAGAATGCCATAACTTTAAAAGATCCAGAATATATATTCGGTGTAATTGAATTACGCTGCTCAGCACAGGCGGAAATTAAGTTCGCAGCGGGCCATGTCCTGCAAATTGCGCGGTTTTGAGCGATTAAGCGACGAAGTGTCTCAAAAAGTGCAGTAATTTGTCAGTTGAAAGTTCAGCAGGTTGAATTGACATCATTTCGAGAGAGTTGAATTTTGGAAGAAGGAGATGACGATTTGTTTCGGAAACTTGACTTTTAAGGAAATTGTTCTTCATCGATGAGTGATGACGATTTGTTTAGTAAACTGGACTTTCGGAGAAGTTGCTTATCGATAGAAGACATAATTAATTCGAATAATGAAACATGTACGCTTAAATATAAAGTAAATCATAGTTTACAGCTTGTCGAAGAGTGCCATGAACATACTTTTTTTGGTTACTGTATATTTTCATAACTGTAGATTTCCTCGTTGAATATTCATTTAACAGGTTTTATTTTATAGATAATCATCATTATAGTGGCTTAGAGAAAATATTTTGGAAGATAACTATGGAAGATTTATGCAATTTTGCATTTGCGTAGATAACGGAAAACGGTACATTTGAAACTAAAATATTAATTATGTGAACCTTTTACACATTAACCAGAATATTTTAAGTAAGAGTTAACTAAAGATAAGTACTCTGAATTTTTATAAAATATATATATTTCATTATATTTGAACAGAGCAGTTTAAAAGTTAACAGTTACTTAGAACATTGAATTAAATTTCATTTACAGAAGCTTGCATGAATAAGAAGGAATTATCTTTTGTATACAATATTTTATGCACTAAGTTGTACAAATTGTAGGTTTATGATTACTGTATCATATTTTACGATTTAGAATATTCACTTGAAATATACCTTTCTTATAAAATAACAGACTGGTGTTTAAATAATACTTACAACAACTACTAGTCCCATGAAGTCACGTAATAAATTTCTATATTAAACTTAATAATATTGCTAAGCAAAATATGTTGCAAATCATTAATATTTTATATCTAAGCTCAAATAGTAAACAGCAACAATTTATCTTTAAAATAAAATTCTTTTAAAAGAGCTGAATATCTTCAAATATCTTATTCAATATAAATAATATCTGAATATCTTATTCAGCTCTTTTAAATTCTTTTAAAAGAGCTGAATATCTTCAAAGTGCAGTAATATTTATATAATTTTAATGGATACACTCAGTCAATTAATGATCTAAAATTTTTTAAATACTATATTTTAACCATGTATTCCTCATATAATTGTTGGATTGTTTAGTAATGCAGCAGTTTAGAGCAATGCAAAGGCTGTTTGCGATGGATATTGTCATTTTGAAACTCGTTAAAGTTACGGAGACGACATCTAAACTGGCACAATACTTCCAAATTTTCACCCTATTCTAGTACAGGAATTAATCCTCGACAAATTTAACACTCAATAGTCTTACACCATAGCTGGTCTTTAGTGGCATCAGGTCTGGAATTGAAGGAACCAATTTGAAGGAATGAATGTCGAAGAAAATTTCATGAGTTTGACAACTAAACCATTATGTTCCATGTCTTAAACCATAATATATGTCAAAATCTTTTCGTAATACGTATGTATTCCATTCTAAGAAATTATTAGAAAATGTTATATTATACATAACTGCAAAGTAACGACTAGTTGCGATAACTGAAAAGTCATTGTTCAGAGCTCACGGTGACGTTGTTTTCGTAGAAAAGTGGGTTCGATTCCTAATTTCACTAAAAGCCCCCCATCCCCATATAGTGGGCTTTCTAAACTCCACATCGTTCCGTGGACATGAAGGGGAAGTTTAGTGAGAGACATCTGATGTGGTTTTTGATAAGCTTTAAATGCAATAATCTGAATATTTATATTAAAGTTTATTGTTAAATAATGAAGAGGAAAATACTTTTATAATTATTGTTTCCACTTTAGAATATTTTTACATTTATGCTACATAATATGAATTTACTTAAATGTTATAATAATTTTTCATTCTTTA
Organism: Nephila pilipes; assembly: GCA_019974015.1. Classification (NCBI taxonomy): domain Eukaryota; kingdom Metazoa; phylum Arthropoda; class Arachnida; order Araneae; family Nephilidae; genus Nephila; species Nephila pilipes. Next base: position 574,875 of record BMAW01130657.1, on the reverse strand, counting down.
AAATAAACTTCTATTTTAATAGTTCATCGGAGTGGTTTTCAATTAATTCTTCCAATTATCGTAATGTGATTCTCCAAAAAGAAACTCAAATCTATATTAAATATTTGCAAATAACATGGAATCTAATTTTATCATCTTATAATTATTAGTTTCAGATGACAAGTTCTATATTAATTAAATGTCAGCAAAAGAAAAACATTTGATAAATTCTACATTAGGACATCGCAGTAGTGCTCATATTAGGAGTATATATATTGAGATATTAGAGTATGTATTAATATGTTCATGCCATTACTCTTGAGAGGATATATGAGCTATATGATACAATCTCATGTTATGTACAGCTCCGAATAATAGCGGCATTGCCATCAAACATTTCTATGATCATGGCTTACGACTTCATCGAATACATCATCAATTGAGCATCTCTAGATTATGATCGCTTATTATCCATCAATTAGAAATGTGCTATAGTATGGAAGCTTAAGTTATTCAACAACTAAACTGAAGAGAGTTTAAAATAATTTCTGAATCATTGATTAGTCAAAATATCTAAAGAAAGAAAGCAAAAGAAAATTTCATTTATGCGAATAATACTATCGGGGAACAGTACTTAACTCAGGTAAGGAAAAATGTTCCAATATATAAAGATAAGTACTTAACTTATAAATGTAAATTCTGGTGTTGGTAATAAATTCTTCGTACATAATTATTTATGTTTATGAATGAAATTTTCTTTCTATAAACAGATTCGAGAACATGCACATTTTCTAATGTTAAAATATCAATAACATTACTTTTAATTTTAGAAAGTGAAGATTATTTAAACTTGGTGTAAAATAAGTCCTTTTTCCTCACCGAAAGCGTCTCATTTACTTTAAAAGTTGCTTTCAGGGTAAAATTTTTGCACACATTAGGAATACGTATTTTTTTTTCTAAAAACGCTTTAATAAGTCGAAATTGCTTGATTTTGATTCACTTTCCTCTAGACAACTTTGGGAAGTGTTTAGGAGAAGGATCTCGTAATTTAGAACAACGGAAATTGATAAGGGTAGTGTCCGAACTGATTTCCCAAGTGTTTTCTCATACATTGATCTTATACTATCCATATAAGGATATAGATACCTTAGTTGAATTTAAATTGCAACAGTATATCTGTAATCCTAAGGACGATCAATGGTGGAATTAGGACACACACTTCGTCCACCCAAAGGATTGAACCCTAAATCATGAAAGAAATATTTATTTCAACAGTTGAATGGTAAAGTAAATGGTTACAGTAGACATTTGAAAAACAAACCCCTAAGAGATCTGAATTCTTTATCTTAAATGTGCTGCTCATAATAAAGAAAATATATTTGAAAAAGATAATTTTTGAGTATGAAGCAGCAATTATTTTACTTTTTGTACAAGGGTTATTCAGAAATTAAGACAACTAAATCTCTTAAAATTCAAAAATGGAATATAATTTTCAAAAAGTTAAAAATTTATGAATATGTAATAAAATGATATTTTTAGATGGAGTCAACATCCTTTACAGTGAACTTCACAATTTGAGAAATAAATTAAGAATAGATATAGCACAATTACAGGTAAGAAATAGTTTTCTTAAATTTTCACGAAAAGGGTTTACTCATTATCTCATGGCACTCTGATTCTCATCGACGGTCGAAAGCCTTTTTACATACTTAAATTAATCTACAGAGGTAAATTGATGAAAATATGAAGATGCTAGATCAGAACTGTAAGATGTGTGGCTGTTAATGTCCCAACATGAGTCAAAGAGTAATTTTGTGATGTTCACTATGAGAGAACGTGTATAGTCATATACGTAAAGGGTTTAACTCTTTTCATTCACATTTCCCTCTTTTTATTTTACTCTGTAACTTTTAGGCTTTCTCAGTACTACTCAGAATTAATTGCTTGCCTCTACAGGAAGAAAAATCAACGAGGAGAATCTTTTTTACCATTCGAAAAGACAAAAATCCGGATTTTCGAGCTGAAACAATGATGTTGACTTTTTTTTATGTTTTACAAGCTTTGCACTCATGACATCACTTGTACACATTGGTAAGGTTAATGACACCATCAAGGTTAACGATGTCTAATTCGTAAAAAATCTGAATCGTTTAGAGAAGAAATATGGATTTTCTTCTCTCTTCTCTTAGAGAAACTGGATTGCGTTGTTCTACTCGTAGCTAGTGGAATGCACTATCCAAACACTCACTTCAACACGACGTTACAATAAGCGTTTTCAACGGAATTAAAAAAAAAAACAAAAAAAACACCAGTTTGCCTTTTTTTTTTCAAGATTTTGATCTTCAGCCCAGTGTTGCCAACTTAGTTGAAAAAGGTTATTTGAGCATCGGATGTTCATTAACCTTATTTTCTAGAAAATAAAGCATCTTTACTTTTGGTTCACATTGAAAGCAAATTGCGGGAATTTCTCTATAGAACACTACGTATTTATTTGGTAATGAGATACTTTCTACATGAATATATAATTTAAATTGAAGTGATGCAGCATGTAAGTTTTAGCATTAATATTAAGTAACATAATCAATGAAGACCAACGATTTCCCACAACAAATAATATTTCTGTCAATAGTTGGTTAAGCATATGTGTTGGAGAATTTTGAAGACTTCCTTGTTGGAATCTTAATTATACGCTTACTTATAAGTTTAACATTACAATCTCTGAATTAATACAGAAAATTATTCATTCATAAGTCTACGAGAGAACACCGTTTAAAAGTCGCTGCTTCTGAGTTGATTGTAACAGATATTTAAGATATAAGAGGTTTCTTCATTTTTTACGTTATTATAAATTTAGAAGTTAAAAATGTATCTTAAGATAAGAAAAAGAATCTTGACAGAATGTATAGCAGCAAAGCTTCCAAATATCCCGTAAGTATGAGAAATATCTCTATAGAACTTCCATACAAGTAACATTTATCTAACATGAAAGTTAGAATTCGAAGAGGAGTTTACTCTATACTTTAACAATTGAATATCAAAATTAGGAATACGAAAACACTTATATCTTTTAACGAATTGCATACCTGATTGAGTCATTAGATTACTAATTGGGTATGGAATTACAAACCTATTAACCATTGTATATCAAAGACTCATACAACAAAAACTGTGAATTAAAGCTCCTACGTTTTTTTATTTATCAAAATTAGGTTAAAACAAGCACAAGGTAAAGAAAGTGATAATAATATTAATAATAAAATACAAACATCTTATAATCTTATTAATGTATTTTAAATTCGGAAGAATATATATATATATATATATTTAGAAATATTGATGAAAATATAAATTTTTAAAAATGTTAAAAAAAAGGCAAAATCTGCTGAATGTGTCGCTTATACGCCAGAATTTATGAAATTTTTTAAGTAAAATTAGCGGGGGTTGATTTAAAAATCAATTCACTAGTTCGCAGAGAACGTAGAAATTTTTCCATTAGTTTTCGTAAATAGTTTTTCTATTATACTTTAGTATAATATATATGTTGCAAATACAGCAAGATTTTATCTGTTTATTTTATGTATCCTAAGCTTATAAAGGAAACAATTTTAAATGAAATAATTTTTATTTTACAAAACTGAGTTGTTTTAGCTATGAAAGTGTTTATATTATAGATTCGTTGAATCGTCACTAAAAAAGTGAATATGCTGTTTCGAAATTTGAATCCATTTTACAAAACAATAATAAAACGAAAAACAGAAATAATAATAGCACACCGTAGACAGCACTCATATAAAATAGTAATAGCCGAGGAATATTACTTAAATCTAACTTATATTTTGGGTAATGGAATAATGAAAAAAAATGATATTGATATCTTAAAATATTTGTCAAAGTCCGAGAGAAATGATTCTAATTATTCATTCAATTCGCTTTTACTTGATGGAACATCTGGATGTAAGAAACCTCCACTTGCAGTGCTTGTATAGCTAGACTTTATGTTCACTTTGTACCCAAAATGTGTTACATCTCAGCAAACTTTATTCATTCAGGTTTAAATAACTGTATTGAGATTTTTAATTGTATTTTAAAAAGAAAAAGATGGACTCTCCGCTTCTTAATGTATTGTATGATATTAGGAAATACACGGAAAGTTAAACTCTCTAAGAAACTATGCATTAAAATGCACTCTTTAAGGTAGTTTATTATATGACAATAAACGCTAATGTAATGATGAACAACCATTAATATTTTTCTACTTTTTCAAAATCAGTGGTGATAAAAACGAATGAACAATTGGTATTTATATCACACATAATCTTCTGAGTATGAAAACAAATTAACAAAAAAATAATTTCTAATAAATGAGGAAAATATATTTGCAGCATTTTTATAAAAACATATTCCCAATGTTGACTTTTATATTATATAATATGATAGTATAAACCTGTACGTGGCTACTGCATTAAAAGTAGTCCTTTTAAACACACTTATTTAATCCAATTTAGGCACATGCTTTTGTAATTACAGTAATTATCATTATCAAATAACATTAAGAGAAGAAGTAGTTTTATATCTTGCATTTGTTACTCGTATCTTAACTGAAAGATATATATGCAGTATATGGTTGTATCCAAGAACAAACATGCATGCATTTTTAAAAATGTTTATGTAATCAAATTTAGACATATTACTTTAGTATTTACAGTAATTATCATTCTATAATAGCATTAGTAGAAGTAAGTTTATATTCTGCATTTTTTACCTTAATTGAAAAATGAGCTATATAATGCTGTATCCGAGAACACACATAAATATATACTTTAAAATCTGTTATATCATTTCATACTTGAGAAACTGAATGCAAATATTTTGCACATTAATATATTAATAATTAAAAATGTTTGATTGAATAGTTGATTGATTGCCTACTAACGTCACACTCAAAAGGAACATAAGATTGATCTTGTAATTTGATCTTGTTTTTTGATTTGGTTATCGATGGATCTTGTTTTTTTTTTAACTACAGTTTTCAGTCAAGTGACGAAAATGACACTTGTGCTGGCTCTCTCCTCCCCGAATTTTCACTTAACGCCGACTTGAGGCCTTTGCATCTCTGTGAATTTAAATGGTGTCAGGTTCACTACATGAAGGATCTTTAGTTAAATATCTGTTTATAAAAAATAATATTTAATTAGAGAGACGACATCGTATTTGCATATCTTTTGCAATATTTTCTTATATATATATGTCTTAACTAACAGAAAAACATAGTTGTAACGATAACTTAGAATTTCGAAGCCATACTGAATGTCGCATTATAATTATATTATGACAAATATATCAAGTTATAATTAAGTTAAGTAGTACAAAGCCATTGCAAAAGATCATCAGATTTAAGGTTTATATATTTCCATATTAAGTTGCATAATTTCAAATCTTTATAGATTTAAAAGTTTTAATTACATTTCTATTTTTTAAAATTTTATTGACATCTAAATCTGATAAAACCACTGATGTATTATTGATACGGAATTTTCCATTTCTGTCATTAAATTGTTAACCCTATAAGAATTTCTTAATATTTTAATTCTTCATCAAAATATTTAGAAACATGATACGATACTTTCTAGACAATCAAAGAAATTAATTTCTCTTAAAACAGCTTCTACGAAAATCATTCCAAAATTTTTCATTTTATTAAATGTCTTAGATCCAATTAGAATGTGTCAGACAATAAATTGCAGGAGTGAACCTGATGATTAAATACCTTTTAATAGAAGGTAAAAGAAGTAATTCGTTCCCTCACATATGTTTAAACAGGATAAAACAAAATTTCAAAGACAAAATAAGAGGAAAAGAATTTTTTAACACATCCCAATTACCACCACATTCCTTGTACCTGCCATTCTAGAATGAAAAATGGCGTCGAAGCTTAAGCCTTTTCATCAATAGGACGCTTTGCTGATTCTTTTAAATATCCTCATCCGGCATGGAATCGAAACTGTCATTAGTTCACTTGACGAACCAGAAAAGCGAACTTAGGAATAAATGCCACCACGCCAAGAAAGAATGATTAAAAACTGAATCTAATTATATATCTTTGTCGAGATAACTTAAGAGGAAAAGTAAACTGAGTCTCAATTTAAGCTGATTGAAGGTAGTACCAAAGTAATTGTGTTGCTGTTTTGTTTTCTTTAACTCGTTGTCGATATGCTTAGCTGCAGCTCCACAGGGTGTTTGTTCTGAGGAATGTGTCATTTAATTAGATTATCGATATAAGGAATTCTATGATCAAAATTAATTTACACTAAAGGGATGGTGAGAGATGTTTTTAAATGTTGGAGGTACATTTTCCGGTAATGGAAAGTATATTGTCAGAATATCATATAATGGTTGTTTAATTACAGGATTCTTGTTTTCAAACCGTTTTGACGTATTTCTATTTTCATTGCTTACTGTATACAATTTTAAATGCGTTTCAAAATTAAACTTAATTATATGAAGTGATACGTAGTAATTTAAATAAAAAATAATTTACCTCTGAAATTTTAATCAGCGTTTTTATGTAGCCGTGGGGGCCTAGTGGTCATGGTTTCGGACTCCTGGTTGGTGATTTTTATTGAGTCACGGGTTCGAGCCTTGATCACTAACTACCCGCTGTGTAGCCAGGGCCAATGCACGTTAAATCTATTGGGGCCCAAAGTCCTACCGTTGGCATGGTGTGGAAGTTAGGAAAGAGGGGTGCCAGCTCATGTGTCGTCCTCGACACTTGACCGAGGCTCAAAACTACGAGGTCCATCACCAATAGTCCTCGTGTTGCCTTTAGTGTGACTTTGATAAAAATCAGTAAAATCAGTGTTTTTATATTCACATATTATTTACATACATAATTTTAAACACACATTAAGTTTTAAAATGTTCTGCATTTATTAATTATGTTGTAAATATTCTGAATTAGGAGAGGAAGTTTGAAATAATCTATTTTAGAATAAACCACATTTAAGAAGAGTAAGGGAGGGAAATCTTATATATGCATGTATGTGTATATGTATCCCGTATTTCCCTTCAACTAACCTTCTGGGCTTTCTCTATCACGTCCTTTGAGAAACTTGACTTATTAATAAGCCCTGATTTAAATAAATTAGCATAGCTATATAATTAAATACAGTGAATAGTTTGTTGTTCATATAGAGCGATATTCAATATATTTAAATGCTGAGAAGAGTTTGAATTTTGGAGAGTAATTTTTGCTCACGACTTGCGCGTGAGTAATTTTTGCTCAGAAGGTTAATAAGTAAACTGATAGTGAAGATAGAAATAGGATCCAGTACATTTCTTCCTGACTCGAACCCACATCTGTGGTTATTGAAGTAACAGCTTAATTGAGGTAATATTCAGTTTATTATTTGATGAGGACGCGATAAAATTTACTTACAAAATTCAAAATATAATAATTGCCATGTGATCATTGAAATAGTATAGAACCAGTTTTTCTTAACTGACTCTTTAGAAATGGATAGTTTTTTTAAGGGGGGGGGAATCACTAAGTACTCCCTAAAAATGGAATGTATAACTGTTATTGTTTAAAGAATAATATTCGAAGAACATTTAAGGAAATAAGGGAACTACTAATTAAACTAAAATAAGGAAGATAATTCAATCTTAAAAAAAAAAGAGAATTTGTGAGAAATTTGGTATCGACAAGATAAATATTTTATAATAAGTAAGAAAATTTATTGTTAACGAATTTAAGCACTTTATATTCTTATATACTTTTTACGCCCAATTTGATGTTATTAGGAAGAAAAATTAAGAAGTTCATTAATACGTAAGTCTACAAAAGAACAGCATCGAGAAAGTTTTTAACTTTTTCGTCTTAAATATTAATTTATTTGTGAATATTTTCAGTTATTAACTCGAATCCTGATAAAAAAGTTTAGTTCTGAAGAAACCTAACGAAAGGCTTACACAATTTACAACAAAATTTTCTTCAAAGTTCTAAATTTTAATGGTTTAAATGACATAAATATCTTAGATTAATAGCTTATTTTAGTTACATTTGAGCCGAATTTTAAACAAAAAAAAATGATGAAGTCTTTGCAGTTAGTAAAAAGTGTTTTTTTAACAACAGATGGCAGTGCTAAAGCAAGTTGGTATTATCATTGTGCGCTGCCATGTGCTAAAAAACGCTGCTACAAATTTGACATTGATTGAAAAATTATTTTTGATTTTTAGCTATTTATTTCCAAATAAAAATTTAACTTCTGCTGCGTTGAGTTGCCATTGCTGTTGAGATATAGATACATCATTATACACCGGAGACCTAGCAACATTTAGAACAATGTGTTGCTTCCATCCCCAAAAAACGTTGATACTCTCCCATTGACACGAAAAACTTTGTCAGCAATTTTTCAACATACTGAGAGTGTCATACTCATTGTCTTCTTGTAAAAAATAAAAACGATTACTGGACAATGATAAAGTGGAATACCCCATTCCCATACCTAATACCACTTTTCCAATTCCTATTACGTGTACTCTTGTAACATTCAGATATATAATTTAATAGATACCATTGTCAACATTTAACATTACCCATAACTTGAAGAGGAACTAAACACTTCTTTTTATGCAATGTATTTCAACAAGATAACAAACCGAAAGGTATTCAACGAAATAATTCTAACAAATGATTTGGGAGATGTGCGGATATATTTATCCTATTTACTTACGAACTTATCGCAGGACATCTAAACATTATTTTCTTATTGGTAGATATTTCTGGATTCACTTCATAATTGTATAATGTAACACTTTCTTACAAAATATTTGGTGGGTTAAACATTTTTTTATTAAGGATTTAAGTTTTATTTGAAAAATGTTTTCATTAATACAATAAATATGAGTCCGTTTCTGGAAAATGATAAACAAATAAGTAAGAATACTTTGTTCTATTGATTTAAATATTATCAGAGCATTAACATTAATGTTTTATAACATAGGGCGTGTCGACAGGTTTCCGGTATGATAGTCACATACGCACGATTATGTCAGGTCAAAGGGATGAAAGACAAATGTAAGATTAATTGAAAGTATCACGATTCTGAGAAACGAAATATTGTAACAGTTCAAGTGAATATTTATGTGGAAATTCTAGACATTGATAAAAAAAATTAACAACTCCTGTTGAGAATTTAGAACTTATTACTTAAAACACTACTACTTAAAATTAAATCAAACTTTTCCGTGAAAATATGGAATTCTATACATTTTTGTATAATATATACCTTAAAAATATATAAAAAATAGATTTTGTGCAAGAAGCTTAGTTTTGAGAATGGAGTATTTTTAAAACATATTACAATATTGCTTATGTATATGAAATAAGACTAAATGCAATTATGTTAGAGGAATGCAGTACCCTAAGATTAATTAAATATCAAGTATATTTTATTACTTCATTTTAATTGTTTAACTGATCTAAATGTATATGCAAACGTTTATATCTCTCTATAGCCCCATTATGTAGTGAGTTATTATAAATTTCTTTAATAGTGTGGTGAGTCACTTTATTCCCAATAAAATTTCAAAAATTCTTTTTCACGCTTTTTTATTTTATTTGTCAGATGTGTTTTTAAACTGTAATTGGTTTTTGGTAATTCAGGTAAAATTTTTGAATTCTTTTCTAATTGGTTTATACTTCTTTTGAATGAATTAAAATTTGGATATACAGAATTATCTAAATAATTCTACAAAATTAGATACAAAATCTATAAAATACTAATCTGTTTTTTTTTACTTTTTTTCGAAGTTTCTAGAAGAACAATTTATGAAACGATAAATAATGATATTACAACTAAGCCCAGGCACAGAATTGGAAATACACTTTCAAGAAATTGAGACCAAAATTGCTTACAAATATTTAAAAATAAATGTAATAGTAGTAGAAAGTTTAAATTATTGAAGAAAATTTTTAAAAAAATATTTTAAAATTTATTATTTATATTAAATTACTTTAAAAAATATTTAAAATAATGAATTAACAATTACTTAAAATAATTGCTTGCTTATTCTTTTTTGCAATTCAATTTTACATGTGTATAAATTTGGTGTATGTGCGAATAACAAAATTCTTCTTCTTTATTAATTATTAATTTAAAAAATTACTCATAGAGTACTACGTCCTCATATGTCTTAAACTACCTAATATATATATATATATATATATATGGGGGTGAGGCGAATGAGGGGTGTTTAAACAAATATAAATGTCGTTTTATAGACATCACCTTCTACTTCCCTTGCTGTTTGAAATTTGTTACAAACCTCTTTCTCATCAATTTCTAACTGTATTCACAACAACTCTGATACCATATTTTTCTCTAACTTCTATCATTGGATAGTTTGTTACATAACTTTACTATCCGCGCTTTAAAATTATAATATTTCATTCGTAAAATTTTGTCTGTTCGTGAAAAATAATTAAAACGACGATGATTAAAAGCCGAGTATTGAGTTGAAGTTTCTCAATCTCACAGCGCATACACGCTTATGAGAATCGGAGTGAGAGGAAATTTTAAATGATTCTCTAAGAATGTTGAATTGTGAAGGGATATATTTAATAATTGGAAATATATTTGTTTTAGACTAAATAATAAGAATATGAATATAAGTATACTTATAAAATTAAAGAAGTTTATTTACATGAACTATGTAATTAAAAAAATGATCATGCAATTTATAAGAAAAACCCTCTTTATGGGATATTTTCAATAATTTTTCATATTTGAATAATTTAAAGTGAAAGACCAAAATCAGAGTATGCCGACACATATCAAATACATTGGTGAAGGACAGGATATATTGGTTATATTCTGACACTTTCGGAAAATAGAACGGTATTTGTCGACAAGCATGAATAAGCTGAGGGGAAGAGGGTTCGAAACAAGAAGACGAGGCTATTTTAAAGTGTCTTAAAAGTTGAAATTGTTGTAAGAAATTAAATTATATGAAGTTAAAATAACTTATGCGTAATTTCATTAATAGTATAATTTTCTTTTCTTATTTGAAATATACTATGTTCATTTTAGGTTCAATGATATATTTACATGTCCTGTTACTTAAACTCTCTTCTGTTTTGACATATATCACAATATATCTTAAAAAAAAAGAATGATTATAAAAAAAGTTACAATTTTGCTATCATTAACATAACAAAAATATTTGCATTCAGATTCTCCATTAGTATATGCTGAAATTCGACATTTTCTCGTGTAAGGATAATGATATTAAGTAGATACTTAAAACTTGTACCAATCGACTATGTTAATGTTGACTGATTCAATATTTACTAACGTCGCTTTTAGAAACAATATGAAGGCTTTTGGTGATAGTCCTCTTCCCTTTGGTTTTTGCTTAAGTGATGAAGCTGACAATTTCATATTTAAACTTCCACACACGCCAACGGGAGAACTTAAAGCCTCGACAAATTTAACGTGCATTAGCGCTTTACGCATTGGTTTTTTAGTTGCACTATAACTCAAAGCCACGAATCGACGGAAACAACATCGATCACGAGTTCACTTGCTTGAACATCTTACTACTGTAGCTGTATATGATTGCTAGTGTTCACTAGACAATATCAACATTTGTAGTTAATCGGTGCTCTATACAATGTGTTACCCAAAATGGTTAATATTGGTAATGAAATGTTTCACAAATGTTTATATTAAATACAAAAGAACCGAAATTTTACATTAAAAGAGCATTTCATTCTTCATTTCAAAGTAATAGGGCTTCCTGAATAAGTAGGGAATGAATTGTAAATAATACCGGTTACATTTATAATAATTTTAACTACATTAATATCAGATACAATACACACATACACCCCTCATACATACATACATATATATATATATATATATATATATATATATATATATATATGTTATAACTCTCAAATATGCTTTATATTTGTCACTCAAATATAAAGCAAATTATATATATATATAATTTACTTTATATTTGAGTGACAAATTCTAATAGTAATTGCTTCAAAACATTGTAATAAAATACCTGCGGAAAGATATCTCTCAATAACTTAAATTTATAATACCCAATAAAAAAAATCTAAATGTGTACAGTTTCTGTTTCTAGATTTTACTGTCAAAATCGTATCAAGTTTACTAATCTTTACTCTTTTTTGTCAAGAAAAATTGCCGCACTGGTCTTATACCACTTGACTCCAATATAAGATCAAGCCCATCAAACCTAAAAATTTATACTTTGTTGGCAGTGTTATAATCCCTTCTGTAATTTCCTTTCTCGCTTTTGCCCTTCTTGAAACATTAAAAAGACACAAAAAAATTTCATTCTGAATAACAGTTTTTTCTTAAAAATCTCTTGACAGCACCCAAACCTCCTTCCGAGTTAAATTAGGCTGTAATCAGTTACCCCCGTTAAGTTTTCTGCTCTGCTTGTTTGATTAGGATACTAATTATCGGAATAATGTGAGAAAACTTTTTGGTTTATTGACGCTGGTGGAATTTTTAAAAATATGATATAACGCGCCTCGCTGAGTCTTCCGAATTTAATTTTGTCGTCACGCCGTCTCTAGTGAAAAGAGAATTAACAGAAATTCGTTTAATCCCTTAAAAATGAGCCCGCGTCGAGAAACTGAAGACCACCAACACGACACCTTACATATTAAGGAATATGTTTGGTTAAAAAAAACTTCTGAACCTTTCGGCATTTTATTTTAGCTTAATTCCTAAATGGGATCATAAATGTATTATTTAGAATTTTAATACTTTCATGTAATTACTTTCTTATTTTTAAAAACATTTTTGTCATTTTGCTATATCAGAAAAATATTGACAACAGGAACTAATATCCTTCGATGTAAAAAAGTAATTATAATTAAGAACTGGTTTCAAAATTGTTTGATATATTCATTTAATACAAAACAATGTTATACCAACGGCATTTTATTATATCTGCAATTTTACAACGTTGGCATAGTTATGATTTTATGCGTGATTAGAAAATTCTTTACAGTTCCAGTAGAATTTATTTTCTAAAATTTTAAAATATTAAAATTCTGATATAATACAAAAATAATAAGCAAGGCAAAATATATACTATACAAAAGCAAGAGCGAATTAAATTTATAAAGTCAGTTCTGATATTTTAATTAAAAATAATAATTTCGGACTAAAGCTTATGCTTTGATTTTGAAAAACAATTGGGTTTTTCACAGTCTTTGCTCTTTTCCATTCATAAATTTAATTAGGAAAGGATTAAAATATTAATAATATAGTATAATCACTTTCTTAAAGGCAAATACTTAATTTTAATTCTATACTGTTACGGGAAATTTTGACTTTATTCTCTTCTTAACTGAATAAGTATGGTAGCCAGAAAGCTTACAGGAAAAAGTAGAGATTACGCCTACCTCTTCAGTAATGCTGAAAAGGAAAGAGTGACCTTGGCGACAAATGTGATCGCCAAATATTGAAAAGTCGTCTAATTTGTTAAAAAAACTAGATGCAACAAGACAAGTCTAAATATTTATACAACGATTGTTGAGAGTATATATATATATATATATATATATATATATATATATAATGTATGTTCAAGTATATGTGTGTGTGAGAGAGAGACTGTGCATTTGAGTAAGTATGTGTGCGTCACACCACATTGATTACAGATATTGAAGTTCTGCATTCAATTGTGTGAACTTTGAGTTAGTATTATTGGATATTTATATGTTTGTGTTAATTGTTTCCCGATAAATGGAAATATATTGCAATTATTATAAAATTTCAGAAGAAAATTTAAATTTACAACAAAAGAACTTGCTTGTTGATTGTGCAGTACTTTCCTACATTTGAAAGCCGCTCCACCTGCTAATAACATGAAATTAAAACTGATGAAATGTGAAAGCAATAAGTTTTATGCACAAAAGTAACAAAATGAAGAATAGCGTTTTACTACTTCAAGATATTTTTATTATAAAGACTTTTAATGTACTTAAAATAGCGCATTTGTAAAGCTGCAAACACGGAAATATTTTTAAACTTTTCTGATTATAATGGAATGGATTATATGAAATTAGGTTATTTCTTTTCAATCACTACCTTTTAGTGCAGAAAATATAATATGTTCTTTTAAACGAAACCTTAGAAAAAATAATTTTAATTTCCTTTCGAAGCCAAAACAATGAAAAAAATGATAAGTTTGATCTAAAATTATTTTATATTTTTCTATTAATAAAACACTATACATTCAAATATTTCAAAAGAAAAGAGTATTTCTGTTGAGAAGCAAATTTCTGAAATATTTTTCATTCTAAATATGCTTAGAAAATAATTTTCAAGAATTTCATTACCGTAATATACATTCCAACTAACTCCTTAAATGAAAAAAATGTAATACACTTCTATATCAAAACAAAATTTTACAAGATGAGATTTAATATCCTGCAATGTAAAAGTTGGGACCGTCGATATTTTTATCTAAATAATTTTTACCATGCAATTTAAGATCTCAACAAATATTTAATGTAATATTCCAGTACCTAAAATATTAAAAATATTTTGCTTTTTTTCCAGTCAAACATCATTAATTTAAGGTATGCTTTTTAAATCCCAGAATTAATTTTACCATCATCAGTATGACGTAAATGATGATTAATTCGATTAGAGATAATTAGGATTGGTTTTTATTTAGTTTCCAACCCACAATTGTCATCCTGCCAGAAAAGTATTATTCATGCAGTGGTTACAGATGAATGGGTGTTTTCAGAAAAATCTTCAAAGGTCACATTTATATGACAGCAAATGAAACGGAAGATTGATTAGAATTTCTTTGATAAATTACATGTGAAATACTGCAATTAAGCTTTTTCGTCAAAAGAATAAAACACATTGATACCATTTTTTGATGTTATTTTTTCCTTTCGAAAGAAACTCTTTTGTCTTTATGTAGCAGTATTCCAACATTTTTACTGATCTATTAAAGTTAGGAAGATTATAAAAACATTTTACGTTTTAGCACGTTAGCTCAAAAAAAAGAATTTAAGAAATTTTTGTATTCTTATGAAAAGAATAAAATTAACCTCTGAATCATCGTATTGGTTAAGGTCACAAACTCTCAACCGGTATTATTTCCGTAGAATCGTCGGTTCGATACCAAGTGCCACTGAAGAACCAATGTATATCGAGAATTAGGTCCTTCCTACTCTAAACCAGTAGAGCACCATGTGAGGAGTGAGGGTTTGACCTCTCGAAATATGTATATCGAGGATGGTGTCAGCTTTCTGTCGAGATCTCAAATCCATCCCTTGTTAGAGTGGAAGTTTGGAGAGAGAGGTGCCAGCTATGGTGTCCTCCTCGTCACTTGGCCGAGGTTTTGGAAATAACGAGGTCCATCTCAATTTCCTTTGCATTACTATTAGTATGACGTTAATAAACAATCAATTTTATACTTGCAGCCAATTGGAACAAGATTTTTTCGCACCTGTATCTCACTCAGGTTGCACTTTTGTGTTAGAAAATTTTGTCATACGCAGGGAATTCGTAAACACTTTTTTAAAAAAAATGCCTAAGGGATTTCTGATGTTAAATAGAAACACCAAAGTTTGCAAATAGTTATATACATTATTCAAAGCGTACGAAATCTTTCTCTGGACTAAAATAGCATACATTTCTTGGTTTGATACTGGGGGTGAAATTTTTTTGGATGGAAGCTAAGATGTGTGAGGAAAGTAAAATATTAGGTAAGTTAAGGTAAATTAATGAACAATTTTATATGTTTTAAAAACCTTTAAAATAAAAAAAAAATCTGGAGCTCTTAAAATTAATCAATTTATAATTTTTCAGCATTTAAACGCTTTAATAAAAATTGATTATTTTGGAATAAATATCATTAAAAATATACTATGAATAAGAACTAAAAAGTAACTTTATTTTTGCAAAGATAAATGATTCTTCAATTTTTCATGGGTGTTAAGCAATAGAATTTGAGTTTCAGAGACATAATTCAACATTTAATAAGTAAATCCAACACTCTGAACTGATATCATCATAGAGCAGAAATACTTAACCTTTTTTTTTGATCCCTTAATCAATATGGTAAAGGTCACAGGCCCTTATATAAAATATCTTGCAGGGGCTCTCTTCAATAAATAAATAAAAATATCTTATTTACTAACCCGAAAGAGTTAGTCCTCATTTAGGCGCAGTTGTCACGATGATAGCAAAATATGATAGGATGAAATGTCTCCGTTCGACAGATTGAAGATTGGAATCGTTCTTGCAACTCAAAATCAACAGACATCACCACCATTGGTGGTAGGATAGAAACCCTTCCCCCAAAATTGGAATAGCGAAAACATAGCCAACATTGTAAAGATCTAGAGCTTGAACACTAGATTGTAATAGCACTGATTCGAACTTATGATTATAAAAATCCTCATCGCAAATTTGTCTCTGCGTGTCTAAGACACCCATACATAAATCATGATTAGTGTAATGCTGGCTACATCTTGACTTGTAAATTTTATAAATAAACATTATTATATAAATTGAAGAGTAGTGAATAAGAAAGTAGTAGAAGAAAGGGAGATTAATAGAAAGATAGATCCAACATCACAACAAGAAACAGCGAATGGCGTGAAATGAAAATTATTCAAAATAAAACGGAATACATTAAGGGGAGGGGAACAAAAATGGCTGAAAAAACAATCTTCTCTAAAAAAAATGCGTATAGTTAAAAACATTTCTTCTACATTATCACGATGATACTGGAGGGGGAGTGTGAGGGGGCTGTCTTCAACAACGATAACAGATGTTATAATGTCTTAATAGGGGAGAATCACTTTATTGAAAAAACTGCAAAAAATGATAAGAAGAGTTTTCTCGAACCGACAGATCAAGAGTTTGATTCATCTTTGCCACTAAAAGTTAATCAACCTCCTCGCAATGTAGCAAAAAACTATCTCCCAAAATGTTGGTATCAAATTATTATGTATGTAATATATATATATATATAAAGTAAGCAATTAACATTCACAATGTGACTTCTCATCATTAGCAAGTCTACTTCTCATCAATTGCTCTTATGGGGATTTCTATGATACTGTTTGATTGAAGAGCCACGACTTGTAGCTCATGTAAATCATCCTTTACTATAAAATTAAAGTGTAGTGAATAAGAAATAATAGAAAGAATTAAGATTGATAGACTATTTAAAAATTTAATTAGAGGCATATCAGTTCATATGTGATAAAAAAGTAAATTGAAAGAAATACAGATACTCGTACATAATTTTACATCTACATTTTTCATTAATATATTATATAAAACAAAAATATTTATTTGATGAATTTGTTAAAATGAAAATTCAACTTCACTTTAAAGGTTTGCTAAAGTCAAAATTATCCCTTGTATATTATGCAATATGTTACACAAGTTCTATTTGAGGTATTCTGTAGGGTAATAACACAAATGCAATTAATAGATGAACATGTTTTATTTAAGCTATCATTTTTTCTCAAAAAAATGTCTTTGAAATTTGTAGTTTATCTTGAATATGAACTTAAACTAACTTGGGGTAATCTCATTAAAATTGCAGACAAATTACGTAAGCTGTACTTTAATTTTATTAACTATAAAGATGAACATGCGAAATATATTAATAATAAAATAGCTGTACAGTAATATAACGATGTTTCCTTTCCAAACTTTTTAAAGTTCCTACTTAAAATATGTCCATTATGATATCGGTGACACATATCTGGAATAAGGTACATTGTTGAGGATGACCCTTGATAAGAGTAATGTGTTATTCATACCTTTTTACTTCCACACCACACCAAGTACTTGAATCTCAAACGATCGTAACGTGCAGTACACCTCCATTATTTGTCCATGTCTATTATTGTTATAACTAGCAGTCAACTCATAACCCAAATACTTCTATGTCAATGTACTTAATGGGTAATTTGTCTATCTCTAACCTTAGAAAATTATCTCTTATTCTTTTAAAATTAAATGCCTGATTCTTAACATTTCAGTGTTAATTTCTAAAATGTGTTTAAATGAGTCCTTGAAATTGAATTTTTTTCCTTATTACTACACTTCCATGTTTTTTACTTCTCAATTGTATGAATTTGTGAGAAAATATATATGGTAGTGGGAGTACACCTACTCTTAAACACATTTATAAGCGATAAGTAAAAATTAATCCATCAATATTTTAAAAAAAATACTTATGTAAACAATTTTAAATAAAAGTAATGCATAAGTCTTTCCAAGACATTGTCGCAGAAAATTAAAATGCCCTGTATTTGCAGGAAAAGAAAAAATTTAAAAGTTATTATCATGCTTTTCACAAAGCAAGAAAATGCAACTTTAAAAATATAACTAACATATCAAAAAAGGGAAAAAATAAAGATATCTAGGATAGGATTGGTAATCAAAATAAGCGATGTGTGAAAGTTATTACATTTTATTAGATCGTGGTGTAAGGTTGAAAATAAAATTTTGTTTTCCAAAGTTGCTGTCATAAATATTGACGTTTTACAAGTGTACTATATTTCTACCGCAATACATACTCAGTGGTCAAATGGTCCCAAGAGAAATAGGGTCGTAAATCTAAAAGCCATAAAATAATGAATGACATAAAGTTAGCAAATAAGAAACGTTTATACTTTAAACTGCAGTGTGTGTTGAACCTTTACAGAAAATCTTCCAAGAGACAAAAATCCATATTGTGGTTACTTTTTTTAAACCTCAGCTCTTGGTCTGAAAAAAAAAGCTAAGATTTTTTTTTCTGAATGAAAGAAAGTTTTTATTCGATAGAATAAAACTCGCGTGGAAATTTATTTTGTTTTATAAACAAGATATAATACGCTAAAATAGTTCCAGCCTTAAAATATTACTTTCAGGACCAAAATAAAATGAAATAGTGGACATTGAATATTTCATTACAAATTTTTATACGCAAAATATAGCAAATCAATAAAACTTTATTATTTCATATAACTATTTTAGAAAGGAAATAATTGATGTAATAAATGATGATTGCTTTATATATATAATGTTTTGTCACATGTTTAAACATTAAAATGGTGTAATTTTTCATTTATCATACTTTTTTTTATATTACTGCCTCTTCAGTGTCCTTTTTTTTTTTTTTTTTTTTGCGAAATTTTGTAAATTCTCGAATACACAAAATAGAGTAATTGAATCTAATTGGGAGAGTGAACAGAGCTTTATTTTACTCCTTTCAATTTTGAATTGTTTGGGCCTTGCACACAACATAGATGCTCTTTGATTTTTTCCCCTTCTCACTTACTATTCTCTTTCATTACATTTATCTCTGGTTGAAGCTTCACCTGCCGCGACGACTGGACATTGCCTATAATATGCATTTTGAAAGCCTTAATGTTAGCAAAACATTTTTTTTCTCTTCTACTCTCTAATGTTAAATACATGAAATTATGGATGCTATTAAACAAGTATACATATTTGTATCACAATAAGTTTAAATAATGGAGGAAATAAATATGCGTGTGTGCTGATGAAAAATCATCTTGTCCGGGCACGCTTAGTTGATACATTAATCAGGAATATTTTATTATCTCTTTCCTATTTGCAAATAATCAATAATTTCATAACAAAAACCTTTTTTAAAAAAATTATGCTAAGATTGAAAGATTACGAAGGTAATTTATTTATTTATGATAGATTAGAAAACTTCCCTACTTAGGATTGGGTATTGAATGGTTATGATTGGAAAATTAGAATGGGGTAATTCACTGTAAAATTGTCCTTTACTTTTAAAGAAGTCTTCCCTTTGCACTCTAACAAATTGTCGCTATAACATTTCCGTCCGATGAGACTGTCTTCGTCCTTATTCAAGCATTGCAACCTTTGATTGTTGCTTGGCATCTGGCATATAATTTATGAATCCCGATCTCATCAAAGATTACAACTTGAGATAAAAACGATAAAAACCAATGAATCAGTACCTCATTTGTTTTCACTTCGTTTTCCATATGGCGGTACGTAATAATAATACCAACTTGCCTTAGGTACGCGACCTGTTAGCCAACGAAGGCAATTTGTGAACCACCATCTTATTTAATTGGTTAATAAAAATGTAAAGTCATAATAAAGTATGAAGTAAGGATAATGCAAAATTTTTATATAGTTCATTCAAATTAAGAAATTTGATGAATTTACTTTTATGATGTTATATTTTGGGTTATGATTATAATTAGCATTGTTTCTAATTTTTACCGTGTTTTAATTTTATCAAATTTCCCTTGTTCCAACCCCCTATTTGCATTTAAATAATATTTCAAACAACAAAACATTTAAAACGTGGAAAACCAATCAAAATTTATAAAAGTAGAAAGTATGTTAAGTAGGAATTTCCTGAAAGCATTTAATTTCACCGACTTCGTCTGACATTTCTCAAAGAATTCTAACACTTATTTATTGACGCGCAACGATTCCTCCATCGGTTGAAAAATGCATCAAGTAATCACTACTTCAATCCACAATCTAAATTCCCAGGAAACAATTCTAAATTCCATTCTATCCATTATAGCCTATTAACCTCCTATATTCAACGAATTACACCGACAGAAAAGAAGAGACTGTCTGGGGCATTTTTCTTTGCACCGTCGCCATGTTGGTTCCGAATTACCGATTCTGGCGGCATAAACATTCCTTTGGCGATGATTAGAGATTTTTGGGAGATTGCAAATTTCATCGCTGCCACACGTTGGCTAACAGTCTCAATTTAGTACTCAAAACATTCTTGGCTTTAACACGAAATAATTACCTCAGTTACAAACATTAATCAAGACTTCTAATTACAGTTTGTCACTGGGATAAGGGAAGCCTTTTCATATCTTCTCGAGTAATTATGATAAGTTTTCTCTGCTACATAGATGGCAGGTTCGTGATATATTTGTTCTGATGTTTGGAAGTAAAATATTTAATGGATGGTTTTGTTCTTTTTATTTATTTTTTTTGCACTCTCCTTTCTCGAAAGGTTCTATTTTCGCTAGCTTTGATTAAAGGAATAAATTCCAAAAATGAAAATAAAAGAATGAAAATAATTCTACTCGCACCATTCATTACGAGCACAAACACAGTGGATTTTTAAAAACATAAACATCAAAATATGTCATGAATAGCATTTCAAGGTCTGTTCTGTTATTTATGAGCGTCTTTTTCTCATTAAATCATTTCGAATTTCGAAGACAAAACAATAAAAGTTTTATTCTAAATGTTTATTTAAACTATGGAACGGAAAGCAATTAGCAGAGGCTGAAATATTGTGTTTGAGGCCTTCATCAACTTAGTTGGAAAATGATGGGAAATGTTTTAAGCTAGGGGTGCCTTTTTTAATAATTTTTTTTCTTTGCCGATAATTTAAAAGCTTTCTAAGAAATTGTCCCTCGTGTCAAAACAGCGTGATTTATGAGTCATTACTGCATATTTAAAGGATCACCACTAAATTGATCACTCTAATTTCGTAACTAGATTATAAATATCGTATGTTTTCACAAAGATGTCATTTTTATGAAAAGAAAAAATAATAATTACCCGCCATTTCATTAACAAAATTTATGGTTAAATACCTTACACTCAAAGGTTTTACATTATATTTTAATATGTAGAACGAGGAATTTAAGATTTATAGCAACACACGCATTTTTGTCCGATGGAAACTATTATTAACTATAAAGTAATATTTTTTTCCTTATATTAGCTTATAACCTATATAGATAAATTTTTAATTACTTTAATTTTGTTTCAAAATTATTCTTTTTAATAAATTGAATTTTTGATGTGATATCTTATCAAACAATTTTTCTGTTGTAAAAAATCTATTCTAATTTTTTATTATGATAATAAGGGTAGTCAATTTAAAATTGCAATGGTTTCTTTTTCAGCGGCTATTCTCTATAAATATTATTAATTTATTAGGTAAAAAAATAACAAATGAATTATTTTATATTCTACTGCAATGATTGATTGTTTCAAAATTGTTCATCAAGCCTTTAATGAGGTATATATAATTTTTCACGCACAGAAATAAAATATGCTGAATGTTTGTTATTTAAAATACTTCAAAATAAGGATTATTATAGAGAGTATAGATGGGGGGATTCAAGTATTAATGGAAAGGTATCTATATGATTTGCATTTTATACGGATATTATATAAATTGACATCTTATTATTACTTTAGCCTTCAATTTCAGCTACTGAATACAGCTACTGAATTACTTTAGTTACAATATGTAGACGTTTACTAAAATTAACAAATAACCTGTTAACGATTAAGATTCCGTTTTAAATTCAAAACATACTGTTTGATACAGAAACTGTCTATGTTTACTAAAAAAACAATTTTTAATATATGATTAATTAAGGATGATGTATATGATTTTTAAAATTCTTCGTTTATCTGTTTTCAAATAAATATATATATGTCTTCCCATATTAAATCACATTAACTGTTGACTAACGATAATAAAGAGGAAATTATATGAATAACAGTTTTTCTTAACCAAAAATATATTTAATACACAAATGTATGCTCAAAGAATAACTTTATTTTAATTTCATTTGAAATGGAATGCTACGCCTAGTTATAAAAGTAGGATTATGTAAAGTGAATAAAAAGGGAGTTAGAAATAAGCATGCTATAAGTGAAAAGCAGGAAAAATATGAATATATTTATATTTTAATGTAAATAACATTATATAAATCCTTAAGGTTCATACATTTCAAATTAACGATAAAAAGTTGTAATAACTAGTCAAGCTTAGTTACAATATGTAGAAAAATAGTGAAATTATAATAACAGATAATAATGTCTTAAAAGTTTGTTCGGATAAGATTACATATATCTTTATATATTTTTGTCTTCATCAATATCTATCAACAACTCGCTTTTTATTGTAAAAATATAATTTTTTATCAAAAGTTTAAGGCTCAGTGGCGTTAATTATTTTTAGCAAAATGTAGGAAAAAATTTACTCTAATATAATTGCTTGATGCAATATTTTTAATTCGTTTTAATTTTACAAATTAGTTTTAGTACATCTATTCTCACTGTGTTTCATTTTCATTAGTGTTTAATTTAAAGCTTTATACTGTAAATAAACGAAATAATGTAGTTATCCATTTATCGTCATTCCTTCAAACATTTATAGGTAATTCAAAATAGAGCCAAAATATGACTTAAACTATAATTTAATAATTTTATAAGTACCTATTGTTGAATGTGATATAATAATAAATTATAATCAGTAATATAAATTAATTTGGCATTCAAAGATTTCGATTTAGTTTCATAAAATTACATATACTATTTATAACAAAAAATTAGTATTTTTAGGATACATTTCATATAATCCATAGAAATCTGATTACTGTTATTGTCATAAATTACTCGGAGTGAAATTGTTTCAACTCGAAGTACCACCTAATTATTTTTCATAGAGTACAGATAGTCATATAACATGGTCCCTATGTGTAAGACTTTTTGTGTTACTTTACATGAAGATACTAGCTTTAAGACTCCCATCTACCAGTCATTTTGAATTCGTTAAAAGTAATATTAATCTTACGGAATTTCCTTTCCCCCCTCTTTAATATAGACTATTTTATCTATTTTAATGCAATAAGACGCAACCTAAAAATAAAAAAAATAATTAAAAATGACGTAAAATTATATTTTCTCCCCAGTGTTTGAAATATTTTAAAATATTGCTTACAGACCCAAAAAACACTACAAACAAATCATTAAAATAGACATATGAAAATATATTTGGACATATGGACATATTTTTAAGAAATGGAGAAAATTGTAATTCCGCAAAAAAGCTTTATTAATTTTCTTGCTCTTTCAGATGCACCATTTTTTAAATCCAAAAAAATAAAATATTCTTAATTTGAAGATTAAAGTAAAATTTCTTTAAGATTAACATTATGTGCTAGAAATCAAAACCGCCGGCAGACGGGATACTAAAGAGCCTATGATATTTTGGAAATATTAAACTCAGCTAAAATATTAAGTTCAGTGAAATTGTCTAATGCAGATACGAATTGCGAAATCAAATTTCAATTATGGTAGATTATCTGTAACAAAAGTTTGATAAACAATACAATTTTATTATTAGATATGTTAATATAAAAATTTTAAATGTTAAGGAAAAATTTTAATTTAGGATATTTTTCATCCTTATAAGGAATACATATTTCACTGATAAAACAATAGTAATGCGGATAAAATTGTTAATAAATCCACCCAAAACATAAACAATAGTTAATTTCATTTAATATTTTTATAAAATACAAATCCAAATGTTTATATTAATGTAATTTGATAGTTTTTATAATGAAGCACGCTCATTCAATACGTTGCTTCTAAATGCATATAACGTAATATTCTTTATACATCTTACAAGAAAACACACTTTAACGAAGTAACCTGGGAGTTATATAAATAAATAACAAACAAGGCCAGAGTTCACTGATCGTTATTTCTGAAAGCAAGATCTTGGAGGCACTAGTAATTCTAGGGCTTTGATAAATAAGCCCCATTTCTGTCTGGAAAGGTACTGCAACCCTCAGGTAAAGTACATATCTCGGATTTCGAGAACTTTATTTTCCATCAATATAGCTGAACCGGCAGAAATATGTTACAACGTTATCGGAAGGAATCATTACTGTGTAGTAGATGGCAACAGAAGGAACATAAGAAATCAAAGTTGTTTTTGATTTGAGATTTACAAGTCTGATTTGTGATAGAAGATTTTTAACAAACCAAAAAAATTCCAGTTAATATACATACATTTATATGTGCGTGTGTGTGTGTATGTATGTGTGTATTTAATAAAATATTTCTTAGTCTTTCAGCCATATAAATCAGTTATTTAAAATAATCAACAATGACTATTAAAGAAGGAAGAAAAAGAAAGAAATTACACAACCAAATACATAAAAAAAGAGAACAATGTAACTAGAAGAATACAAAAGCAATAAACAGTGACAAGAAGATAAATATTATTTTATGAAAAAGTGCGAAACAAAGAAAATGAAGAAAAGGAATTTTTGTTATATATAAATTCACTAGATTTAAAATTTAATAATTATAATATAAAACAAACCGGAAATAAAGCCCGTTGTTAATACTGCCATCAGTTAAGGACAATGGATCTACTTATATATATATATATATATATATACCCAAGAGTCAAAACATTATGACCACCTGTCAATAACGAGTTAGCCCACCTTTGGCGCGCAACACAGCTTCAACCCGAATTGGCATGGATGCTACAAGTCCGTGGTAGATGACCGGAGACAGATTGTACCAGATGTTTAAGAAACGGTCACGCAAATCCGAGATATTGCGAATTGGTTGTTTTTGAACTCTGAGCTGCCGTCCCATGACATCCCATATGTGTTCTATCGGATTGAACGAAACACGAGGGACGTGCTACATGCCAAGCAATCTTTCTTTATGTTCGAACCTTCTTCTTGTTAATCCCTTTTGACTTTCTTTTCTCTTTTACACAAACATCCAAACCACATTTATACTTCGTTTGGCGTAACATGGTCACATCTCACTCTTGCGCCATTAAACCTTACTATCACTCAAGATGCACATTAACCCTTTCGGGACGAATGTACCATATACGTTTCATTCGCGATCGTCATTCACGGCCGAAGGTACCTAATACGCATCACTGGAGAATGAGCTCAGAGGCTGAACGATGTGTATGCGCATTTCAAAGTGGAACGTTTTTCTGAATATCTCTAGATGCCCCCGTGGCCATTACATTAGAACTTAATAGTAGTTTTAAGAGTTTGACCTTCAGTTTGATCACAGTCTGTCTTAATTGAGTATTTATATTTTGCGGAGGAGAAAGGAAAGCGTAATGTAAACAAAATAATGATAATTTTTAACAGAAACTTAAAAGGTATTTAAGGATAAAAAAGATGGAAACTTAAAATAATAGGAAAAAGTAAATGAAATTTTCATAGGGAACACTAAAGAAAATTGGAATAAGTTAGACATAAATGATTAAAAATTTTGTTGATATATATATATATATTTGTATTTCATGTGATTTGTAAATAATCTTCTGTATACAATTTGTACACAAATACTGCAAGAAATACATTTTAAATTACATGTTATATATATTTCTGCTTATACATACATGATAAAAAATAATTCTGGTATATGATACATTTTTGTTATGTTTGTTAAACATATATTTATAATGGATTATAAAGTATGTCAAATATATTGTGAGTACTTTCCTTCATTATAGAACTCTATATCCATATTATAATCTAATTAAAGTGTCAATAATTTCAAAACTCCACCTGAAGATACGTAACAGAAAGACAAAGCACTTCATTATTTATCAAAGAATCAGCAAAATAGCTGTTTCTCTAATCTTCTTAGTTTAATTTATCATAGTTTATGTTCAGATAATAAAGTGTTATGTTACAAAATCATTCATTCTAATTTCTCAGAATTGAATTCAATGACGCACTTCTCGTTTATAGCAGATTCAATTCCTGTTATTCTAATAATGGTTGCTTTCAACTTTTATGAATATAAATGATTAATTATGATGATTCATTCCAATCAACAACATCAATCTGCTTGTCGTTATCCTCTGTCCTCCTCCTTTTTCTTTACAATTCTATTTCACTTATATGTTGCTATCCAGTATTGAATTCAA
The DNA here is from genome assembly GCA_019974015.1 of Nephila pilipes. Taxonomy (NCBI): domain Eukaryota; kingdom Metazoa; phylum Arthropoda; class Arachnida; order Araneae; family Nephilidae; genus Nephila; species Nephila pilipes. The sequence goes on along the minus strand of BMAW01130657.1, from coordinate 548,094 downwards.
TGACGCAATTTCATATTGGGCTATGCTGAGCGAAACACGTGTATCTAAAGGAAGAAAAAATGAAAAAAGAAATTGCTTGATAAGAAAATGCTTAAAAATGCAGAAGTTAACCATGGCGGCGCGTCACCCATGTTTACCAAAGACAATAATTCTAATGGCATAGGAATTAATCAATAGAAATCTTCGTATTTATGATGTCTGTACTTACCTAGATAAGTATGCTCTAGTGGCGAATGATTTACTTATGTAGTTTGCGTTTTAAACTGAATATAAATACATAGTAAACACATATATCACAAAATTTCCTAATATGAAAGGAACATTACTTTCCCTTCGAAACTAATAATTATGAAATCATTATGACATATCTATCCAGTTTAGAGGACGTTTGCGTATATTTTTAATAAATACCAAAAACTGAAAAAAGCACAAAGTAATTTAGTGGAAAATCACAAGTGTATAAGTATTTTTCTAAGTTCTTCATTAATTAAATTCGATATTCTTTTATATAAAAGATATATTTATTTTGAGTGAGATATGATCTGCAATTTAAAGTAAATAGAATATCTTTTATCACGATGTTGAAATTTTTTCTAACCAAAAATTTAGCAATTTACATGATCATCATAGGTATATTCATTATAAGCAAATATTGAATTAATATATGGTTTTTCTTATCACATTTACTTCATAGTTTCTCCTGATTTCAAGCAATTTATATTTAAGAAACAAAACAGTTCAAATACTATGAAAGAATAAAAAAAGGACACATTCAAGAGTCCCGTATGTATGAAATAATATAAATTAATTGCTTGTGTGGTTCAGAGGAAGAATCAAAAGTAAATACTACTCAAGAAACCTTTCAATCTAATAATTCAGTAATTGAAAGAACCAGATGACGCGATTTTTCCATCTGTTACTTGAATAAGAATAAAATAAATATTTTCTTTTACAATCGGAAGCGTTGCCAGTCGTGCATTATTTACATCATTATAACTCGATTAGAAGCAAAGTGTTTTAAAAAAATCCCCATGTAATCTTACTTTAAATTGATTTTGTCATTTTTTTAGAAGGAAAGGAAGTCCCAATTCAATTCTTGATTTAAAATTCTTAGAAAGTCGTAGAAGATAATTAAACTCCTTCCTTCTAAGAAAGGGATGAGGGAAACTTAATAAGGAAAAAAATGCAAAATATGCATTTTCTTTCAAAAATTGAAAACTTTGTAACATCTTCATAACGCACTAGAGCAATGGTTCCCAATGGGGTCGGTAATGTCCACTGGTAGGCATTAAAGAGTTCTGAGAAGCCATTTCTGGTCCAATGTTTATTTATGGGTGAGTGAGGGATGGTATATTTTGCTGGTGCTAGAACCTGTGTGTGTGTGTGTGTGTGTGATGTGGCTATGCTGCACCAAAAATAAGTTATAACTGTAATCAAGACATTTGAAAAATGGGGAAAACAATAGTAAAATGGTTGAAAAGAAGGGCCGAAAATAGGGAAGGATCGCTAAGTTTGTCTAGTGGTGCGTCATGCATGCTTACCAAAGATAGTTAACCCCATGGTAAAGAAAGAGATAACAAGGGTGTTTCGGCTAATGGACGGAGAGGAAAATACTCGGCAAGAACGCGTTGAAAAGCTTGACTATTATTAAAAATATCCATAAGCATGTTTCTATAAATATTTCAAAGTAAATTTTAATGAAGAGTGATCTATGTGAAAGGTAGGAATTGATATTTATAAAATTGTTCTCAATACCTTTTTAATTAGTACATAAATAAAACGCAGCATGTGCTGTGCACTACCCGGAGCACAATCATATTTGTGATCATGCTGAACAGGTCGTGTTTGAAACAGGAAAAGTTTGAAAAGGTCGTGAGAAGATTAACGTTTCTCCTGACACTCCAACACGAACTTCTGAGTGTGATGTTAATCCTATGGAATTTTTTCAAGCTTTTCTCCTCAAAGCTAGGTTACTCTCTTTAACTGCACGGGATAAAAACATTCAAAAGAATGAATAAAAAGAATATTTCTGCATGGTTGCGTTATTTTCTTTCTTAACTTTCGGAAGTATTTTAAGCATTTATTAAACATCTGAACATTCCCACTTACATTATTGATTACAAGAATGAGCGTTAGTGTGTATGTTTTTCAGAAAAACGGATGTGAGAGTAATTTTTTTTTTCGGGAAGAGTACTGATTTAATTTTATTTTACTTTGAGAAGAGTGTAGTGGGGCTAACACTTTGTTGAACACTCTGCTATAAATTTCCAAGAAAACTAATGGGGATGAACTTCGCAAATTTGAACTTTTTTCAATTGGGGAGGACGGCGCATGAATTGGTGAATGATATTCCAAAAGCAACCGGACCACTCTTTTGAGAACATAGAATAATAATATGTATTCCCTATTATTCAACACAGGAAACATATCTTTAAAATAAAAAAAAATCTAACACGTGTTTGGAAAATCACTAATAATGAAATTCGAAATGTTGCCAATTGGCCATTTTGGTCATTCTCATTATGAACGAGACCCAGGTAAAATTAGTTTGGGTTATTTATAAGCTATTTATATGATATGTGATTCAACTGTATGCTATATGCTAAAATGTACTGTTCAATTTAGGCTCTAAATAAAAAGAAATTAAAAAGTATGTTTTAAAAAATACACACTATTTTCAGGAAATATTATTCCACAGTAGATGAGTGATCATCATCGCGAATTCAGTGCTGATGTTGCTTCTGTCGAGTCGTATAACCATGATAGACTAGTTGCTATTGTCGCGGACTCATGGCTCGCTTTAATCTCGTCGAGTCATGAGTTTGAGCCCCGATGCCACTAGAGACTTGCCCGATGTTAAATATACACAATGACCCGATGCCACTAATTTAAATTCAATACGTTTATTAATTAAATCCAGTTTAGGTTTTAAATACTCCTGTTGGCATGGTGCGGAAGTTTGGAGAAGCTCATATATTGTCATCATCCCTTGACTGATGCTCACAATTACGAAGTCCGTTGTCAATAGCCCCAGTGTTGCTTCTTGGTGCGACGTTAATAAACAATCATTCCATCGAGTCGTGGTTTTCAACACGTATTGTCACTTAAGACTTGCCATGTAACACGAGCATATGCACGTTAAAACTAATGAGGCTACAAATTTCCCGATGGTATGATATGGACTTTGGAAAAGGGATTTACCACATGTATGTCGTTTTTGTGAATTAACCAAGATTTAAATTTATGAGGTCCATCACCAATAACCATCATGTTTCTTCTCAGTTTGACGTAAATGAGCAATTATGCAATCAATACATTCAATAATGTCTTATTATGATTTCAAATTTATGTAGCTATAATTAGCCTTTGATGGTAAAGTAACTTAATTGCATCACTGTTTTCCTTTTTGACTGTCTTTATGTTAAAACACTATGCACAATATATTAACCTTTCAGTGACGATCTGTAATCATAGATGATTTCTTAGATTGTGTAAAGATAGCTTCGGAATGAATAGCTTTAAGTTATTGAAAACATAGCTGCATTTGATATTCTGAAAAATAATAAGGATAAATGGACATGAAAGTAAAATTATTTCTCAAAATTTAATTTCATTCAAGAGGTCATACTGTACATGTCATAAGGGCGCAAACTATTAATATTTGAGCTCCGTATTTCGAGTCGTGAATTCAATTTAATACTCACTAAAGATTTATTGCTCGGAATAATGAGTACCCTGCATATTAAATATATTTATAGGTAATAATTAAAGTCCTTTCGTTGTGTGGTATGGAAGTTAGGAGACTGAAGTAACATCTAATGTACCATCCTTGAAAATTTGATCACGTTCAAAATTGTGAGGGTTGTAGCAATAAGCCTTCGTGTTGCTATAGTATGTCATTAAATAAGATTTAATTTACTGTTTAACATTACTAAACTAATCTGAAGCTTAATTGGATTTAAAATGTGTTAACCAGTGTTTGGAGAGTCGGTTGCCAGCTCAAATGCCAACCTCGTTATCTGACAATGCTCAAAATCAGGAAGTGCAGTAATGTGGTTAAAATTTTTGCATGGGGCAGAAATAGACAACTGGAAACGTTCATTGAAATAAGAACCCCATGATATATTTTAGAGACAAATTTATTCTTCATGATAATTTCATATCTATCATAAGTCTACAATCTCCTCACGAGAAATTCGAAAAATATTCGCTTTACAGATCTTCAATAAATGTAATAAATATCGGAATAATAATAATTGTAACTTTAGGAAATCTATACTTATGATTTGATTCATGCAGATAATTTTATATTATTGCAATCAAACTAATTTAAGTTAATTAATTAATTAGCCAATATCTTCAATAAAAATGTCTCTTCGCAATTCAATCAAGCAGCATATAGCTGAAAAAAAGGAATACATGTTAAAAAAGAGGGAATAAAACAATTTTTGAAATAAAACGTTAAAAGCAACATTAAAGAAATGAGTGGATCTAGAATATTTGCATTACTAGTTACAAAATATCATTGTATAAATGCATAGCGTAGCCTCAATAACCTACTTGTTACCGTCACTGACTCAAGGCCGGCGGTAATCGTCAAGTCATGGGTTCGAGCCTTGAAGAAATCACAGCTTACAAAGGGGCTCATATACGTTAAATCTGGTAGAGTTTGAAGTCCTCCTTTCACCTAATATGGAAAATTGGAGTGAAAGATTCTACCTCATGTGTCTTCCGCGGAGCTTGACCGAGGCTCAAAATTACGAGATTTGTCTCCAAAAGTGTTCATTTGTTTCTCAGTGCGAAGTTAAAACATTCACGATTAATAATATGGTGAGAGTAAGAAGGGTATAATAGTCTTTGATGCTTTATAACCCATAAAAGCAATCAATCATAGAGAATTGGAAATGCAACTTCCAAAAAAAAAATGTTAAAGCAAGATCAACAAACTATTACATTTAATAAAAGCATAAAATAGATTTTATTCAGTTACAACTACTCCATTTAATAAACTTAGAATCTTAAATTGAATCCGAGAATAAATTCACAGTGTTCATTATAAAAATTAATATTAAATCTTTGATTATGAATCTATGAATCCCTTCAAATAACCAAAAACATACAACTACAGACATATCGTTTGATTTTTGAACAAAAATATATTGGTAGTCAACTCCCATAGCTTTTATGCTTTACCAGAATATACTTGTACATTCATTCCAAAGTTCAAAGAAAATTTATATTCCGGTTACATACTTCCATCTGTCTGCCATTTGCTTAGGCTTAAAGCTCATATTTATATTCAAACGCGTATAGAAAGATAGATTTTTTTCAAACAATACGACCTTAATCTCGAATAGTTCTCTTATTCGTTTGTATATCTAGATACCAAATAGAGTTGTGTTTCGTAGTCTTTGGCATTCCCCGAGGTGTGAAGAAAAAAATCAAAAGAGTCGAAGTCATTTTCTGAATGACTTGTGGTTGTTTTTACACATTTTTCCATGGATTGTGGAAAGGTCTTAAAATTCAGTTCCAAGAAATTCAACCATTCCTCCAGGGTCTCGAATGCCTCCCGACGACATTTTTACCTTCCAAACCCCCTTTATTTCTTTGGCGTGAAATTGGAGTGTGCGTAGAATCTTGTTAACGTTCAAAAAGGGGTCGATGAGAAATTTTAGTGTTATTACTCTTGAATGGGAATGTTCCTTACCTGAATATCGGGGTACTCCAGGGATTTTTGATGAAAGTGAATAAAGGGGGTCTCAAAATATTATCTTATGATGCAAGAATCAAATTATAGAGATTTTGAAACTTTAATATTAACCATGTATAAACAGTATTCATGAAAAATAGCTTCATTAAGATATTTTTAACCGAGGAAATTTAATTAGAGGCTAAAACTTATGTTCAAATACTTTGCGCAGAACTTGTAATGCTTCCAAGTAAATGTAATTCATGTTGGTCTAGTGTCTATAGCCATGGATACGAGGTCAATGTTACTTTTACTGAATCGTGTGTTTGAGTCCTGATGCATCATAAGATTCGCCATGCAACTGTGTTGTTGCGCGTGAAATCTTTCAGAGGTTTACCTTCCTCAAGTAGGTGCAGGCATCATTTCCCCGAGACTCCCTGGTGATATCTCCTTTCCTATAGGGTTTAATGTATTCTGAAAATACGAGGGACGTGCCAAGTGATCTTTGTCTATGTTCGAACCTCCTTCTTGTCAATCCCTTTTGATTTTCTTTTCTCTTTTACACAAACATCCATTCCACATTTATACTTCGTTTGGCGTAACATGGTCACATCTCACTCTTGTGCCATTAAACCTTACTATCACTCGAGATACACGTTACCCCTTTCGGGACGAACGGGCCATACAGGCATTACTCGCGATCGTTGTTCACGGCCGAAGGTACCAAATACGCATCACTGGAGAATGAGCTCAAAAGTTTAACGATGTGTATGCACATTCCAAGGTGGAACGTTTTTCTGAATATCTCCAGATGCCCCCAACCATTACATTTGAATTTAATTGTAATTTTAAGATCTTGACCTTCAGTTTGATCACAGTCTGTCTTAAATGAGTATTTTTATGTGATGTACATTCATATTACAGGTTTTTAACCAAATGATTTTCTAATTGGTTATGGAATTATATTTCTTATTTCTCTCTTTATGGAGCTGGGACGTCAGTACTGTTTGACTTTACGTTGTTTTTCGATGCATTTTGTTTACTTCCCTTTGATTTCGGAAGGCCTCGATTCCTGATTATAATTGCGAGAAAGTGTTGTTTGTCATAAGAATATACTCACATGATCGATGATCCAATTAATGATGAGAATGTGATTAATTTTCTAAGAGTTTTGAAAAGAATATTTTTAGTGATTCTGATGTGGACATTTTTCAGAGATGGACAAAACAGGACTTTGAGTTTCTCCATGCTCTGAGAATTACCTCAATAAGTTTTGTTACTTCCAGTAAATCTTAAAATTATCTTGTAAATCTCTCACTTCTTGTAAATCTTGTAAGTCTTCTTTATTGTATTTCTTTTTATTAATTTTAAAGTTTATTGATGTTTTTGATAATAAGACTTCGCAACAATTTCAATATGCTTCTGAAAATAATTTCTCAAAGTAAGCAATTTTTATACACATTTTTCTATAAATTAAAGGGAAAAGATTACTAAAAATATATAATTAATTAATTAATAATCTGAAATTTTACTAAAAATTATAACATTAGGTCAAAAAAAAAATTTTTATGATTTTTTTTCTAAAGTTAGGCTTAGTGACGCAAAATCCAGGGCCCGTTTACAGTTCATTTAGATTCTCCTTCGTCTCTAGGGAACGTCTTACGCCAAGGCGGGGAATCCCGAAATAGTTAAATATGGTCGAGATCCAAAGTCTTCGACCTGAAATGGGTATAAAAATTTAGAGAAGGAGGTGTTGTATCATTTTTGTCATCCTCATCAATAAACCAAGACTCAAAATTATGAGGTCCGTTGTCAATAGCTCTCGTGTTGCTTTTCAGCGCAACGTAATTAACTATTTCTCATCTCCAAGTAAATGTAATGTGATGGATAATGTTACCTATACCTATTTATAGAATTCTGTAACTTGATCACTCTTTTTAGGATTTTCTCAATCCACAGTGTTTTATACTTCCTGTTTTGCTTTGACATCACTTTTATTTTCTTCTACTTGGTATCATAAAAGAAGTAAAACTATAAATTGATATTTAAAAACTAGATTTATAATATTTTTTGGGGGGTATATATGATTTTCGTAAAAGTGCATCACTACATTAAAGGAAAGTAGATGATTGTTTGCGAAAAAGTCAAATTTTACTATGATGTATCAAACAATGTATATCTATGATCTAAGCATTACCAAAAAAATTAAAAGTAAAAAATGGATGTTAAGAAGGAGGGTCGAAAGTAGTAAAGGTATACTTGGGTATCCTGGATGCTCACCACCCGTGTTTAAAAAGTAAAATTAGCCCCATGGTAAATAAAATAACTTGGATACTTCTGGGTTATGATTCTCGTACATACCTAAAGACAATGTGTCCCAGAGGAGTTAGAAATTTCGAATGACAAAAATGACACTTTGGCTCTTACCCACCTAAATGAGCTATTCTCCATGTTAAAGCTACGTTAAATACAGACTAATTTAATTTAACCCCTCTATTTATCCTGAAGCATTTTTTTTCAATTTATTTCTGGGACAGAATGTTAAAACCCTGCAGTAAATAATCTTGAACTCATGGTATATAGATCTAACCTAGCTTTTGTGACATTTGATTTGTGTAGCCTTAACCTAGTTTTAATTCATGAACTTACAGCAGAAAAGTATCTAGTTCGTTTCTTGTATTCCTAAAAATTGTCGATACAGTTCTTTATCTCAGGTAAAATATAAATGAGAAGACTCGTCTAATAATATATATAGCAGGTTGAGACACAACATATCAATTTTAAGACCAAGATATTTATTCACAAAAATATGAGATAGGTAAAAAGTTTGAACGCACACAAAACGTACCTGAAAAAATAACATTAACTCATACACAAAATATTCGTACGCTTCTCCGCCTAGGAAGGCAAAATGGGTCCTCAAGTTGTTGCCCAAGCAGATATGGCGACTTCCACCTTACATTATCACAAGAATTTATTGATGAAAAGTAGTGGATTCGAGACATATTTCTTTTTGACAATCAAGCACCACGACTGATTTAGGATAAATATATCTATGATCAAAGTTATTATGCTGCCGTTCCATTTATATGGGAATAAGGGTTCAGGCCAAAGAATAATCTATCTCTCTATTTACTATTTTACTCAGAAACCCTTCACTCATCAAGTGAGGAAATGAAGCTTGAAGAAGTCTTTCAGGCCCACGAGAAGGATTTCAAACCAGAATATTCATTTTGATCAATTAGATGAGCTTTAATTGTCTAATTTGGAACAAGATATTATCAAAGTATCTAATTAGTTATTTTTATAGATATTTATGAATCTGTGCACATAGATTCTATTAATATTATTTTTATATTATGAAGCCATTGTTACCTGTTGTTAGTGTTGAATTTTGTAAGCGTTGTCTGGATGATTTTTATTAACAATGCATTCAAAAATTACACCAGTACTATCGGAGATAAATCTCGTAATTGTAATCCTCAGCCAAGTGACAAGAATAATTTCTTGCTGGAATCTCCTTCTCCAAATTTCCATACCACGTCAATGGAAGAACTCGGAACAGCAACCAGATTTGACGTGCATCAGCCCCACTAAACTACGGATCTCTTGTGGTGCCAGGCCTAGAACCCATAACTCCATAGAAACAATGCCGTCCGTGAGTATACGACCAGAACCATTAGGCTACCGTTGTCACTTAAATTGTCTGAGGTGCGCGGTTACGGTATAAGGACAATTAAATCTATAGTGTGGTTAATCTCTAACAACACCAAATGATAGTAGGGAGTTATTTTAATTTAAAATCGAATTGAGTATGATGAGAAAGATCCGAAGTTGGTTGAAATATTTGTTAGGCTTTTTATGCCTGTGATTTGCAAGGTATTGTTAACTGTAAGTATAATTTCCTGTTTAGCAGGGTTTGAAGAAAAAGTGTTTTCCAATACGGAGAAAGTCATCAAAAATTCTCTCTTATTACATGCATTTCAGGATGTGTGGGAATAAAACTTCTGTATCATTTAGACAGAAAGTTGTTATTTTTGCCAAATAATTTTCAGTTTCATCTTGTACATTGGTTTGAAACGAATTAGGCCTGAAAATATTTGTTTGGTTTTTGTTTTTTATATACACCCTCTTCAATTGGTCATTATTCAAAGTTGCATTCTCTATTAGCCATTGACCTTGTTTTCTTCTTGAGCAACAGAGATTGTAGCTATACTAAACCGGTGTTTGACTGAACTCCTCTAGGAGTTTTATATAGCCGAGTGGTCATGGTTCCGTGCACAAGACATGTGTTATTCGTTCGAGTGGTGGGCTAGAGAACTGAGTCCACTAAAAATACATTGCATAATAAGTCAGACGCACGTTAAATCTATTGAAACTCTGTAAATATTTATGTTGGTATGATGCGAAGTCCGTAGAGTGTGAGCCAGTCATCGTTACTTGACAATGATTCAAAATTACGAGGCCCACCACCAGTAGTCCTTCCGTTGTGTCTAAAACCGATATTAATCAACAAACAATCAAGTAATATTGATTGAACTCGGCTTTAGGTTCATTACCCTTTTTTGCATAAAATTTTATTTGTAAGAACCAAATCTTACAGCCGAATTTTTTTCATTGTTAAAAAAACAGAGGGGTAGGAAGAACTTTAACAAGCACTTATTTCTTTCTCTTTTTAGCACTGGAACATGCTTTTCAAACTCTTAGAGAAATATATACTCTTGCTATGCATATCTCTTTCTGCCAACCATTTATTTAGACTTAAAGCTAATATTTATATTCTCACACGAATAAGGAGCCAGATATTTCTTCACCATTCAAGCATAATCCGGGACCGTTCTCACATTCTTTTGTATATCTGGATACCAAATGGAATTATATTTTGGCATCGCTTCTGCTCCCGGAGGCTGAAAAAAAAGGGAGAAAGAGAGCGCGAAGAAGAGAAGGCGGATCGAAGTCATTTTCTGAATGACTTGTGGTTGTTTTTACACATTTTTCTGTGAATTCTGAAAAGACTTAAAATTCAGTTGGAGGAAACTCAACTATCCCTCCAGGTCCCAAATGCCTCAGACGACATTTTTACCCTTCGAACACCTCTCCTTCCTTTAGCGTGAAATTGGAGTGCACTGAATCTTGTTAACGTTCGGAAGGACGGTTGGTGAGAAATTTTAGTGTTATTACTCAAGCCAGAATATTCCTGATTCGAATATCTGGGCACCTCAGGGAAGTTCGAAGAGAGTGTGAATGGAAGGATGTATTAGAGTGTTATCCATCCATGTGTGAATAGAATTGTCGGGATTTTCAAAATTAAATCTTGTGAAAAATATAATCTTATTCAAGGAAGGAACTATGCGACAGCTTTAGATCTGGTGTTTGCTAATTTGAATACTTTCTCTTCTTGTTTGGTTCAGATATCTAAAAAGATGTATGTGCTAAGGTTAACTTGATTATTATATCAAGATATATCCCCCAAAACAGTATTTGATTTAAAAAGAATTGTACATATGTATATATATATATATATATATATATATATATATATATATATATATATAACAGTTATGTTATATAGAAATTATAAGACTGTAAAAAAATTATGAAGCAGTATTGCATAGAATAAATCAATATTATGTAATATTAATATGTTCAAAAAGCTATAAAAATATAAAAGTAAATTAATACAAAATAAATTGAATATATATATATATATATATAATGTAAATATACAAATATAAATGTATAAGAAGAACATAATAGATAAATTTCAAAGCAAATAAGGTAAGCGGAAAATTAGTATAGTCTACTAAATTATCTATGGAAGAGGTAAAAGAATTAAAATATGTAAAAAAGGTGAAGAATTTTTTTTTAAAAAAAAAAGATTGGATTATTAGTTAATGTTATTACTGGCTACAAACTGTTTCAGTAGGATTTTCCAGAATTAATAACCAATGTGTTCATTTTAGCAATTACATTATATAAAAATGGTTATCAAATCGAAGATGCAATTGGACAGATATAAACAAACCCCCAACACATGAAAAATATCATTTAAAAAAAGAATAATCCAATAATCTCAAAAAAAATCTATAATGATTAATAATATAAGATGAAAACGAAATATTACCGTTACACAATAAAAAGTTTACAAGTTGGAAAAAAAGAGGAAAACCTTCTTTGAACATCGCAACATGTAAAAACTATAAGAAAATATGACTAACTTAATTTTCATTCTAAAAGTCAAAATGATTAGACAAAAATCGCAACGCTATGTACCAAACAGTGATAGAACTGAATGAAAACCAAAAGATAATTACAAAAATTGCAAAAATTATGATATTCCTAAAGAATAAAAAAAAAAAAATAGCTTTGTAAAAATTAGCAATTTCAACATAAATAATAAATATGAAAGTATTTAAAAAAATTAAGAAATAAACATTTTATAAATATTTTTAATCTAATTTATAATTTTAAAAATTCATTTATCTAATAATTTTTATATTTTAACTTTGTATTTTAAAATTAAAGGGCTAAAATCAGCTTAGTATATTAAAGATAGAAATTGAATTATTCTAAATATTTAGAGGGATATTAACTAATTTAATTTTTCTAAGTAAAAAATATAAAATATTTCTACATATATTTAAGCTTAAATTGCTTTCAAAAAAAGGAACTTTTTTTAATTAAGAAAAAGTAATTACTCTCGAAACTAAAATATTACTAAAATCCTATTAGTAAACATTTTAAGTTAATAAAATAAAAAAAAAATCTGTTTCTCTAGAATTTATGTAAGTTTTAATCAGAGTAAAACTGATTAAATGATAAATCCTGTTTGAGTTCTAGATTGAATTTATTTTGAAAAATTATAAGGACATCTATACATTTAAGTAAACTGAATATGTTTTTGCTTTTAAGATTTTGGTCATAAAAATTTAAATAAATATTTACAAGATAATTACTAGCTAGTCCAACCTGTGGCATCCCTTTAATTTGTACATATTTTTATCATTATATAAAATGTAGTTTTCCTTAAATTAAGATTAATATGATATTTAAATTTCTCTCAAGCCAAGAAACTATTATTTATTAATTTATTCAATTAAACATTATAACGCATTCATCAAATTATCTACGTCTACTAATTTAAACAAATCTTCAAATTTTAAATTGCGTAAATATCTTTATCATAAGCATAATTAATAATTTCATATTTTTTTTACTAAAAATAGTCCTATCTATATTTAGTATTTTGTAAGATTTTACCAAATTTATTAGTAAATGTATTAAAACTATTATTCATAGTTTAAAATTTAATTAAGACATTAAGAAATTTAAGAGATAAGAAAATGCGAGGAAATTTAAAAACACAAATGAAATGATAACATTACTTGATGAATTGATACATCAAGTTTGATACATTCATGGCATTTTACTTAGTCTATTAATTTAGGTAGCATCAATCAAATACTGTTATATTTAAATGAAACTAACGATAAAAAAACTTCTACCATGTGGTCCTAATAACACATATTCTTCGTACAATCCAAAAATTTCTTCTCGTTAAGAGTGCATATTCATTCGAGAATGAAAGCAGATGTATATTTGGAAAAACTATTCTCATAAAATTACGAAATTCGTTTTTTTAATATATTTGTAAGGGCTATGCATAAAATGAATAAATTTTGCATTAAATATAGAATTGAATACAAAAGCAGAAACAAGTATAGAAGGAGTATTTTTAAAATTAAAAATGAAACGGAAAATAGGGATGGAAGATCAGTCTAAAAGAAAGCGTAGTTTTGTTGTTATCGTACAAAAATAGCCACATTTTTGTGAGAGGTTTTTCAATCAATATTGAAGAGTTTTCATATTTTAACAATACTACGTCAAGATTTACAACTATTTTTAAATTAAATTTAATCATTTTTTGATTAATATTTTATAAATTTAAACATAATTTTGATAACAAGTACCAATACTCAATTTATTAATTGCAATTTAATTAATACTCGGTATTATATTCCAACTCTGATAGAAATTTTTGGAATCCTTTTAAACGGAATTATTTCAAAATTTTCATACAGGTATGTATAACATGGCTCATATAGAATAAAGTATAATAAACTATAGAATAATATACATTACTGCTGTTATATAAAATAATCATACTCGCAATTTTAAACACTTAAATCTGTAACAAACATCTAAACCTTGTTTGTTGCGCTACTTTTAATAGATGTGCATGTTTGTTACATGAGTTATTTACGCTGTTTTGTTATTTAGTTAATTAATAGAGTAAATTAGTATCTGCATTCAATTCAGAATACAAACTTTGCCTAGTGAACTTTTTTAAACATACGTTACATTAATGTATTTCATGTTTACATTAAACATTAAAAGCAACCGCTTGCACAATTTTTAATAATCATTTTTTTTTTTTTGAAAAAGTACATGATACATGATTGAGCATTTATTTTCTAGAACATGCGCTTTTAAATCGATAAAATTGTTTACAAATATAACGTCTACATATAAGTAAAGAAGTTAATAATCACCTGGATATATTATACACTTTAAATATAATATTCAGATATTTAAGTAATTTGGATTGTGCTTATTGACAAAGCAATGAGAAGCAAAACAAGGATTACTGACAACTGACCTCATAATTCTGAACCTCATTCAAATAACACCTGATATCTAGCACCGCCCTCTCCAAACTTCCACACCACATTAGCAGGAGCATTTGGGAACTCGACCAGTTATAGAGTTATTGAACTAAACTTATAAAAACATACATAATTTAAATACAACGCATAAAGTTCTTGTTTTTGCCAGATTTTGATGACAAAATAAGTCTATTATTTAATGAATTTAGTTTTGAATTAAGCGACTTTAATTTTGAGATGAAAGAAAGCCAATTTCGAAAAGCACTGTGCTACATTTTTATGTCTTAGGAAAAATCAATAACGTCCTAAAATTTGATTTCTCCAAATCAAAACGCTTTGTTATTCTAAAGATTTATTTTTGTTACGATGCAAACAAAAATTAATATTTAGAAAAAAGTTCGATAAAATACAAGAGAAAAAAACGAATTTAAATATGTATTTTTTCCAATTTTTAGAAGGAAAAAAATTAATAACAATGATTTAATGTCTCGGACTAATAATACAAAAAGAAACAAATAACCGTAGTGATCTCCAAAAAGAAATGAGTAATGTTACGTATCCGGGATGTCAGATGAGATGGCGTCTTATCTGAAAGAAAGTTCGCTGGGAACAGTAGTTATCACGGGAAACAAAGTAATAAGTAGCAAAAAAAACAAAGTAAGAAAAAGATCGCCGTCGTCAAGTAGCTGCTCTTTCCGGAGACAGAAGAGGGTTGGTTGTTACCAGGAAAAGGGATATAAGGTGGAATCGAGAGTTTGTATCAATTTTATCTTGTCTTTACCTTTTTATGCTACTAAGAAATTAGTCATCAGTTTTGTTTGATGTTGATACCAAAAGTAATTAATTGCGGTTGATTGAAAAAAGACAATTTTAAATGCATCATTTCTTTTTAGTCATAATTTTGTATTAACATAAACTCAGGATTATTATCAAATGTTAATTAACTCAGAGTTTATTCTTAATAATAGCCAAGCTGACTCGAATTGGTTCAATTTAAATTTAATCATACTTCAGATTGGATGAAAGAAATTCATTTAAAGAACATAATTCGATCCCAAATATTACTCGTAATGCGATACATCTGTTCAATGAAACAATTTTTCCATTCGAATTATTGTAAAGTTTAATAAGTAATTCTTTCCATACCGATAAAGAAATTCAAACAATATCTCGTATAATATTTATTCAATTATATGTGCACTATTTTATGTACACTGAGCATAAATCATTTTCATCGTTTCCTTCATAACGATGAAAATGTGAATTTTTTCCTGAAGGGAGAAGTGAAATAATTAATTTTTTGCTTATAATATATACTTAATTCTTACTAGAAAGCTGATTAGAGACATTTGTTTCTTGCTGACACTTCAAAATTTGGTGAAAAGATGGCATAGTATTACAGTTTAATAAATGTTTATGGTACATAGCCATTGTCTTATTAGTGTGATGCTTTTTAATGTACGATCCGACAATTTCCCATGCTTCCAATATTTCTCTTATCGCTGCAGAAGATAATTGCCTTATTTTCCCTCCTCCTTTGATAAACTTTTCACTACAACTTTTTCTTGAAAATACAAAGCAACTTTATGAGCTCTTCGGTGGACAGCTCTTGGTTGTGATCTTCCCCAAGCTCATTGATATCATTGTTATCCAACTCCATTCCCCTAAAATTGGCCTAAATCCCAGCCTATGGAAACAGATTCAAAAGAAACTACACATAAAAATAGGAAAATATTTTATGACAAGCGACACTAAACTATTAGCGGAAAGAGTGCTGAACATGGACTGAGATGAAGCACACACAAATACACAGGACCACAATCAAAATTTTCCTGCCTCCATCACTTATTATGGAAAACTTTTCTAGCTAAACGAGTCGTTTCTCACAATTCAATTTCCTCCTTATGCGTGTTTTACTCAAAATATGCATAACTACAATGTAGAGCTGTGTAACATATTGTTAACTACGGAAACTGAAATCACTAAATTTAACAACGGCTTCTTGTCTTCTTGTTGAAGGGGGATTTGAAATGGTATTTCTACAGCAACAATTGGGCTACAGGGAGGATTCGTTTTGTTTAAATTACAATTAGAATTACGCAAAGGTATTACTTAAATTGGTACCTTCCGCTCTAAAATTCTGCACAATATCCCAAGATTAGATTGAGTGCTAAATTAATTTCACAGTGAGCTATGTAACAACACCAATAATTAAACATTATAATATAAAGCGAAAGTTAAACTCAAACAAAAGGTCAATGTTTCAAAAATTTAACTGTCATTTACCCAGTTAGGAAAAATTAAAAAGTTGCCTCGTTAGTCTAGTAGTCATCGTCTCCAGATTCGTGGCCAGCTTTACTTTCGTCGAGTTGTGGGTTCGATTCCTGATGTCTTTAAATATATACCGTGTTGCGAGTCTGATGTACGTACAAACCGTTGAAGTCACAAGTCATCTGTTGGATGTGCCATCTCAGGTGTCATCCTCGTCAATTGACCGATGCTCAAAACTATCAGGTGCATCGTTGATAGCCCTAATGTTGCTTCTTAGTGAGACATTAATACATAATTTCAAAACTTAAGAACATCTTCGTTTTGAAAAACTGTTGTTTTTATTTTATGCTTATTAGAAAATTTATATTATATTCATCTGGTATTCGATATTTTGGTTTGTCACAAATTACTCATATATTGGTTTGTATGATGAATGAATAGAAAGCTAATTGCAATCAATGAGTGTTCGCTATATTTTACTTAGAATTATTGCAAAATTAAAAATTTTAAAATTTGGCCTTAAGAGATTTTAAGACATTACCAACATTGGTGACGTTCGGCTATTCACGATTTTCTCTTCATTAAACTTGGGGACATAAATTGAGAGTGATTGCATGAAATAAAAATTTCCTCTCAACCCAAATGAAACGTGATTAAGTTAATTAGATGCAGGTGGAAATAAAGTGAAGTGATTCAGATATAGTAATATGTACGTTAAGTGAAATTTAGAGGAAAGTGAGAGTGTGGATAACTCTGAGTGTAGTTCTAGCAAGAAGCCGGTAATATCAAGAGTAGTTACTGGCTATTATTGTCACAGAGGATTTGACGGAGAAAAAAACCCAACTGGAAGGATTTGGTAAGCGCGTATTATTTCAGTGATATTTAAATTGGTGGGCTTAGAGTCCAAAGAGAGCTATATTCCATTAAATATTACATTATAGTAATTAATAAATAAATAACTGATTTGGAGCAGACTTGCGTGTCTTTGGATCAGTTATTGACTCTTAGAGTTAGCTATATTAAATTATACTATGAAACAAGAGTCGGATAGATAGAATCGTACGTTACAGTGGCATCCAATATTACGACCTTAAAGATTTATACTGATCAAATAACTTAAATGATGCTCTTATAAAGGCATACAAATGACATTAAAAATGTACACTTTTGCAACAATTAAAATGCATTAATATTATAAATATAGAAAACTGGTATTAATTTATCATGAACTTCAGCTTTCATTTAAAAAATAGCGAAATTTTTTAGTAGCAACACTATTCATAACACTTTGTAATAATTAGTAGACTTCACAATTATACTATTTCTAAATATTGCAAAACAATAAATTGACTTCCCCTGTTAAAAAGTCTTGAATCGTACACTAAATGTAAACTATTTACGAATTACAGTTGGATCTTTTAACACATAGTTCATGAACATACTAGTCTACCTTACGCAAGTTTTTATTCTAGCTCTTTCGATTAGCAATCGTTTAAGAAATCATTATTAGATATTGTGACTTCATGATCCATATTTATCTTTTTTTTCTTATTCTAAAATTCAGATGAAGTTTTGTACGGATGAAGTCACGAGTCTATTAGGAATCCACATTAATATTTTTTTTCTTATTTCTGGTATATATATATATATATATATAATAATGATATAAAAATATGAAACAAATACAAGGTGATAAGAAAGGTAAAAGATTAAAACGTCAAATATGATATAAAAGTCCAAATAGTTTTAAAAACACAAATAATTTACGGTTAGGGTTTTCACCCACCAAGTCAGATAAACTTAAAACTGATGAACTAAGGGAAACGCGACGATGAGGGTGAACGACTGAACAGTCAGTTAAAATGTGATGAACACTGTAGAAAGTACATTCCTCAATACTATTTCTAAAAAGGGATATGATCAGGGATTTGTATTTTTATATGAGAATATTTTCATGATTTATAGGTCTGTGAGAATAGTGGTACATTCAGCCATTTTGCATTGGTTAAATTTTAATAGTTGTGAAGATTTGTTGTATAAGTAATTTTTGTAATAATTATACATAACATTGATAGAGTAAAAACTTAAACAAAAGACAATACGAACAGAAAGAGTTCAATGTTGTTGAACAAATTAGAAAAAGGGGTAAAACATGTAAAACTTGCCGGAGGACTTAATCTGCCTGAGTCTACAGTATGCAGATAGATAAAAAAATAAATTGAACCTCAACATTTTGTTGATAACAATGTAGTAATGATCATAACAAAGACTAGGACGGTGGAAAAGTTCGATCTTAACAAATATCTATTTTCTTTTTCCTTCAATATATATTAATACTGTAACTCGTGGTTCACTTAACACTTGGTTTAGTAATCACGGACTCTACCACATGTCACAGAGTCCGATTTTGTCTTTAAAATTTATTTGAGATTTTTTTTTTAGCTTTTCACTAAATTTTAGCAGTTTTAAATTAGGATTTTGACACCAACTCTGTGTGCAATGCGAATGGAATATAATAACAGAAATATATTTTACAGAAATTCATTCATGCTGATAATGAGCTTAGACCCCTTTTAGTATATTTCAGAATGAGACAGTCTCTATATATTCATTGATAACAAAATTAGAGAAAGATATAATAAGATTTAACTAAAAATTACAAAATATTGACAGTAACTTCATAAAAAAAGAAAAAAAAAAGCTGCACGCACACAAATAAAACTGCAAACCACTTTTGTTAGGGTAGAGCAAATGTAATTGTTCCAACCACAGGTTTGCAAAAAATGTATGCAAAGGTGCTTGCGTGCTAAATAATTCTTAAATTATTCAAATAAATATTAGAAATAAATTAAGCGAAAATAAAACAAAGGAATGAAAATTTGATCAATCGATTCCTTCACTCATTATTTCGTTTACTCATTCAGTCTATTCATTTACAAATAAAGTATATGGTATTGTGGGACAATACACACACACACACACACATATATATATAACACATGGATCAATAAGTCCCGAGACTGTGCGGTCGTTTTTTTGCGATTTCCTCCTTCAAACGCACCAGCAAGTCAATATAATAATCACTGTTGATCGATTCACCTTTTTCGAGGTAGTCAATGAAAATCACGCCATGCGTATCCCAAAAAACTGACGCCATGACTTTGCCAGCTGACTGCTGCGTTTTCGGACGCTTCGGACGGCTTTCGCCAGCTGTGCGCCACTGCCGCTTCGACTCTGGAGTGTAGTGATGTATCCATGTTTCGTCCATGGTCACGTAACGACGCAAGAAATCTTTTTTGTTGCGAGTAAATAGCGATAAACAGCTTTCTGAATCATCGACTCGTTGCTGTTTTTGTTCCATCGAAAGCAATCCTGGCACACCCACTTGGAAAAAACCTTTTTCATGCTCAATTTTTCATGAAGGATAGTAAATACACTTCCATATGATATCTGTGTCATCTCAGCAATCTCACGGAGCTTCACTTTACGATCTTTCATTATAATTTTTGTCACTTCACTCACATTTTCCGGTGTAACGGCTTCCACAGGTCTACCCGAGCGTTCCGCGTCATTTGTGTCGGTACGACCACGTTTAAACTCGGCAAACCACCGACAAATCGTTGCTTTGGATGGACAAGAGTTCAATCCATTGTTTTGCTTGCACGGTGTTTTTACCCATTAAAAAACAAAGTTTTATCAGAACACGAAACTCGGTTTTTTCCATTTTTTTTAAACAAACTACAAAACGACTTTACTCCAACCTCGATAACTCAGCTGTTTCTGGTCCGATCGACTTAAAATTTTGACACGTTTCAAGCAAAGGTTAGTACTCTAGAAAGATTTGGTTACTGGTTTACTACGAGCGCCATCTCTGGGTTAGTCTCGGAACTTATTGATCCATGTGTTATATATATATATATTGTCCCACAGTACTATGCACTATATTTGTATATATATATATATATATATATATATATACAAAATATATACATATATAAATATATGTAAATAAATTACATGATCCCCATTAAAATCAGTTAAAATAACTGATATATCAATTTCACCCTAAAGAATAGCTAATACTAGTATCCAATACGGAGATAAATATGAATATAACAAAATAGGAACATTCAAAACTGATTAATTTTACAAAACATATTATTAAATATCGCATACTAACTTGGCTTTTTACGCTTAAATAAATATTCACAAGAAATAAATTTCATTATAATACAATATTATACCTTTTTTAAACCAAATTATTAAAATAATTTAAATGTTTTATTTGATTAATTAACAATTATTTAACATGGTTTTCTCAAGAAATTTAAGTTCTAGAGAGTCTCCAAAAATTACAGTTCTTCACAACTATTTCCTTTTAAATAGTAAACCATGTTTGCCAATGAAAGATCAGGTAAAATGTACAAAATAACCTTTAAATGAAACTTTAAATACATTTTGTAAGAGAGAAAACTGGATGGTATTCGTTATATTAAATGCATTGAAATAAAATTTAATATAAATTTTAATTCACTTAATTACTCTAAACGAATGATTTAAAATTGTTTACTTTTTTTTTCAATTTTAGAATGAACGTGTGAAAAAACTGGGGAAAGAGGCAATTTAAATCATGAGATTTTAAGCTTATAAAATACTTATAGAGTATCATATATATAATTGTTTTTCCTCACTTCCATTTCTCCATAAACATTAAAAAGTATATCTAAAAGTATTAATCTATGGAAGAACTGTATCAAATACATAACATGTATCAGAGTATATGGTACCACTTTTATTCGTAGCTAGGGAAGCGTGACATTAGCTTGGTCCATGCAACAAAAAACACATGCAGTTACAGTCATGATCCTGTGCGTCCTAATATCAGGATTTTAACGTCCGGGAAGCACTAGCAGAGAGCTCAATCACCAGAATTAACCGGAATCTAGCCAGTTTCCGCATAAAATAAATCTTGTACATTACCCTCCACGACAGATGCTTCAACATGGCGTTTTGTGAATCGAGTATATTTTTCTGTCCATTTTTCCATTCTTTATTTTCTTATAAATGCTGATAGTGGGTTATCATGCGAAAAAATTGATTCCACAGAAGGGTTTTGCGTTCCGCATTTTTATTCAAACCCCATACATTTCAACGAGGACTTGAATTTTACGACGTAGGGTCTCTAATGCTTATAATGCGGAAAGAACTCGAAAGTTATTTGAATGTTCTATGTTATGGCTACAGTTGGATCAATGCAGTTGTTCATTTGAATTGTGGTTATTATTTTGGTGGTTTAACAAATAAAATTCAGATGTGGTTCGCTTTTTCGAATATAGAATGCTTTCTTGAATGTATTATTGATGTGAGAGAGAGACTTGGAATAGAAACTGCTTCACTTGTTATGAGGGTTTTGTTTAGATTTGCATTTTTAGGACAGTTAAAAGAATTGGGTGCGGGTAAAGTAAAGAAGAAAAAGAAGGAACTGCCTTAAAATGTTTCCAAACAAATTCGTTTCTAAGAGCTCTTTTTTTACATCTTTCAAATATTGTCGTAGTCAATAGTATGATTATCAGAAAAAAATAACTCTCTTCTAAATAAAAATAAATAAAAACAAATTATTCATTTAATTCTATGAATATTTTGTTCTAAATATAAAATAATAGAAAATTGCTACTGAATGAAAATTGCTACTGAAAAATTCATCACTGAATGAATGAAATATTTCCTAGGAACCCCATTTTTTTAAATATTTTAGCTCTGGTGATACTTGCTGTGTGACGCACACAACTTCGAGTTCTTTGTTTTATTTTGGTACGAACAGTTAAATATAAGAAAATAAATCATAATCGTTCAATAAAATCAAATATTAATAATTAATAAAGATTGCCTTTTTGTGCTGAGCACTAATACTAATAATAACACCTCCAATATGTAGCAAACTCCGATTGGATAGAATTTTGTGCTAAACCTTCAACAGATTTCAAAAAATGCAAAAATTCCACATCGAATATTATACGCATTCACTTACATTTAAAAAAAGTATAGGCTATGGGAAACAACAAATTAATTTCATTCATATCTTTCTAAGAAGTTCATCATGAGAAATTTGTTCATCTGTGTCTATGATACAAGAATAAAAATGGTGCAGGAAAGAAGAAAAGAAAATTAAATATCCCGACTTCAAAATCGGATTATTTCACATACACTATCGTTTGTTCTAATCAACGGGAAGCGTATTAAAAAAACCATTTTGAAATAAATTTGTAGCAATAAAAGTGTTAAGCACTTAATTTTTTTTCTTATTCAGATATCTATTGCTTAAATAAAAAAATTCGTAATTAAGTTTTATAGTCTGAAAGTTTGTTTTAACTTCTCAAGGAATTATGTTGATTTTCATTGGTTATTAATTATCATAAATTTATACCTTCTGTTGATATATATATATATATATATATGTATTATGTTTTGAAATAATTATTATTAAACTAAATTTGATTTTTTTTTATTTCTATATGTTCTATTTTTATTGATGCAATTGCGTGGATATAAGAAAACAAATATGACCGAAACAAATAAAAAAATTAAAAGTAAAATTCTGATTTTTTGAATAGCTCTGAAAATTAAAAAATAATCCTATTCAATTAATTTCTTTCTACTAAAATAATTATGTGATCTAATGGCAAAAATGTTTAATAATAAATCTTAGAAGCTTAATCTGGATGATTTATGGAAATTTACAAATATCTCTAATTACCTGAAGAACAATGCGTGAACTGAAGATGTTAACTGTTACGAGACAAAGTTAAAATTTGGAGAGGGGGAGTTCACTTATGATTCTTAACTGAAATTTATATTACTCTAACTAATATCGACTCAACAAAAAGAAAAAACTGAATTCAGAACTACTGAAGGTATGCAGACACTATGGAAATAAATTACTAGCGTGCATCTTTGATACTAACTTGACAATATCCATTATAAGACATTAATTTGCAGTAAGACATCATTTTAAAAAAATAATAATTAATGCATAATTCTAAAGCAAAACCAAGGTACAATGAACCGATAAAGGGTATGTCCAATACACTTCAAAGATTGGTACCATTACTAGATTAGTGACTATATATGTTATAGACCAAAGTTTCTTAAATTGTGGGTCATGACCATAAATGGGGTCACAAAACC
Organism: Nephila pilipes; assembly: GCA_019974015.1. NCBI lineage: Eukaryota > Metazoa > Arthropoda > Arachnida > Araneae > Nephilidae > Nephila > Nephila pilipes. The sequence goes on along the minus strand of BMAW01130657.1, from coordinate 524,283 downwards.
AAATGTTGGGGTCGCGAAATTTTAATTTAGGCGCATGAATTTAAAGAAGCATTAATTGAAATGTATTCTCATTGTGTTTAATATGTTGTGGACCTCAATTACTGGATAAGTAAGCCAGGTTAATTAGAGATGGTTAAGTAGAGCTGTTATTGGTTAGTTTGAGCTTTAAATCATAATAACATATTGCAAAAATACTCATTTTGCATTACAATTTTAGCGTATTTTGGAAACAAAATATGACCGTACACGTGTGATACCTAACGCCCTCCTCAACACAGGCGAATAAGTCTCAACGCTGCTGCGACTAGTAAGAAAACACTTTTCGAGTATAATCATTTGATTCTATTACGTCACAAGTGCGTACATCACAAGAACAATATAGCGTACAGCTTGACGGCTTTTTTTTCCGATTAAGATTAATATTTATTTCAATAATTATAAAAGAGAAGTTATTTAAATTATATTTCAAAATAAATTTATTTTTTTATTCCAGGAAAATAAAAGTTACGAGTATTTTTTTTAAAATTGAACAAAATAAATTTTTATTAAAAATTTAATAAACTAGAATTTAAAGTTATTTGCTGATTACTTTCTAATTAAATCAGAAATTTAAAAAAAAATGTTATTTTTATTTTATGTATGCTTATGCACAGGGAAAAGGGGTCGTTCAAAATTTTCATGCGTGGAAGTGGTGTCGTCAAACTAAATCACTTTAGAACCTCTGTTCTAGACCATACTAAACCTTATCTCACATTAAAGTTGCCAAAATTTGCAAAGTTTAAACTTACTATTGACTCTAATGATCAATAAATAAATCAAAATAGAAAAAAATATAAAAGCTAAATAGATACAGAAGAAAACAAAACTATTCTTTATGTATAAACAAAAAAAATAATTGTATATACCTAGCATTCTTAGACATCTGAGGGTCAAACTTTTCTTTCTCTGCTTGTCATACAGGATAGATGTGATTTAAGAGAAATAATTCGAAACTGTAACTTGGATTTTTAAAAACAAGTATGGCGTAGGTTATGGAAGAAAACATTCTTTCTGAAGAATAATAAATTAGAGTAAAATTGAGAAATTATAGAAAGCTGAATTAATAAAACGAAGTAATAGTCCTTATACAGCTCCAGTAGCTTGAATTTTTAACTTATTCAAGGATAAAAGACAAAGCTATGCATAGATTTCAGAAAATAAAATGATCTATGTAAATCATATTCTGAACCATTACTTCTTATGAATAGTTTATTAGACAAATTATCTCAAGCAAAAATTCTCTCCTCCCAAGACTTAGCTTCAGGATATTGGCATGTATCCATTAATCCTAAAAAAATACTGAAAAAGTTGCCTTCTGCCCTAATTTTGACTTTCATGAATTTTGCAAATTACTATTTGACAATGAAAAAGTCTTGAAAAATTTAAATAGACTAATTCCCAGAAAATTAAATAAAAGTAAAATTGATTTTCCTTACAATTATTACGTTAATATCAATGTAGTATATATATTTCCATAATAGAAACAACCATCTTGAACCAATCTTTGATATTTCCGGAAAAGGAAATATTAAATTAAAGTTACCCAAATGCAATTTTACCCTAACTAAAATTCGGTTTTAAAATCAAGCAAGAAAATGTACATCTAACAAATACTAACATTAAAATTAATTCAAAGCTAAGTCATCAATTAATGTAAAATAGCTTCAAAGGTTCTTGGGTTCAATAAATGTGTACAATAAACTCATTCCTGAGTAAGCTAAGCTTATAAATCATTTAAATGAATTGCTGAATGGAACGATAAATGTACAAATAGATTTGAAAATATAAATCAAATTTTAATTACAATATCTGATGCATCAGAAAAAAAAATAGTGGAGCTATGTTGAAACAAATTGATGTTTCAAATGTTTTACACCTAGTTGTTTACAATTATAGAACTTTAAGAATGAAAAGAATGATGCAATAACTTAACCAGATTACTTTACACTAATAGATGCTTCAGATAAATTTTAGTTCCAAATTCATTGTCAAATATTTGAAATTGTTAAAAACTTAAGAAATGAGTTATACAAACAGTTATTAAAGTTAAGTATGTATTATTGTGAAAATAAATATATAAAAGGTTCTACTAATGAAATAACTCTTCTAGATACGTTACCCAGACACCTGGTTTTCTCTCATCTTTAAAATTCAATTCATTTGTTTTACATTACTTTAATGTAGTGCAGTAAAGAATGGTAATTTACCTTGTCATATATACCATGAAATCAAATATGTTATAGTTATTAAAAAGAAAAAATACATATAAAATAGTTGCACCATTTTCATTAAGATTGAAACTATTAAATCAATCTCGTGAAAATTCGGTCATCTTGGTGTTCAAAAAATGTATTAAATTTAATTACTCCTCAATACTAATGGATTAATAACATTACATCTGATATAATTGAATTTGTTAAACATTGTACTTAATGGTATGTTAACTTAATAAGAAAACAATGAAAAGTTTTGACTTGCTCCCACTGTGTCTCGTACAAATAAACCATTCAAATGTACATATATTGATACTGCTGGAGGTATTAACTTCAATAACTCCACAAAAACTTTCTGTGTGTCTTAATGTATCAAGCAACGAAACAGGAAAGGGATTTTTTTTTTTTCAAAAAATGAAAATTCTGAAACTTATGTGAATATCTTGAAACAAGTCTTCTATAGTCAAATTTTAGAAAAAATTATAGACTGACAAAAATATTGCATTTACTTTTTAATTTATGAAATTTCTTACTCTCTATGATCTATAGGACATACTAACTTCTGATCATCACCTTCAAATTAAAAGTAGATCGAACGGTAGAGTTGAAAGTGTTAATAGATCTATAGCTACAAGACATAAATGTAAAGTAAATTATTTTTCAACTAAAATTTCTAGGACAAAATTATTAGACTAAAAATAAATTAATGCAATTTAACTCCATATTCAATAACTAAATATCCGATAGTATACTTGTCATTTGGTCCCATGTAATATCAATCACCTATAGGTCAGATTAAATATCATGAACTAGTATACGACGCACTTTAATTTGCTTTGCATAGAACAAAAGAATTTCATAAGAGAATAAAATTAGATATAATGCTCATTTTACAGAGAAAAAATTTAATTCATGTGATTTTGTTATGATGAAGAATTTAATTACATCTTATTATTAGTAAATTGAATCCTCATCATTCTGATCCTTATGAAATAATTAAACATTGTTCTGAAAACTCATGAAATCAGTAAGCCAAATTCTATAGTGAAGAAAGATTCTTAAATTATACAAATTTCTAAATTAAGATAATTCCCCATTTTTCTGTAAAGGGAAATCCAGTCTTTAACAAGCAGTAATAAATAAATAAAATAAAACGTATTCAATACCTGCCTTTACAATTTATTCTCCTTTTTAAGAATCTATCCATTTTTAATTTCCCATAGAGAGCTAATTCAGACAAGATATTCTTTTTGTGCACCAAAGGGAAAAACCAATGTGAATTGATTTACAATTATTATAGACCCTTAGTTTTACACTATTATGATTTGCCATATATATTTTCTTTCTTAGATAAGGTTTCTTAGATTAGACAGGAGACAAAATATAACACCCATGTCCTCTTTCGACCAGACTTGTTGACCAATCTTGTTTCTGAACTACTGTCTATAGGAAATAAACAAAGAAATTTGTCACTGATGTCAAACTAATCCTATCAATGAAACTTATCATTTATATTGTAACCAGAATCTTTTCTTTTTAGTTTGGGACAATTATTTTTTATACCATATTTTTGTAATGATCAATTTTTCATGATAATACATATATCTGTGTATTTTATATTACAAATTTAGTGCACTTTTGGATATTCGAATAACTCTCCGCTTACTAATGAAAAGAAAAACACTTAACAAATATTAAAAAACAAACATGTGCCGTCAATTTTTGTTTCAGGCACCACGTGGACAATTATTCAATTATTTGAATATTTTGAAAATTTAATCAAACGATATTGATTGGTCAAAAACATGTTTTTAATTTTATTATTAATGATAGTGATATTGTTGCTTCATATTATTTTTCATGTTTGTTATTATATTATTTGAAAATATTTTGAATTTTAATTACTTCTTCACTGTATAACATATTTTAGAGAAAAATTTGAAAACTCTAAGAACTGAATTTAATTTATAAATTTAGTGTTATAAATATCACTGTCCAAGCTGTACCAGTCATACAATGAAGAATTGTGAGTTGATAAATTAAATTTATACTCCATTTTTCATTTTATTTTAATTGCTCCAAACACAAAGCTTTTTCTTTCATTTTGAATATACTAAATTGTTCATAAGAATTAGGCATGTTATGAGTATTATATATTGAGAATCTCATTTTTAAAACCACTGTGTTAACAAAACTTTTCCAGGAAACCTAATTTTCTTTTTAATTTAGATCATGCAAGAGTTGTACTTGATCAAACACGCTCTTTTTAATGCTGACACTGTGTGAACCTAGCAATCTTTAGCCCTTTGATTCTTCGCTATATATATATATGTGTGTGTGTGTGTTTGTGTGTGTGTGTGTATAATATATATATATATATATATATATATATATATATATATATGTGTGTGTGTGTGTGTGTGTATATATAATATACACATGTATATATATATGTGTGTGAGTCTGTGTAAGTACTATTGTAACTATTACTTATATATTTCTAAGGAAATCTTTATTTTAAAAACAAGAGGTATGGAGGAAAAAAATATCATATTTATTTACATCTTATTTTAAGCTTTCTTTTAACGTAACTAAATTTATACTGGATTTCATGAATACCTTAAGTTCTCAATTTAATAACAAAAATGTTGTACGCTGAAGTAGACACATTAGTATGATAATGAAATAATGTAGTGCCTTAGATACAGAAAAAAATATTATAATTAATTTAAATATTATCCAAGAAGTAAGGAAAATACACGCTCTTAATGCAAATTTTTCTGAGTAATGTTTTTGAATCCAAACAAGGGTTCACGTATTTTAGCTAGTACATTTTTTAAGCATGTACTTATTATTAAAGCATAAACGTAATTTGTTACATCGGAAAGAAGTGATATAATTTCAATGTTTCGAAAATGTTTATTACATTGTATATTATGAAATTACATACTTTTAATGTCTGAAGAAGCTTAATTAATTATTCCTATATAATTATATGAATGAAACTATGAATAAATTTTTATTAACTTTAATTGAATAATATTGAATTCTTCATTCTTTCTTTCATTCATTATTGTATTCTACTTAATTTTAATATTCCAAATCAAATACTTTTCTTTGATAATATATTTGTCATGATATGCTCTGAATACAAATTTATGCAATATAGAAGCAATATTTTAATTATTAAAGTTTTATGCAAAAGTTAAAGTAATTCTTAAGAAAAAAAAATTACTTGGTAACCATTTATAATGGAATTTTAAATTCCAAGCGATGTACTCTATTTTAGGGTGCTATGATGTTAAAGCACATAACTTCCCTTTGTGGTTTTCACCGGTCTCATCCCCAATTTCATCACGAGATGCTTAAGGTCTCAGCACTTGAACATCATCCCCATTTTATTTAATTGTCCCACTCCCCAAATAGCAAGAAAGCGTTCAATTCGAATAGCAATTACTACAAAGAAAACCGAGTTACTCTAAGCCGTACATATTCCCCGACAGAGAACGTTCTTGAAAACCACCACCGAAGATCCCCCTAGAGAAATCCGCAAACATTTCTTCCATAATTTGTTTCCCTAAGCGAACGTTTTAAGGTAAAGGAAGCAGTTGCAATGTGGCGAGTGTTGCAACTGCTTGCCACTTCCCCCATCTTGCGAATAAACTTACCATCTGTGAGAGGTTTGAATCTACCGTTGCAAATGCGTTCCTCCTCAAGTTAAATATTCCTTTTCTACCATTTCGCTGCTGTGCACACTCAGTTGCTAGAAGTTAATGGCCACAGCGAAGTTGGAATGTTTCTCTCTCTGTCTTCTCCCCTCTCTCTGTTTACATTTAAGTCTTCCTCCG
>BMAW01130657.1:495979-511265 GCA_019974015.1 Nephila pilipes | reverse complement strand
TTCAGTATGCTTCAGGTTCGGGATACGTATTGGCACAATTATCTACGCTTTCATGGATGTTTACGTTTTCTTGTCTTTCCTATGTGGATGTAATAGTATGCAAGATTTGTTTAATAACAATATATGGGAAGGGGATTGCTGTAATGTATTATGTAATTTCTTAAAGCGAATTTTTCATCATTCGATCTTGTTTCTAACACGAGGATTACGTTTAGATCTTAATTCAAAATAGAGCATTTCTATAATTAGGCATGTTAAAGTAGAAATTAGGTTACTATATTTCTTCTTCGATCTTTCTAAAGTAGTGTGTATTTTTGATAGATTGCTTATTATCGTGCCAAAAAACAACTCGAGGAGCTGGGGATGGTTGTAATTTTGAAACTCGACTCGTGAAGAGAGGATGATCAGAGTTGCACCTCCGTCTCTAAACTATGTCAATGAGACTTTTAGCCCCATTTGTAACTTCATTGAATGAAAAGTATTTTCATATCGGTTTCAGTACATGTATGGAAAGTGTTTGTTGTGAGGTTTGTTTGTTTCAGTCGGAGAGGTAGATCATTTATTAAATCCAAAGACTATTTTAAACGCGATATTGTTGTAATTTGATTTCATTCTGATACGATTACAACCTTCAATAATTAATGTTTTAAGAAGAAAAATATCGCAGTTAGGGATGATATTTCGAGGATGTAGTATTAATTTCAGATTGTTATAACCCTGATGTGATTGTTTTTTTTTTTCTTCTCATTCACAATGTGAAAGTGTGTTATAGATTAGTTTTAACTTGTATACGTTGAAAATTAATTTTTTGTATTGATTCGATTGTTTGATAATGAGAAGCATATTTTTTGAAAATATAATTCGGACTGTTTTTAACATAATATTGTTTTTTGTTCTATTTCATAAATTGAAGGAATAGGGATTAACTTCTTAATACCTCTTGTTTGATATTTGAGTAGATAAATTTGTATTATTCAAACACAGAAGTTATCTAATATCAGAAAAGAAAGTGATTTTTATTGTTATTTAAATGTTTTTCTAGGATTATCTACTCTTTTCCCTCTTTCTGGTCCCTCTCTTCTGGTAGAAACAAAAATGTTCTAGATTTGTTTTTTAGCACAGCTTTTTTTAAATATTTCCATTTGTTAAGGTATTAAATTCTCCGAATTTTTTATTTATTTAGAACGGCAAGATTGTATTTGAGACCCATAAAAAATAGGTAAGCCATTTTATACTTACATCAAATGCAGCCATTTGGAATATGCGTAAATGTTTGTGTTAAAAATATTCCCATACGCATAGCAGTTTTTATAATGCATGTAGAAAACGTATGACATTATGTGTTAATTATGGTGAGCTAGAAATCAGTAACTCTGGAAGGCACTGTGAAAGGAGATTGACTTCCGAAACGTTAAACATTATATACCACATATCGTCAGATTTTCAAAGACAGATTTTTTCGATAGCAGAACGTCACATATTTCGGTCAACGTTAATCATAGAACATTAAAAAGCTGACAGTTGATCCTACCAGAATTTTGTCAATGTGTAAGCATTAAATTATATAATTTTCGGTCTTCATATCCGACGAAAGTTCAAAAAGTACTTCTATCTGAAGACAAATACCAACATTAAGGTACATTATTTTTATCATTGGGTTCTCCCATCTATTAAATGAAGCCGAAACAAATATGAAATTGATTCATAAGTTAGTTCAATCAAAATTTTATTGCTATAGCGTCGAGTTGTCGACATCGATGAGAAATGGATTCCTCGGAATAAAAGCAAAAATTAAAACAATGGATTTCATCTGGTGAATCAGCAGCAAAGAGGGCGAGAAAGATCTCATTGGCCGGAAAAATTATGAAAGAATAATTTTTAAGGTGCAAAAGACATCATTATCACGAATAACAGGTCAATTGAAAAGTCCCCAGTCTACCATAGTAAAACACATTGTTTTGGCAAAATTAGTTTTTTTTATTCAACTTAATTCCCTTCAAGGGTGATACACTGATTACAGCGACCCTCCAACTTTTCGATACCATTATTGTAGTGTGATTTGAACTTTGCTTCAAAATAGGCCTCAGTTTCGGCGATCACCTCTTCATTCGATGAAAATTTCTTCCCAGCGAGCATTCTTTTGAGATCTGAGAACTGGAAATAGACGCTGGGGGCCAGATCTGGAGAATACGGTGGATGAGGAAGCAATTCGAAGCCCAATTCATGGATTTTTGCCATCGTTTTCACTGACTTGTGACACGGTGCATTGTCTTGGTGAAGCAGCACTTTCTTTTTCTTCAAATGCGGCTGTTTCTCGGCGATTTCATCCTTCAAACGGTCCAAAAACGCTATGTAATAGTCACTGTTGATGGTCCTTCCTTTTTCAAGGTAGGCAATGAAAATTATTCCATGCGCATCCCAAAATACAGACGCCATAACCTTGCCAGCCGACTGTTGCGTTTTCCCACGCTTAGGAGCTGGTTCATCGTGTGCAGTCCACTCGGATGACTGTCGATTGGACTTCAGAGTGAAATGATGGAGCCATGTTTCCTCTATTGTTACATATCGACTCAAAAACTCGGGTTTATTACGCTTGATCATCTTCAAACACTGCTCCGAATCATCAACTCGTCGTTGTTTTTGGTCAAAAGTGAGCTCGCGCGGCACCCACTTTGCACAGAGCTTTCTCATACCCAAATATTCGTGAATGATATGATGTACACGTTCAGTTGATATCTTTAGAGTGTCTGCTATTTCATTCAATTTCAATTGACGGTAATTCAAAATCATTTTGTGGATTTTTTTAATGTTTTCGTCGGTAACAACCTCTTTTGGGCGTCCACTGCGTTCACCGTCTTCGGTGCTCATTTTACCACATCTAAACTTAGCATACCAATCCTTGATGATTGATTTTCCTGGAGCAGTGTCCGGAAACTCGGCATCAAGCCAAGCTTTTGCTTCGACTGTATTTTTTCCCTTCAAAAAGCAATATTTTATCATCACGCGAAGTTCCTTTTTATCCATTTTTTTCACAATAACAAAAGTTGCTTCATTCAAAATGTTTTAATTCACAAACTAATGATCCGACAGCTGTCAAATTTATACACGCATCTTTTGAAGGTTAGGGCTATGTGTCAGGCTGGGGACTTTTCAATTGACCTGTACGATTATGTGACATTTAGGCAATGGTCTTATGAGAGATGATCCTTATTAAAAGCAAACCATTATCCATGCTACGATAGCCATACCTTGGAATTTCTAAGGGCTTATTGAACTACTATAGTATCTTAGTATAATATTTAGCAACCGAAGGCTTGTTTTTGTTTTCGAAATGAAACTAAAATTTGAATACTGAGGATTTGGAACTATTCAAATGTCTGATTTAATATGATCTAAAATAGTCCCATACAAAAATGTCGAAAGCTCTGGGACTGATAAATGAACGCAGTAGAAAGTTAGAACTTTGTAACAGTTATTAAAAATTTAAAGTTACAATAATATAGTAGATATCTTTTAAGAAATAAATTTACCCGAATGGTTGTTGCAAATGTTACTGAATTTATAAAATTAAATAGTATTTCTTAAAAATATATTACAATAAATTTAATTAAAAATTCTTAGTTAAAATGCAAGGTAGATGAATTTTTTATTTTGATTGTGAAGTAATTCTACTTTGATATAACAAGGATAAAATTCTTATAGTTTGATCAAGATATAATGAGGACAAAAGCTTAGAATTTTATTCCAAAAAAAAAAGATAGAGAAAGAATGAGCAGAATTTGATTTAAAAAGTTGTTTTATTTTTTACACAAAAAGAAATTTAATACATAAGTTAAAAAGTTTTGAAAATGTGGCTTTCTTACTAAAAATAGCTTTTGAAAAATTAAGGTATTTACATTTTATTTAAATAATGCACAACAATTTTTTATTGTTTTTCTCATATTTCATTAAATAGGAATGAAATGTTAAAAACTGTACGAAATATTCAATATTTATAGAATTTAAATACTTTATTTCGAAAATCAGAGAATAAAAATTCGGGAACAGACAAAAACAGGACAATCTCTATTGTTAATCTCTTTCTTTTTCCCAATGAATTTTAGAAAATGCTAATTTACAGTGAGCTTCTTTAACAAAAAAGGGACTTGATGAAAGAAAAAAGATTAAAGAATTATGTTATATTCCTTTTACCCTTTCACACTGGGATAATTTCTAGAATTAAAACAAAAATGTAAGGGAAAAGTGGAATTCCAAATTTTCATATTATTATAGATAAGAACTACGATTAATTTAAGCCAGAATACTTTTTTTCCAAAAATATCGTTTCCTTTTTTGGTTATTAAGTTTCAATGTTATTTTAGATATTTTCTTAGTAAGGAATCATATTTTCTCTTGCTTTTAAATATTTGCATTAAATATTTTTCCATGCTTATAAGTTTATTACTTTCCAGGTCATGTATTAAAATATATCTGCTTTAAAAATAGGCATTTCAATTTCGTAAAAAAACATGAAGGAGATAGGTTTTTTCATTATTCAGATATTTATATTCAGCATATTTTAAGCAATTAGTTTTAAACTAAACATAGGAAAATATAAATTTTAGTAACTGAAGTTTAAATAATTTAATTTCATAAAATGTGTATTTCTGTATTGTAAATCTTACAAATTTTTTATTTCATTTGTCATGCTTTGTAAGAAAGGAAAAAGTCTGAAAGCAAATAATATCACATCAATTATAATTTAAAAAAAATAATACTATACAAGTATCTGTAGTAACCAAAATCATACAATCTAGCTGTTACGCTATATATCTGTTTATTTAAAAAAAAAAAAAGGAATTTAAATACTATCACATTAAACTTTTATCCATTTTCCAAATTTTGCGAATCAAGCCCCTTAATTCATTTATGTATTAGGCCAGCTCGCATTTTCACTCTATTATTAAAGAACCATGTTACCATGCTAAATAAGGTGTCAATCCATATGAAACACACAAATATACTGTTTCCAATTGCATGATCTTTTGAATTTTTCTAGAACATTCGATTAATATAAGATAGGCGTAGATTTTGGTAATAGCGAGTAATTCTGTCGTTTCCTTCTACACTACAGGTCTGTTGTTTCCCTCCACAATATGATTAAATATTTAAAGCCTTCCTCGACCTGAACTCCTGACTGCAACTTTAACTACGACTACTATAATTTTAACTAAAATTGAATGCTACATTTAAACGGCTGTGATATATATATATATATATATATATATATATATATATAACTTAAATAGTTATTAATGTTAATTAGACAATTTTTATTTGTAAACATTCATACACACACTGAAAGTCAGAATAAACAAACAGGAGAAATTTATAAAAATTAAAAACCAACAAATATTTTAGAATTGAATGAAAAAAAACACAAAATGATCAAAATAACTGTACAAAATTTAAAAAAAAAAACATTCTAAATTGAAAACCTACAAAATACTTCATGAAGAAAGATTAAATCTCACGCAAACATAAACTATACTTAAACATTTTATTTAAAAGTATATGAACCAGAAAAAACAAATAACAACTCAGTTAAACACAAAAATAGTATATGTTGTAGACAACACCTGAGAGGCACCCCTCTCCTAACTTCCACACCCCGCCACTGTGAGGAATTTGGGGTTTCAACAGATTGAACGTGCATTAACTGCTTTTACACTTCGAATCTTTAGTGGTATCAAGCCTCGAACCCTCGACTTATTGAAAACCGCCAGTCCCGAGTCCGCGACCATGACCACTAGGTTTCCATGGCCACGCTGAGAGAGAGGTTAACAATTAATGATAGTTCTTATACCTAATAGGAAACAGATATTTCTTTAATTTTGGCTCGGAATCTGTAAAGTAAATAGAATAAATGCGATTCTTAAGGAGGAATGCTCATTAGCACAATAATTAAAAATGGAAGTCTTAGTCCCTTTAATTAGTCCTTTGTCCCCCCCACAATTAATTAGTCCTCAGTCCCACACACACACACACACATATATATATATATATAAATGTGTGTCTTTAGTCATCAAACCTGTTGCCACATCATTTCAATTTTAATTTCATTCAGTCTCATGGACTTTAGCACAAAACTCAGAGCCTAGCATCTAAAATAACGATTTCTAAGACACGTTCATAGGAAATTTGAGAATAATGCTGAGTTGATGAATGATTTAATGGTAGCAGTGAGTTCAGCAAACAGAATGAAGAATAATACATAAGGAACATAATGGCTGCACAAAGTTGCTTCACATTTGATACGACATCTCAGCTGTGCATAAGATGATGAATAACATGGATGATAGCTTACGAATTGCCGTTCTTTCATGCCTTTCTAGAATATACTAAAGGCATGGTAATCATAGCTTTAATGGACGAGGATATACGAGTGATATTCGAGGTATTCCCATCGAAACCATTGCAATAAATATTTGCGCGCGTTAGCCAGGTGATGTCAGATATTGTTATGCAACATTCCTCCCCCCTTTTTCTAAGAAAAAACAACATTAAAAATATTATATGTATGGTACAGCAGTAGCTGCTACATAAACTTGCATGGGTAAATATGTGAACAGCTCCCTTTCTGATAGACAGGGGTACTTCTATTCCATGCGTAGCGACTCCCTATTCTGCTTCACCAGATTTTTCGATGCTGTAACTGTGTGTAGGATGATGACCACGTGCGCTTTTTCCTGTCTAGTTTCGCTATACAAACTGGTTCGTTCTTAGAAAAAAAATCACTACAGCATCCAAACACCAAAATGCTTGACCAACACTCCGTCCCATGAACAATTTTACAAACGACGATTCATCTCAACTGGAATCTCTATTTCAATGGTTAAAAATTTATCATGGACTAATTTACTTTTTTGACGTTCATGAGCGAACCCAACTCGTATTCGAATAACACATTATAATGCAAGTTTATCCCGTCTGAAGTATTTCGACACAAATTGTAGCGACTGTCTACTGACTTGAAATAACTTTTTTTTCAAAGCGTGGCTATGAGTTAAGTTCGTCCGCATATATTATCTTGTATTACTAGCGATACTTACTGGAAATTTTCAGTTATTTTGTTAGCGTACATATGACATTACGGATACCGTGAAATATTTTGCATAATGACAGAAAATGCAGAGGATCTATATGTTGATCTAAGCTTTTTCTTTTGTAATTTAGCGGGAATTTTTTACTGAAATGGCTGAAAAAGGAAATTATTTAATTCTATGATGATGAAAAAGTTTCCTTATACAATATATATATATATTGTATTTATATATATATTATGATATATATATATATATATATATATATATATATATATTGTATTTATATATATATATATTATGATATATATATATACACAACATATATATATATGTTGAAGAATTCCTTGTTATAAAGTGTGTTTCACACAAAAGAAGATTTAGGTAAGTATAATTAAATGTTTCAAAAAATTTAAATTGCGTGTATATATTTAAATATTTTAATTAAATATTTTACCAAATATTTATCATTTCCTGAATTGACTAAAATTGCCAGTTACCATAGTTGTATGTATTACGTTAATGTACCGCAATAATTCTTTAAAATGTATATTTTAAAAGCGAGTGAGTATATACCTGTAACGCCATCAGAAAAGCAGGAGATTTTCAAAAGCAACTAGAGGGAAAATAGCTATACTTTCAGTTATGGATATATAGATTTTTTTTTCCTTTGATTTTTCAAAGTAAAAGTACGCTCTTAATTTTTTTTTTTTTTGTATTAGCATATATTTCGTCTCTAAATGATTATTATATGACCTTCGGGGCTTCATAATAAGAAAATATCCAAGAAAAGTTTTGTTACCATATATTTTTACAGTCAAAAGAGCAATTTAACTGTTATATACAAGTAAAAATTAAGACTTCGAAAACATGATGATTAAAGAATATGCGGCGGCGCAGGTGGCAGGCGCTGGCGCGCGTAGCGCTGCGCTACGGCGAAGCCAGCCGCTGCTGTGCTGCGGTATTTACCGCTACGCGTGGTGTCAGCGGCGTACAGCCAGCAAATACTTAATACAATTATTAGTTTCTTCAAGTATTATAAGGCACGCTTACTAATCTAACTTCATTTGGACCAACTTATATATATATATGTGTGTGTGTGTGTGTGTGTGTGTGTAGAGTGTGTGATGACAAAAATCCGTTAGCACTTTCTTTTCTTTTAACTTAGTTTTCGTCATCTTTTCAGCTTCATATTTCGGTAACATGCACTTGCTTCCACACCCAACGATCATGACTCAAATGACTGCAACTTTCACTCTGCTATAACTCAATCTACATACTCGCAAGATTAGTGCCAAGATCCTAAGCCTTTTTATTATTGTTACATCAGAATTTCCGAAATTTGGGGAAAAAAATAGATTTGAGTGGCTAAAAGTTGATACTTTTTGGCTGTTATCCGCACACTTTTTTTTCGCTATGCGTTTATCGTAATTACGCTCTGTTCTTGCACTCCTTTAGCGTTGCCACAGTTTCAGAATATGAATACTTGTATGATAATTGAACCGCGCGCGCGCTTTACGTAAAAGCAAAGCCCTGGCTAATTGCTGGTAACAATTCTTCCCGATCGAAAAATGACTCCACTTAAACCTGAAAAAATGCTGAGATAGTTCTAGATGACTACATTATTCACTTTTATATTTTAAAAATGGCAGATTAAAAAATTGTTTGACTTCTGATAGTGGTACCTTCTATCTAAAAAAACGCCTATATTTTTTCATTACAAGTCTCTAATTTTAATATTTTTTTCTTTTTATTCAGAAAATATTCAAATGTGTTGTCAGAAGAAAAGAGAGATATGATGACGCAACTTCGAAGAAAGGGTTTGTTCATTGTAGTGGATTTATCTGAAAGTTTTCATGTTTCTTTTTATCTTTAGTATGACTAGTCATTATCTATAGAAAGATGAATTTTTCGTTTACGTGTAACGAAGAAATGTTTTTTTCTTTAGTCCATGTTAAACTAATTAAGCTTTCTGCAAAGAATCTTATGGTTTTAGGGTACATATTAGCACAATAAATTAAATTAAATTATACCTTGGGGAAATATTTGTATTGCGACATCAAATAAATAGAAAGAAAAGCTAGAAATGCATTTTTCCAGATGGATATACGGCAAAGTACTACGGCTTAGCTAAAGGCCGGCAGCACTACCGAACAGCCGGTAAATTTATTACAAAGCAGCAGTGGAGTGTACCGTACCAAAAATAAATAAGTACTGGTACTGCATAAGGGCGGCTTCTTGTGTTCTACGGCATAAAGTGAAGAGGAAGCAACACGATGATGGCGACTGCCAAAGTTTACAGCCAGTACGGAGTGTATAGCTTTTGTTGCGTGGCAGTTATTGTATATGTTTATGTAAATGGCTTTTTTTAACGGCGCTGCCTATAAGTTAAATGTACTTTTTTTCAAAAAATTCGCCGCAAAAAAGGGCCGGTAATGGCAATGCGTTCCATGGCCTTAATTTCAAAATACCTTTAACGAAGCTGGTGCTGGTGGTATGTGTCTTCGTTGTGCTTGCTACTTATGCTTGGAGCAGGCTGTGGCTTAAACGATATTTGCTCCCCAAGGCAAAAAACTTCTGACAGGCGTGTTTACTTTCAGATATTCTAGAATACTGATAAATTTATGAATCAAATTCAAATATAACTCATTATTAAGTATAAATTTATCTAAATGTTTAGTTTGTCTTTGAGTATGAACACAAAAATTCCATCTTGAACAGAAAAAATATTTGGGTGAATCTACTCGTAACGGTATACTGCATAAAATTTACACTGAAAATAAATTGATAAGTGTTTAAAATGAGAAATTAAAACATGTAATTTAATAAAGGTCGATGGCAACACCTGGTATCATTTAAATTAAAACAAATTTTATGGAAATAATTCAGAAAATTTTTTAATATAGAAATTATATCAGATTTCAAATAACTTAAATGGCAGAAATATTTAATAACTAATTAACACAATACTAGGCTATATTTCTTAAAGGAGAAGATAACAGATACACAAAACATTGATATAAATTACCCAAAGGTACACAATGAAAATACAACAATTAAAAAAATTTGAGTTATGTAAATGATTAAACCTATAACGAGAATGAATAGGTTAGAGAAGAATGAACGTTAGAAATAATCACCGTTTCGCCAAAGTACGCGTTTGCGGCGGCTGCAAATGTTACGCGGCTGCTAAGCGGCCGCGCGCGCGTTCGCGCGGCAAGGCGTGCAGGCGCGTTGCAGGTGGCAGCCGGTGCGGCGCTGCGGCGGCTTTTGTTTTGCTGCTGATGGCAGCGTTTACCGCGGCCTGCTACGGCTACGGCGGCTGCTGGCATGGCGTAAAACAAGCGGCGGTTTGCCAGCAATTGCCATGGCAAACGGCAGCATTTACGGTTTTTATAAACAAAAAGGCTACGGCAAAGGCAGGCGAAGCAAAAATGAAATTCTTGGCAACATGTATAAATAAAAGTGCAGCAGGTAAAATAAGGTATAAACTTAAGGCGCGTTTGTGGAAGCACTACGCGCTTTGTATGTTATGTTTTATACAAATAAATTAAAAATAACAGTTAACATATATAGATAAAACAAAACCGCTATATTCTTTATAAACAGATGAATTTAAATTAAAATAACACAATTTGTAATAACATAAATAAAAAAAGTAAATAGTTCCCGGAAATTGCAAATACATTGTAATAATCCTTCTAAATATCGAATGATATCCGCATTCGATAAAAAAAGAAACTTAATTCTTAATTTTTTTTCCTTCATGCTTGGTGTTACAGTTGGAATAAAGTGTTTAGTTCGCCTCTGTATTTGCTGAGTGGTAGCAGAAAACATTTTATTTTTTCAAACAATCGTAAGCAAAAAAGCACAGAGGAGTTAAATTAGGGTTTTAGGTCACTGATTAAGAGTAAGTCCATCACTTTCTTAGCTACTAATTCGCATCAGCGGCAATTATTTGAAATATCCATACAGAAAGGACTATATGAATTTATTGAGAAAACTATTAATTTTCAACCATAAGTTGTAACAGTGCTTATGGTTTTACCCATAATGATGAAGAACTGTGACATGCTTCCTTCTTTATTTGATACTGAAGTCATGTTTAATTAAATAGTTAATAGTACAAAACTCCAGGTGCCGATACGCCGCAGAGTGAGTGACAAAACACTTAACTTGAAAGAAAATGTAAGGTTGTTCACTCTCGAATCTTTCTTTAACTGTGTTTATTTACTAAAATGCCCTTGTTCTTCAAAGGTTTCTCACAATAAGAAGTTAAACGCATCTTAGTATTTTAACAAGGATCTGTCCTTATTCCTAAATATTATACAGTTGTTTCAAAACGAATTTATAAATATATATCATTTCTATGTCATCCCTCTATCTCCCTTTCTAATTCCTTTTAATTCTATTTTTGCTCATATATCATTGTATGTAATTTAAATCAGTACTTCAATATTTATCTAATTTACCAAATCATGCTTTTTAATTGGTTGGCAGATAATCTTTATGCTATTCAAATTTACTTCAAAATGTTCCTAGTTAGGTGGGACAGGAACTGAAAAACACATTCACAAGCAGTTAGTTAATTTTGTTTAGCTCCTCTTAATGAGTTCAGCAACATTAGGCCCACATTTCATATTTTGAATCTACACTTACAATGCTCAAAGATACTGAGAACAGCAACCATCAAAGTGCGCATGCCGGCTACGGCATGCGCTGCAGCATGCCAGTTTTGCAATGCGCTCGGCGCGTATTTGCTTAAAGCGAAAGTGTTCGGCGCGTGCGCGCTGGCAAGTGCGGCAATGCGGCTAAGCAGCCAGGCGGCGGCAAAAGACATTTTTTCATCTTCAATTGTGTCTTTATAGTAATATTATTAATACAAACACTTATCGGAAAGCATTCATTCTTAATAATGAAAACAACAAAATGCCTGATTTATTTAAGAATTTTCTGAAATGTGAAAATAAATTTCATAACTGAAAACAAAATTTAGTTTGAAGTACCGATGTATTAATTGTAAATTGCATACTTATGTAATAATAATCTGATTATTTTTAATAAAAAACTGTAGTTTTAAATTGTAATTTTTTTGTAAAAAAAACTGTTTAAAAAGAATTTTTTTTTTTAATATTTTATTTTTTACCTTATGAAGAATAAAATTCCTTTCAGTAAAGTGTATCTATTGAATCATAAATCTAATAATTGTTTTCGCTACATATTCTATATGTTGAATAGACAGTAAGAAAAAAATTCATCAAATTATGATAACGGTACAACGTATTGAAACAAGACTTTATAACATTAGTATTATTGAAGTTATTAAATTTCACATCTGTCACGTATTTACAATACTTAACAAACTATTTTTTTGATGAAGAACGTTACCCCGTGTATTTAAACCAGTAATTTTATAAAATAACTTTTATTGTAATCAGGGTGCACTTTTTTTCAATACATGAATACTCTAAGCAAAAAAAATAATCTAAATGAAGAATTTCATAAAAAAAAAATGTGAATATTAAACAAAAAAAGTATCGTAATTCTAAATATTAAATGACAAATTTGTTATAATTAAATAACACACTGTAATTAAAATACATGATTAAAATTCTTGATACATATATGTAAACTGAAAAGAAAAATGTTTCAGTGTATACATGATAAAATTTGAATTGACTTTTATTAATTTTGTTCAAAGCACTTGCTCATCATTGAACATAAAAGACTTGTTATATAAACCTTAAAATGTATACCAGTTCATCATTCTTTTAAAATCATGCAGGCCTAAAAGATAAAAATTTATACATATTCATCTAAATATTTAAAAAAACAATGTGTTAACAAATTTGATTAACAAACCTATTTAGCTGTTCTCTCTTGGATACGATTAATGTCTTGTTGTTTGATTTAAAGTTTGTTGACAGATTTCTGCTTTAAAAAAACGTTTTAGGAAGTTAACAGATTTTGAAAATGAAGATTTATATTTTCGAGGATAAAATTATTATAATAGCTTCTATAAAAGAAAGGTGCTTCTATAAAGCATAAAAATCTCTTTTTTTCCCTGCAAATTATATACAAGAAATATATATATATTAAACTGATTATACTCAGTCGATAAAAAAAAGAGTCACTAAAATAAAAGATTCATATATAAGCCTATTTTTTTTTAATATTCATCAACATTTGCTTCTTAGCGATATCTAAACAACCAAAGTTTAGAGACAAACTTTTACTGATTTATAAATTTATTATATAAAAAAAAAGTATAAATAAAATGTATGAAATAATATTACTTATGATATGTTTTATTGTACACGCCTTTATTAGAAAAAATATATGCTAACAGAACATACAAATAGTATATATACTGTGACAATTCATCTAGTCCAAATATTATTAGCGTTGAAATGAATCTTTTTCAAATTTTATTGCTATCAAAGAGATGATAACATTCAGTAGAAGTGCTTTCTAAGTCGAAAAATCTGATTATTCTATCCTATAAATATGGCTGTAAGTGCGATGAAATTATGGGTTTCAGAGAAATGATTTTAGTTCATAAACTAGATAATTTCAAATATGAAAAATGTTTTTGAAGCACGTGAATAATCTATTTCGATATAAATTGATCTATTCCACTAGTATGAATAGAAAAGAAGAATACTTGATGTGTAAATCTTTTTATATAGAATTCCAAGCTATTATCCATACCCATCAGAGTAAATTGAGAATTTTATTGAGCAAAAAAAAAAAAAAATCAATTCAGTTTAATGAATGAGCGAAAAAAAATAAAATCAAGAATTATTTGAAAATGATCAGAAGGCATATTTCGTATTCAACGGCACTCGGAAAAGAAAAATTCTGGTTCTTTGCAAAGCGCATGTCACAGTTAAATGCGTCGAATTATTCTGATTTAAAATTCTTTTTTTTATTTACGTTCGCTTGTTATTTCTTTTTTTATCTTGCTATAATCAGCATGTTAAAATCATAAAAAATCTCTCGGATTTCAAGAAGGTTGAATGAAAGAATTTCCAATATCATTTGAATAATCGTACCCTAATGTATGCTTTAGAATATTAAATTTCGTGCCGTGAAGAAGTATGCTATGAAAAGTATTATGTTATTTCAATACATTGTTATTTATATTCTAGTTTTCAGTACCAAGCTTTGTGATGAAATTCCACCTGTATATAGTTTTAGTTCGGTATGAGCCTGATTTCTACTACTGCTAAAACACCAATAATTCATGAAAATGATATTCTAAATTTTGTTTCATGAGGTCATAATTTAAAATTGAATATTTGAGCGTAGCCTTATACGGTTTCGCTATTTTTTTAAAAGCTATAAATGGTTTATGTAAATCTTGACAGCCAAAATAATGCCCTCGTTTTTTCCTTGCTTTACGTAAACGGCGAATTACAAGTAAAAGTATGAA
This sequence comes from Nephila pilipes, assembly GCA_019974015.1. Lineage (NCBI taxonomy): Eukaryota > Metazoa > Arthropoda > Arachnida > Araneae > Nephilidae > Nephila > Nephila pilipes. Next base: position 496,748 of record BMAW01130657.1, on the reverse strand, counting down.
ATTTATTAACATTTATTCATTTATTTTGATAACCACGTATTTTATTGCAGAAAACTTACTCTAGCACTTGGAAATAAATCGACATTTACAAATGCACTTGATTGTTTTGCCATTGCTTTTCCAATAAATGGCATAAATACATTCATATAACTTAAGTTTGCGGCATGAATCGTTTCCCGGAAATATTGAGCAGGGCCAAATTGATTTGTAAGATATGCATTATTTCTCTCGATAACATATGTCTAGAATATTTTCAACTTTTTTACAGAAGAAAATACATTTCATCGAATTGCATATTCAAAATAGAATCTACAAATGTTTCCAAATTATGTTTTTATCAACATAGCATGAATACTATACACTTGATACGGAAACTGTTTAATGCTAATATTCGATTTGAAAAGAATATTTTATTCTTAAATATACATACAGATGTAAATTGATAGATTTAAATACATTATTCTTGAATATTAGGATGTTATTAAAACTATTTGATTCCTTACTAAATATAGCATTTCTATGATTTTATGATAAGAAATTTTATTAAATATAATGTTGCATGTTGACTCGTTTTAATAAAAAAGAGCAAATTATGTGTTTTCTACTGAATCCGTAGTCGTACCATGGATTTGATTGTTATTTATATGTGTACAGATGCGGGAAACTGATATTCTAAATGCTTAAATAGGATAATGCAGACAACTCAGCCACACAGCCACCAGTCACAATACTGGTTAAATAAAATATTTTTTTCAAAATAATATCTGAC